>VXBR01002374.1:333294-378385 GCA_013400215.1 Cisticola juncidis
TATATTCTTATTTTTTATAAATTATTTGATTTTTTATCAAGAAATTATTTATTATGTTCTTATTTATTAGGAGTTACATTCCAGAGCAGCCTGCAGCAACCTCTGAAGGACACTGCTTAAAGCAGAAGAAAAAGAGTTCCTGGACTACCAACCCACTGTTATACCCAAGTTTTTCTGTGATTCCTGTAAAGCCTCATATCAGGTGATTCAGTAAATTAAGTAAGGAAACCAATGTCTTTTTGTAANCTTAGACAATTATTTCTTTTACAAAAGAAAATCCTCACTTCAGCTGTGTTTGGAAAGTGCTGATGGAGGAAATGATTGCTTTTATGGAGTGAAATCCATAATCATGCAGCCTGGAATTCTAGGAAAGCATTGCTTATTTTGATCCACAACTCCTTGGGCCAAGGGAGAGTGAAGTTAAGTCATGCTGGTGCTTTATGTGTGCAAATAGTAGAGCTTCTTATTCTTCAATCACCCAAAGAATTTGGGGAAAAAAAAAAGTGATCTTGTTGAAAACTCAACTTCGA
This sequence comes from Cisticola juncidis, assembly GCA_013400215.1. NCBI lineage: Eukaryota > Metazoa > Chordata > Aves > Passeriformes > Cisticolidae > Cisticola > Cisticola juncidis. Next base: position 333,825 of record VXBR01002374.1, read on the forward strand.
AATGAAAATATATACAAAGACATTACTAATTAAATTTAGCTTAGTTTTCAATTAACATTTCAAAATCAAAATTGTTGTCTGAATTAAGCTCATTTTTTATTTAATTCCTTATGTGCTAAACCAGTTCTGATGTAAAACTGGAAGACAAAAATGTTTAGAGTATGTGAGATTTGCTTCTTTCTCTTCAGTCTTTAGTTTCTGCATTTTTTTCCTGAAGGGTGGGCAGGGAAGAGTCAGAAAAGTCTGTGGCTTCTAAATAGAATAAAATGAAAAACTAAGATAATGTGAAAGATATAGGAGGATGGATGTCAACAGGGAAGAAATTAATATAGTAAAAATTCATTATATTATAGGTCTAAGGGCCATAAGGAGAAGAAAAGTACCTGCTTCCTCAGAGCATAGTAGCTGGAAAAATAGAAGCATTGTGTTGATTCCCTTGTCTAAAGGTGCTGTTCCAGGGGCTCTGACTTAGTTTGTTAAGGAGTTCCCAGCCCTGCTGGATTCATTCCAGGATGCTCAGGTCCTTGCTCTACAGATGTGGGTGACACAAGCTCCCAAGGCCTCCAGTTACTCTCAATTTCTCTGGACAACCAACACAGCCCAAGAGCCCTGGGAGCCTCTGCAAGAGTCATTCATAAAGTTTTATTCTCATTTACAGAGCACCCAGGTGTGGTGGAGGGGGGAACCAGCCCAACACACCCAAGCAGAAAAAAGTAACGAGTCTGGTTCCTCTCTCGTGATTGCTCACACAGGAAAACGTTCCTTTCATTCTTTCTTGCCCTTGGAGTGATGAGAAATGTGCTGAAGCAGTCTTACAGCAGCTTAATTACTTATCACAAATCTTTTAAATGAGTTGATTCTCATTAATGTGGCATCTGGGAAATGGGCATTAAACCATCAATGACTTTTTGCTAATAAAAGGCTTCAAAGCTTGTTACTTGAGGGTACTTCTCATGCACAGATTTACCTCCACATCAGGCTAATCAGACCAGTTTTTCTTGCTGAATTTTGAAACTGCTAGAAATGAGCATGCAGAGGCTTTATTTAGAAGATGGATCCATCACTGCATCCTAAACCTCAGCTGTGCTGGCCTGGCTTGGGTCACAGTCTGTTTAAACAATCACAACCCATCAGGTTCTAAAGTTTATCTATTCTTAGTTTGGAAAGGTAACTAGAACACTTCTGGGTCACATCCTATCTAGTAGGAAATTAAAAGGCATTTATTGCAAGAATATGTCCCATGAAAAAATGAATGTACTTTATTTTTCTAATAATTTCTAATAAATAAAAATATTAATTATTATATTCTTATTTTTATAAATTATTTGATTTTTTATTAAGAATTTATTTATTATATTCTTATGTATTAGGAATTACATTCCAGAGCAGCCTGCAGCAACCTCTGAAGGACACTGCTTAAAGCAGAAGAAAAAGAGTTCCTGGACTACCAACCCACTGTTATACCCAAGTTTTTCTGTGATTCCTGTAAAGCCTCATATCAGGTGATTCAGTAAATTAAGTAAGGAAACCAATGTCTTTTTGTAACAATTTTCACACTGTCTGGGCAAGGGTTCACAGACAGGGGTTTTACAGTCACACAAAGTTGCAAAGCTCACACAAATTCAGTGCAAATTCAGTGATAATGTCAAGAAATAAACTGTGTTTTTTCTCTGTGTTAATATAAAAATGGAAAGGAAAATTGTGCTCGAATCTCCTTTCTAACCATTCATCACCAGGTTAATCTTGTCTTTGTTCACTGAAAGAAATTACCTAAAAAATTGAGCAAGGATGCTAATGGCAATGGTAAGGGATTTATGCCCTGGTGTCTTTCTCCTACGATGGGCCAGGCACAGGTGAGCTCTCACCAGCTCAGCCTTCAGCTACCAGCACAATTCTCCTGATTTATTTCAGGATACTGGGACACAATATCCATCATTTGTGTTAGGCCCAATTTTATGCTTCATGGCTCTGAAGGTGTCAGGTTGAAGAGCATGTTGGTGACTTGGAATCGAGATATCAGAAATGGGATTAACCTGAGCACAGCAGACATTCCTGGTGCAGATAACTGCACTGTATCTTATTGTCCTGCACTCCCTAATAGGTAACAGGGAGGAGGAGGAGACACTAACAGTGCTCTACATCTTGTGCCAAAACAGGGTTCTGAACCTGGGCACATAAATCACACTTTAAAATGTTCCTTTTTCACACTGGAGGCTAAGGGAGCTCAGATGGACAAGTGAAAATACCTAGACAGGGGATAAGGATCACAGCCCTAGGGTGCACTTGGTGCTTCTGGCAGAACAGCATTATTTTTTCCAATTCTTCAAACATCTTCTGTTGTACAATTCTTCAAATATCCTGCCTTCCTTTCTGTGTAAGGGGTTGTTGAAAAAGCAACAAAACTGTTTAGGGACAGCTGTAACAGTGTGACCATTCCAAGTATTCTTCAAAGGCAGTGCTGGATAAATCAAGTTCATGATGAACACAAGGCATCTCATTGCCACAACACTTCTTCCTGTTATGTAGAAGAAAAGTTTGGTGCAGAACTCTAGGTAAAATTATTAATTGTAAGGCAAAGCTTCCTTCAGGCAATGCATTCCTGTCTATCTGTGCAGTGATTTCATCTTTCCCATTACCTGACTGACAGGCTACAGAGAAGAAACGAGTAGATGTTCTAAAACCTCTAGAAAATTCCTTTCCAGAGTTCCATTTCTGATGACAGCAAAGTTCAGAGGGGAAAGGAAATAAAAATTAGAATTGAAGTGTGTGTTCCTGTTGTGACAGCCATTAAAGGTACATTTATCAAACACATTGACTGCCATCAAAAATCAGACTTCCAATCTAAACTTGTAGTTCCTTCTGTGAAAAGAGGCTTTGTCTAGGAATCCCAGTAGGCTCAGACTGACTGAGGGAAGGAGGCTGTATACCAGACACATTTAAATGGCTAAACTGATGGAAAATGCTGTGAAACAGGAGTTTAAAAAAAACTCACAGTTTTTGATTTCCTGGCAGAATGTGCTACTTTAACGGCTTTGGACAATCCCGTTAGTCTTGGAAATAAAGCATCAACACACAGAAGGAGGAAAGGACTTTTAATGAATACCAAAATATTCAAATGTATGTTTGCTATTCCTGGTGCAAGTAATAACAAGCACTTCAGTGCAAGGAAAATGCCAGCCAGATAGGAAGCAGTCTTAATGAAGTGTTGACAGTGTCCTAACTAAGCCCCAAACATTCATCTTTGCCATGAATACACAAAACTCCAGAGACATTTTGAAGGAGCTGCTTCCCCTGGCTCAGATTTGCAGCTCACCCAGAACGAGGCACAGGCCCATTGAAATGCAAGTGGTGGGAAAGAGTCTGAGTCACTGATGGGAAAAGTGGAAACCTCAGGTAGAGCTTTGCTGCATTGCAATCCTCACCCTGAGGGTTCTCCAAGAGTTTTTGGGTTTTTTTCTTGTGTGAGGTCTGTGTCTCAATCTAAACCCACCCAATCAGTGAACACATTAAACACAGCGTTTACATTAACACATGACATCAGTAATGGCTTTATTTTGACAATATTTAATTAGGTATCAAGCTGGAAGTAAACATGAAACCCAGGGAATGAACATAGAGACTAATGTAAGCAATAACTGGAGATGGGACTTATTTATAACAACAAACTATAACAAATCCACCACTGGCACACTGTTGCACACCTGTTATTTTGCTGCAGGTCATAATAATTGAGAATTTCCTGGCCTAAGCTAAAAGAGAATTACTATTAGTTATTCATAGCCTAAAGCCCTTGAAGCATATCTAAGCCATTCCAATAGTTCTTGCAGGGAACAAGGAGATTCCCCAGGTTATTTCCTTTGCTGACCCTCACAGATATTTATTGTGAGCCTTGTGCTTGCCAGGTTAGGATGGCTCGTGCCCATTCCACCCGAAGGATGGAACAAGACTTCTGCTGATCACAGTATTGCCTCACCACTGCTTCATTTTGGAGCTAGAGCATGAAATACTCCTAATGCCAGCTATAAACTGTAGCAGCAGCCCTCTTGTTAGAGGGTAGAAACAAGCCAAGACACAGACTCCTTGTTTATCACAGCATGAAAAGGGCCCTGGTTTATTCCTCTTTACAGCTCAGCCATCCTGACTCCAACCATTCCCTGACTCTGGCTGCAGCAGCTCCTGCTGGAGGATTCCCTTGCAGACTGTGACTGCAGGGATCAGCGTGCAGTGACTGCAGGGATCAGTGTGCAGTGACTGCAGGGATCAGTGTGCAGGGACTGCAGGGATCAGTGTGCAGTGACTGCAGGGATCAGTGTGCAGGGACTGCAGGGATCAGGGTGCAGTGACTGCAGGGATCAGGGTGCAGGGACTGCAGGGATCAGTGTGCTGGGACTGCAGGGATCAGCGTGCAGTGACTGCAGGGATCAGGGTGCAGGGACTGCAGGGATCAGTGAGCAGGGATTGCAGGGATCAGTGTGCAGGCTGGGACTGCAGCTTTCACCCATCTAGACTGTGGCTGCAGGTTCCAACAGCAGGCTCTGACTGTAGCCTCAGACTGACCTCACTGCAGTGACTGTCTCTCCCCAAGAGCTTTCTTCTTCATGATTATTCCTCCTTCATGATTTCCCCCTCATCATCTAACCACTCCCTTTTATCACACTTATTGCAGATTCACAGTTGGAGCTCAGTGGGATTGCATGACCCTGTCTGTGTTCAAAATGCATTGGGTTTTTGTCTCTCTTTTTAGAGCTGGATGTCAAGTTTATTGATTTCAATAATTAATGTGTGTTTCACATCTGTCCCAGACCGACATACCTGTGTTCTTTCCTGTCAGCTTAAGGGTTTATTTAAGACTGGGCACTTTAATATGTGTGCCCTGATTAAACTGAATTTTCTTTTTTGATTTGATTGCCTTACACAACAATCTCTCCAACTTTGGATTTTTAATAATTTTTTTTGTGCCTTTCCCTCTGTCTGTTTGTTGTATTTTGTTGATTGTGTTGTGTAGGGACTGTAGAATTGCCCCATTCTCTAAAAAATCTTCCCAAGCATGGATTGATTCTGACAGGTTGGAAGCAACCATCCCAAAAATGAAAGGAAATGAAAGAAAGTTGCACTGCATATCCATTTGGATATAGAAATGTGGATAGATCAACAGCACATACAGATGAGTATATATTTGTATTATTTTATAACATTAAATAGGCTTTAAAGTGTTGCTGCACCCACTCTGGTTACCTGCAGTTCCAGGGTGAATTAGTGTCCCTGTATGCAGTTTATGCATTTGTTTTATATTACACATCAATAAAAGCACATCAAATTCAAAACCACTCTCATTTATGGATGGAAACTTCCAGGCAAAACAGTGCAGCAGCTGCCTTGTTATGAGTTATAGGGCAGTCATTTGTTCAAGTCAAAGAAAATACTGCTGCACTTCCAGCTATGCAAGTGCAAAATTTGACCCCACACTGCACCAAAGTCCTGGCTTAAAAGTAGCTGAAAATTTGATGAAATTATCCATTCTTTTGGGGGCAACCTGAAAAGACAGCAGCCCATTATATCTGGTGTGGCTCTTCAGCCCTGCCACAAAGGGAGAACTGTTAATGGGAATTAGAAATCCAAATCCCAATCACATTGTATTGATTGGCCAGGACAGATGTGGTGCTGTCAGAGATATGTAAAAGCAAATCCACAAACGTCCTGCATTACAACATCTTTCACAGTGGGGAAGAAAGGAGGACATTGTCTCTCCTCTCCTTTGTTCTCCTCCAATCATGAAGTTGGCATTCTCCTGACAGAATAAGGGATTTTAGCCTTTAGAGTTCAGCCCACTGGAATTCTGTGCACGGACGTACAGCCTGCGCTGATTGTGGCAAACATTTAGGGAAGGGCATCCACAGAGAGCTGCTGCCTTCTGGAGCACAGTGTGGACACTCAGAAAATGAAAATGTTTTGTGTAACTCTTTGCCCATCTTTGGTCTTAGACTTGTGGGACAGAGGGACCTGTGGGACCTTTCACTGAGAGCCTCATTGCTACAGGGGGACAACTGCTGCAGTTGTGCCTTCCCTGGACATAGACGTGGTGACCCACCTGGATATTTGTCACACAGAATGTCAGCAGGGAGAGATGGAGAAAGAATGGAGCTCCTGCAGATATTTCTGTGTGCTCTCATCCCTGCTCAACTCCTCAGAGCCCCTTTGAGCCAAAGCCTGGCAGGGAATGAAAAGAAAACAAAAAGATAAAAGAAAACAAACAAACGAACAATTATAGAGCTGGAGAACCTCTCCCATGAAAACAAGCTAAGAGAGGTGGGGTTGTTCAGCCTGGAGAGGAGAAGATGTGTGGAAAATGTGGCACTAGCAAATGAAATAAAATTAAAATTACCATTAATAGAATTAAAATTAAATTGCTTTTAGTGGAGGGAGAATATATTTAGATTAGATATTAGGAAGAAATTCTTCCCTGTAAAGGTGGTGAGGCCCTGGCAGAAGTTGCCCAGAGAAGCTGTGGCTGTTCCATCCCTGGAAGTGTCCAAGGCCAGGTTGGACAAGGCTTGGATCAACTTGGTCCAGTGGAAGGTGCCCCTGCCCATGGCAGGGTGTTGGAACTGGATGATCTTTAAGATCCCTCCTAACCCAAATCATTCTCTGACTCTATGATTTAAATGAATAACCTTTTTTTAAAAAAGTAATTGGAATAGCAATAGTGAATAAAAGAAAATGCTGCCCTTCAAGGCTTCAAAATACTTTGCAAGTGTTATCTCATTAGCATTAAGTAAGGTAAATGCACAGCATCCCTAGGCTTGTTTGATGCATTTGGAAGGGGTGTCTTTTTCCTCCTGTGTCTAGCAATTAGCATAATTTTACAAATGCACTTTAATTACGCATAAAAATAGAATAAATATTTTTGCAGCATTTGGATTTAAACAAGCACTTAATTAAGCCTTATTAAGACCTGCCATATGTTTTGCATAACATAGGTTATTTTAAGTGCACCTGTTCTGGAAGTTTTCAGCTTTGGAGGAATTTGCATTACTTGACATGGGCAGCCTGGTATGTAACTGATTCACAATTTCAGCAGCAATAAATAATTATGATTAAAAGCACATTAACACTGTAATAACAGGATGGTTGTTCTGGTGGCTCCTCATAAGCCACTGTAGCTGAAAGGGCATCAAGCAGCACTTGTGAAGCACTGAGGATTTGGCAGGATTGCAAGTTCAGTGTTAGTTAAAAAGTGTATTATTCAAGTTACTGCCAATTTTTGAGGCTAGGATGTGCTTCCTTGCCATTACTCAGCTCACTCTGTGCCAGCTGTCACAAGGAAATCTTCTGGATTTGTTTGCTTCAATCCTAAAACTTTCTAAGTTATAGGGCCCAAAAGATCAGTAGCTCAAAAAGATGATTTTCCTTTCCTTTAATTTCACCCAGTTCCTCTGAGTTTTAACCTAGTATTTCATGCTTGACTTTGTGCTTGACTAAAGCATAGATTGTTTTTGACAGAGCAGATAGAAGGAAATCTAGAGTTTTTTTCCTAAAGGGACCTGGGGATGCTGCTCTTCCTGACAGGGAATGAATTAAGTCCAAGTTTTGACATTATTTATATCCTCAATTAGAATTACTTTTCTTTTCATGTATCACTTTTTCTTTTCTTTCTCTGAATATTCTTTTCTCTTATTTTTATTTCTTTTTGCTCTCTATCGATTGAAGGAAAAAAAAAAAGAATAAACCTTTGCTTTCATTTGAACTGAAAAAATTTAAAGAGTTGTATACACACATTTTTGCAAACACTATGAGTTTCTTGAACCAGTAGAGATTATATCTTCTTTTTTATCAACATTTTTATAACATTTACTGTGTTCAAATTTTAGCAGAGGTAATGTTAGAGCTCTGCCTCCTTTTCCACAGAGACAAAAACAGAATATAAACTTGGAATTTCAAGTGCAGTCATGAACCTGGAAATTAAAATTTCCTCTACCTATTCTGAGTGTTAAACTCTTTCTGGGATGATTCAGTTCACCACTCTGTTTGTATGAGTACATCTCCAGAATGTATTTTAAAAAACGCCGTGCAATTCAAAATCAATGGGTTTCAAAATGCAGTGGGTTCAAAGCCTTTTGTTTGGCTGTTGAGAAAAAATTTCTTCACCAAAAGGGTTGTCAAGACCTGGCAGCCAGCTCAGCACCCCTGGAGGGATTTAAAAGCTGTGTGGATGTGGCACTTGGGGACATGGGCCAGTGGTGGCCTTGGCAGGGGGATGGTTGGACTCGATGATCTCAGGGATCTTTTCCAGCTGAAATTATTCTGTGAATTCTCTGTCAAACAGGTTGATTTATCCATGGGATTAGAGCTCCATGAGCAGAGCTGTCTGTCAGCACATGTGTGAGGCCAAGCTCATGGGAGACCTTCCCTCTGGCCCCTCTGGGCTGTGCTGGGCCACAGTTTGAATCCTTTAATTCTCCTGGCCAACTTGAGTGCCCACCCTGAGCTTTAACTGGCACCAAGCTCACACAGCAGCTGCTCCCACACTGCTCTCTGCCCTCCTGTTCTCTTCCTCCAGCTTCTCCCTGGTAAATCTAAGCTGGTAATTATTGAGTGTGGTCCTGGAGAGCACTGCTGCTCTTGAACCTACCTGGGACATCGTGGGGAGGAGCAGCTTGGTTTGGATTTTTAACTCACTGAAAGAGAATCCAACCAGTCAAGGTTACATCTGTTGGAGACTTCCAAGAGATGGAGACTTCCATCTCTTCCATCTTCTTGTCTCCAAAGACAAAGAAAAGAGATGAATACAACAGATGAATGTCCACCTAAATATTTACTTTCTTTCCATAGAATAAATACTTTCTTTCTTTCCACAGAAAAAAACTCTTGTACATGCACTTGCCAGGAACTCACCCTATGGAAAATCCTTGGCTTGTCAGAGGCTGCAAGTCCTCTTAATACTTTTCAAGCCCTCAAACTTGAAATGGAACCTCTGGGTCACAGGCTTCGGACTGGCATCTCATTGATGAAAATCTGTTCACCTGTCCAGGAAAAATGCTACAGGAGTGCATGTGGACAGACTCATAGGAGAAGATTGATGTTAAGGACAGATACAGAACATTTTCAAGGCCTTATAAAGGTAAGATCATTGGCCTGTTTGCCTTTATATTAATTTATTTAAAGGGTTTTTAGTCCTATGTTGCTTGCCCAGTGAATATTTTATTTTGCATTTATATATTAACCTACAGACTGCAGTTGTTTGGAGTCATATTAGTAATGGGGAAAGAGAAAAACATTTTCTTTAAAGTGATCAAGCAGCAGACAGAGTTTGCTGAACAAGGCTTGTATCACATAGAATAGCTCAGCCTTATTAGAAGCATCTCAATTCCCACAAGCAACAAGAAATGTCTTGCTTTTGGGGACAGCCAATGTATGGTGTGATTTTGAAAGGGAATGAGTGCAGTCCAGAGGGTTTCTGGGATTTGACAAAATAATGATTCACTTCAGCTAACTAGTGTGCAATTGTTCTGAGCTTAACTGGAAAAAAGCACAGAGCTGATCACAGGCTTCAAGTCCTAAACTGGCATAATGTGCTGTGCAGCCAGGAGCTCCTCAGAACTGAAAGCACCACAAAAATGAGTAACTCGTTACTGCTTTCTTAAAAAAAAAAAAAAAATAAGCAGCTTTTTGCCAGAGGCAATTTCATTAAATGCAATGAAACTCTTTTTTCTCTGTAAATGTGTCTGACGTCCAAAACTCCACAAATGCCACTGAGTGCAGCACATGAATGAAATTCCACTGTCACTGCACCAGCATAAATCAAGAAAGACTTCATTTAAGTAAGAGAAGTTTCAGCTGTTTATGTGACAACTGAGCTGTAGATAAAATTCTCTAAACAGTCCATTACCCTGTAATGCTTGGCTGGTATAAATCAGTGTAGCTTTCCTAGCTCCAGCAGGAGATCTCCCAGTTTGTACCTGAAGATATATGGAGAGTGGGAGAGGTTAAAAGCAGTCAGCTGCATGACTGTGAACCTGCTTCTGGTCGTGCTCATATTTTCAGCATTTTAACTCCTGCTGGCTGTGCTGCACGGCTGCTGGAAATGTCTGAGTGTTTCAAGTGACAGGAGTTCACAGCAGCTACTCAGAGAAACCAAGATGAGAACAGAAATCAGGAGAAATAGACAAAAGATAACAAATGCCTTTGATACAGGTCCTGAACAGAGATCAAATTCCTGTATAAAGGGGTGTGGGGGTATTTTATCCTAAATCCTTCTGTCTGTACTGAGAGCAGATGCACTTCTGTGTGCAGAAAAGTTCACTCTGTTGAGGCTTTTGTTTGTTCAAAAGTTCTTTGAACAGATCTTAAGGACTGTAAGTATGACTTCAAGGCCCACGTTTTTCAAATGGAAACACTTTGCAAGGGCCCTCTTGGAACTACATGAAGCTGATTTGCAGTCTTGTCTTCAACAATATTTTTATTTGTTAATGAAACTGCAAAGCTCTTTCAAATGTAGGATCATGTCCAGAGGAAGGTACAAAGCTCAGGTACCTCCTACCTGGATCCCAGGGATGTTCTGGTAACAGGAAACTCACACCAACACTGGCTGAGTATTTGTATCCCACAAGTGAAATACTTGATGTGTTCATTCTATAGAAATTGTCAAACCGGCTTAAGAACAAATTATTTAACCTATGCTAATTTAAAAGTTGTGTATCACCATATTCTGTCTTGACAGAGTTGTACCACTCTGCATCTTTAGGGAAAATCATGGGTACATCAACATGAGAAGATACATTTTACTTTCTATGTGTTTTCATGTACTGAATTCTCATTTTCCATAAATACTGTTTTTTTCAGAGTTTTTGTATACATGAACACAGGCAGCAAAGACAATGTCACAGGTTTAATAAAAATAATGTTACTTGTGTGTAATTCTGAATGAGTGGGGTTTTTTAAACTGCACATGGTATATGTTTTCTCAGAAAAATATCGGGAAGAAGTTTCTTAGTTTTATTTTAAAAGTGTGATGAATTATTATTTGCTCTGAGGAGAGAAAAATTAAAAGAAAGTACTGCATTTTTGTAGTGCTGAAAGGAAAGGCTCTGTGAATGAGAAATCCTGGACTTCGTGCAGGCTAATTGCCTCACAGACAAGCCACACAAAAGAGAGTCATTTTTGAAGAACACTGTCAGAGATTCCTGATATCTGTCTGCAGATGTGCCACCAGGTTATTCATCATTCATTCAACAGATAAAATTAATTTTTACAGAAAACTAACATCTAAAGAAAGGAAAAGGAAAAAAGGCTGTCTGAGCTTGTTGATGTACAAGAAAAGCAGGTAGAAAACAAATCCAGATTTTAACAGATCATGGAGTGGAACTATTTGATTAGCAACAGTGGGGATTCATGTTGCATATGTGACCATTGTAAGATAAAGTGATTATATTGCAGGAGTTAATGTTTCAAGCTCACACTTTTTTAAAACCTTTTTTTTTTCTTTTTTATTTGAATACAATTTTTTGAAATTGGTCATGGATTGACACATCCTCTGATCTCCTGTGATAGCCAAAAGGTCAGGAATGTACCTGGCTCTGTGGAGTGTGTGCTCATAATAGAGATGCATCCAAGCACTTGAGTGCTTCCTCCAGGGGACATTTAATGGAATCATTTTGTTGTGTACCTCTCAGCAGCACCAAACAATGCTTTCCATTCACAGGAATTTTTTTTAAAGTATTGCTTGTCAACAGCAAAGTTACTACAGCAACCGTATCAGTTTAAATCCTGTCAGATTTAAGTTAGATTCTGTTTTTATTAATTTGCCATTTAGGCTTTATACCTCTTCTTGTTAAAATATTCAGAGGCCTGGCTCCCATATAATGTTTTTGTTTTTTTTTTTAATAGACCAATCCTTATAATGTTTCCTTGTAGTTCTAAGGGAGTCAGAGTTGCTACTTTGAATTGGTCACTAAGACTCCTGTGCAGAGACTATCAATAGTTAATTCAGCTGCACACTGGAAAGCATCTAGTGGAATTTGAAATTTTCTAGGATATCTTCTTGGTCTTTCAGCTGTCCTGCCACAATTTGTGCTGCTCCTTCCTCTCACTCTTCCTCTGCCCTCACAGAGGTGTGGGTCCTCACATCTACAGGGGCTGTGGCCCCTCAGGGATATCTGCCCACCCTGAAGCATCTCCTGCTCCTCTCACCTTGGTGCTCCCTCTGCTCTTTTTCTGTGATTCCCTCCTACTCTCTCAGTATTTCCTGCTCTTATTCAAATACCAGAGAGGCACCACAAAATCCCCTGGTGGGTTCAGTTTTGTCCTGCAGTGGGTCCATGGGCTGTAGTTTGGCAGCCCTTGACCTCTGCTCACAGAGGCCTCTCCCAGAGCCTCCCATTACCAACACCTACTCCCAGTACTGCAGGATCTGAAATTTGCCTGTAAATAATCTCTGTCCTCTACAGTATAGACTTTTCTCTCCCTGGGACATGATGCAGGATGTGTTAGAACTCCATGAAAATGGTCTTGTTTCTGGTATCACCTTCTGACTTGCAGCATGTCCCAAAATAAAGGTAACCATTCTAAATTCCTTTAAAGTTGACCTAGACATTGCAAAGCTCACCTGCCTTCAGCCCACTAATTATTAAGACATGAGGGTGAAATTCAGTTTGAAATCAAACCTGCTCAGAGATTTCCCCATGTGAGATAGTGGGGTTGATTTGTATGCCCTGTGTCTTCACAGGAAATCAATATTACATCTCTTATGAGGATCAGGGCCACCACCTCAAGTTCACAGGAGATGTTATTTAAATAGATGCCCTGTGGACAGTAGAAGTGAGAGATTTTCACAGGGCACTCCAACATGCCCAAAAATGAATGCCTGGGACAGCTGGAATGAATCATCTACTGTAAGTGAATCCCTTCTCCATGGCTGTGGAGATGAGCAGCTTTTAAGCCTCTTCCAAATTTCTTCTGGCTCCAGTTCAGATGGAACAGAGCCCTTGAGCTGACACAGAGAGGTGCTCACTTTACAACAAATTCCTGGCATTCTGAGGCAAGTGAACTGGCAGAAGACATGGCAGTGTGGCTAAATTAGGAGACAGAAGCTCCCTAATTAAACAGTACACATCTCCATGTTCAGGAACAACGAGATAAATGGAACTGAGTGGGGCTACAGTGCAGTGTTTGTGTCTCCACTGCAGGATAGTTTTTATCCACAATGCTTCCAGCTGTTCTTGAGTTAGGACACAGTTTGGGTAGGTTCTGACCTAATGGCAGGGATATTATCAATAGATATCATCCCCTTTTCACCCAGTCCCTTGCTAGAGAAGCCAAGCACACAGACAAGGCACAGCTCAGGAAAGAGCTCTCAGCCATGAGACAGAGCAGGGAGGGCACATGTGCTCATGGTCACACTGGACTGCAGAATTACACATTTGTTCAGTGAGAGGATTCACTGGCTGACATTCCCTTTGGGGGCCATCTGTATTCAAAACACAAAAATGGGCTCATGGTGTTGTGTACAAAACCTTTTTTTGTTGCATGGCTTGAAAGCCAAAGTCGGGGGAAGAGATTTTTCTTGGTGGTGGTGGAAGAGAACCAAATCTGCCTCCTTTGCATCATTTCATGTCCAGAGTAAGTGGAAGAGGAGCCTCACTCCTTGGCAGTGTGAGCTGTTTTGCTCTACATCTCTGGTACATGAAATAGATTTGCTGAGGAGGTCACTGAACCAGATATGGGTGAAGCCTGGAGCCACGAGGACTCTGGAAACCACCAAGGTCTGCTGAAGTCCTCTTGTCTCTGGTAAATCACAGAATCATTGGAATGTTTAGATTGGAATGAACCTCAAAGATCACCCAGTTCCATCCCCTGCCAGGGCAGAAATGCCACCGACTCCATCAGGCTGTTCAGACTCCCATCCAGCTTGGCCTGGAACAATTCCAGGGATGGGGCAGCCACAGCTTCTCTGGGTAAGTGCCAGCACCAGAGCCTCACCTCTGTCTGAGCAAAGACCTCCTCCCTGACATCTGATCTGCATCTCTCCTCTTCAGTTCAAACCATTCCCCCTTGTGCTGTCACTATCTGCCTGTGTAAATCTACTGTATCCACTAAGGGCACTGCAAGTGCAGACACTTGGGAAACAAACACAGAAATTTGCAATTTACACCGAGTTCTTTCTTCTCCAGAAATCTCTTTCCAAGCCATTAAGAGTTTTACAACAATGGTCTGTGACTGACTGTAGATCCAACAGATGAGCAATAGCCAACTATCAGTATCTCCCAATAGCATCCCTGAGTTAGGAGAGAGTCCCAAGAACATTATGACTCTGAACTGAACAAAAAAGGTGAGGATATGGCTTGTATAAAATTAATATTCTGTGTAAAAGCCTACTTTATTGTTATTAATTGAAAAGCTCCATTAACTTAAAAGGCAAAAACAATGGGTGGTAAATTATTTTTTCCAGAGTTAATCTTCCATTCAATGGAAAGGGCACATTATTTGGCATCCATTAAAGTAATATTAAAGTTATATTTCTAAATGTTTGCACAAAAGGGATCTGGCGTAAAAAATGAGGTAGGATTTGATACCCTTTAACTGGGAATTTATTTTGCACATCTTGAAATGATGTGGATCAACAGGGTTCCCTCCCCACCATGGGCAATATTTTGAGGTAATTCAAAATTGACACCCCACGAATGAAAATATCATGTGCTGCAGCTTCTTTTCTCTTTATAGTATTCATGCAGCCATTCTTACTACAAAATCTTGGTATTTCATGGAGTTTCCTCCACAGCAGGTTTAGCAATGAAAAACCAGAACCACGGGTCAATTTGTAATTTACCCAAGGTCACTCAAGAAATGTCTGTTCAGTAATCAAACTCAAGCTTCTAAACTCCCCATCTAAGCTATTGACTATTTAATTCCTTCCCTAGTAGCAGTTGTAGATAAAGTGAAAAAGCAAACTGGACCACATTTTCAGGGGATTTGCACAGAATGTGAGACTACAATAGTTTCACAAACTGACATGTTCTGATGGAACCATGCAAATTATTTTCCCAAATCCTTGGTACCTGCACCAAATCTGATATTGGATTTAGTCTGGCCTGTTAGAAAAGAGGATTACACTAAATTATTGCCATCAAGTAAGAGTGTGTACATGGGAAACATTACGCTCCCTCACCTAACATGTGCTGACTTCTTTGCAAGTCTCCTGGAGACCTGTGGCCCCTGCTGCTGGAACAAAAGTTCATAAGGATTATTATAAATGTGACAGGTGAGAGCAGGCAGGCTGCAAGTCCCAGTTGTACAAATAATGCAGCAAAGGTTTCTCCATGC
The DNA here is from genome assembly GCA_013400215.1 of Cisticola juncidis. Lineage (NCBI taxonomy): Eukaryota > Metazoa > Chordata > Aves > Passeriformes > Cisticolidae > Cisticola > Cisticola juncidis. The sequence continues at coordinate 349,140 of VXBR01002374.1, forward strand.
CTGAACTGCTTCACAACAGACAAACCACACTGAGGACAGAGCTACCATGCCAGAAAAGCTGTCAGGGGCAGGGATTTCAAATCATGAGAGTGCTACAGGGCATTGATGTCAGGAATAAAAATGTGTCTCTTTAATTTCAGTATTTATGTATTATTCGTGTTTATTTAATGTATGTATTTAATGTAACTGCAAAACGTGCTTTGAAGTGCAGAGGATGCAAGAAGCAGAAGAGAATGTGAAGAGGATAGAGATCATGTTTGGTGAGGAAGAATGTGGAGAAGAACAGAGCTGGGAAGAGAGTAGAGGGCATTGAGAATAACACAGGACAAAGAAGCAGAGCAGAAATCTTTCACAAGAGTCAAAAGGTGCTCGATGGCACTAATGACTTGATGGTGATCAGTACCATGGTCACTCTAATACTTGGCCCATCTCAGATATTCCTTCATGAAAGGTGTCTTTGTTGGCAAAGGTGGAAGAGGAAGTAGTAATAAATTAATAATTACTCTAGACTTTAACATTTTGAGACCTTGTCATCACTGGGATCTGAGGGTCTGAGATCCATCACTGAGATGGATGAAGACCAGCAGGAGATCTGAACACTAAAAACCATCTAATGAAACATTCCTTCATGCACTGACTCCAGTGGGAAACTAGAACAGTTAAGTTTCTAAGACAGATAAATGCCTTATAGAATTTGTGCAATTGCTGACTTCAGTTTTCTTGATGTTCTCCTCTCTGATCATATCAGATGAGGGTATTTTTAAAAGTTCACTTTATTTTTCCCCTCAAGAATTGTTCTTCCAAGTGGTATGGGGGAGAATCGTTGTGTCAGCTGGTGAAGTTTGTATTTCCACCTGCTGAGTTTGATGTACCCTAAGGAGAAGGAATGAAAATCTGCTTTAGGAATTTCCTTTTAAACTGTCACTAAAAATAGAAAAGAAAGAGATGCCAGGTTACCCAAGCTTTTGTTCCATACAAACCTCTGGAGTCAAATTTGACAGCGACTTTTTTCTCTGAAAAAAGAAGTGAAAGTTTGTATTTACCAACTAAAAATCAAAGAGATTTTTTTCGGCTTCTTTTTAAGATGTTGAACAAACACCTCAAAATGTGAACTTGTGTCTTTTTTTATCTGAGACACAAAAGGCACAAGATAATGGGGGCTCTGAAAGCAAGGTGAGAGAATTTATTTGTCCTGTAACAACTACTCTGCCTCAGGTGTGAAGGATGCCAACTTCATGTCCTTCCTGGGAGACTGCTCAGTTACAGCAGAGAAGTTGGTGGAGTGGTAGATTACGTCTGGTGTCTTCTTCATCCATCAAAGTGGAAGGACAACATCACTGCTGTTCTCTTTCCACTGGAACTAAACTTGGAGAGCAAAGCAGAGAAACTCGGCAGAACAAAGAGGAAAACAACTGTTGTTGAAAGGACTTGGGTCCAGGTTTTGGAGAGGATGAGAAATTGGAGTCACTAAAAGAACACTTTGTTTTTTGTGCTGAAACGCAGAAATGAAAGGACAGAAATTTCATTCATGAGCCAAATGCCAGACCTTTCTTCTGGCGACAAGTTACTAATTTTACGTAAATTTCTTTGTAAAATATACATAATTTTCATGAGTGAAATCACTCCAGTGATGGACAAAATAAACAAAAGGAAAGGATTACAGACAGAAACAGTACCTCAAACACAACATAACAATCAGTACCAATTTTTCTTCATCTGTTGCCAGGGTATAGGGACAATACTTGTCTTACATAATCTAAAGCTTCTCATCTATTTCATTCTGCTTTATTGACTACACAAATCAAAAGTGTTTCTCTAATTAGCAACAAGCCATGTTCCTTTCCCCTGCCTCCACAAATTCCTTTCATATTTTAAATCAATGTGTTTTACAAAGAGTTGGCTTTCTTTTCTGTCTGCTTTAAATTGTTTTATGGAACTAAATAATATTATAATAATTTTTCCATTAAAAGCTTCATATTTCTTTTTCAGTGAGCAGGAAGAAAAATCTGCATTTTTTCAATTATCTTGACATGGTACAATGTCAAGTGGAAAGACTGAGAAAAAAAATTCTGTTCTCAGTTTGGTTCACTCCTCCTTCGTAGACTCAGTCTAAAACCTGCCATGTGCTGACTTATTCTGTCAGAATTCACTGTCACTTTCCCCATCTCTGTCACTCAGGGCTGATCCAAAGGCTGGGATTTGCCATTTGGCTTCCACTGGATTAACAAGAGCTGGGGAGCTGCCTGTTTCTTCCAGCTCCTACTGCAAGCTGCAAATGTGGAGATTTTGGGAGACACAATTCATTTATTTGTTGAGAGGGCAGTTTTGGGATAGCCTAAACCCTTTATGATTTAGGGTGGAACCATCCATGGAGTTTTGAATGAAATAAAACTGACAGTGTATTTCAGAAGTGTCAAAGCAGTTCACTCACCAAATCAAAAATGTCATGCAGCTCAGATCTGTAACCCCTCAAGTGTTTGGTGCTATCAGTCAGCAAATTCCAACTCTGTAATGCACAGAGATCACTGAACAACTGATTTTATCACCATTCCAGATGTGACACAATGGAGCACAGACTTCTATTCTTTTCCCCTTCTCTTAATATTGCCAAGTTGTAAAAAAAAAAAGGAAAAGTCAAATTATTGGAGCAAGATTTTTCAAAAGCACTCAGCATTTTTCTGAGTCATCACCCATAGAACTTGATGATTAAACTCTTGCTGATTTCCACGGCAGCAGTTATGCTAATTCCTACTACTCTTGGACATGCCACACTTAAATGCATCTGTGACATGTGCTTTCCTTTCAGCTGGGGTTATTTAGCACCCATTGATTCCTTTTTGCTTTCCCTTTCCTTCTCTGCATTCTGGTTTTTGAGCTAGTAAGTCAGCTGGATGCCTCAGTACAACAATTCCTGATCAGTGCTTTAGGAAATAACAGCAATTCCCCCATTCATTAAAAAAAAAATACAAATTTGGGAAGTAGTAAGCTGTAGAAAAATGTTATATAGCTCACTAACAGAATGCTTATTTTTAAACAAATTTCAGACAAATAATAGCTCCTACCTTGTCATTCATTACATTGTGAAACTCTGCTTTTATTTTTCAGCTGGCTTGTTTGTTGTTTCTTTAGCTGTAATAAATCTGAATAGTTTTATTTTACTTACTAAAATGCACTTCAAGGGGTTGTTCATTTTTTTAATGCAACCTATTTATAAGCTGGGTAGGGATAAAAATGCACCCAAAGGATCATTTTTACTAATTTATCATTCTTTCTAAGTTCTCTGGCTCTATTGGAAAAATGGTGCAGCATTCTTTTTTTAAGACAGAAATCAGTTTTACTTTTTGGAAATGTAGGAATGGCTAATTTTAATGCATTATGTTTTAGAGCTTTGAATCACATCAGAATTAAGAGTAGAAAAAAGAGGGTTTTTTTAGATATATAGCACATGAAATTTAGGGCAAATGGATACTTATGAGTCTACAGAGATTGATTACAAGGATCCCAAGGCATTTTGTGGTTTCCCAAGAGCACTACAGCAGTCAGAATTTTCCACCAAATCCAAATGCTAAAGCATTTTGCATTAAACATGGTAATATGGGGCTGTAAGGGGCTGGGATTCTCTTATCACACCAGTGCTCTTGATGCACCAAAAAACCCCTGACCTTCTTTTCCACATCACAATAAAGGAAGGTGTTACACACAGAGCAGGGCTGGTGCTATTGTTACAGAATAAAAATAGAAGAGTTATTGCACGGCAGAGAAAAGGGCTGGGGGCAGAGAGAGCCAGGGAGGTGAATGGCTTGGGTTCCAATATTTAACCAAAAGTGTGTGTTCTATTTGCCATCCATTGAAACTGGTTGGGGAGGGTTTTTTCTTTATCTCTGTATAACCCATTCCTCATAACTCTGGAGGGGAGGGGGCAGGTGCCTTCTGTTAATGGCCCTGCTGTTAAACCCAGCTGGGGCAGGGTTCTTTATCCCTTCCAGGACCCATCCTCCCTCCAGGGGATCTCTGCTGTCCCTGGGCCATCCAGGCTCCCTGCAGGGCTGATCCAATTCCATCATCCATGGGAGATGCTGCACCCAGGGGAGGAGCCCAGCATTCCCACCTGGATAAAGCCTGGGATTGAGAGCCCAGCACAGCCTGTGTGCTCTGCATTCCCACCTGGATAAAGCCTGGGATTCAGAGCCCAGCACAGCCTGTGTGCTCTGCATTCCCACCTGGATAAAGCCTGGGATTGAGAGCCCAGCACAGCCTGTGTGCTCTGCATTCCCACCTGGATAAAGCCTGGGATTCAGAGCCCAGCACAGCCTGTGTGCTCTGCATTCCCAGAGGAAGGCTGGACCCATCTCAGCACCACTGGATCCTTCTACAGCATCATCTCTACTCCAACAGAACCACATTTGTTTCTCCAGAAAGATTTATTTGGACTGCTCCCAACACCCTGACCAACAGGGTGTCAGGTCTTATCTCTGACTCTGTCTGTTTCTAGGATTTTGGGGATTTTGTTTGCTTGGTTTTGTTTTTGTGTGTGTGTGTGTATGTTTGTTCAGTTTGGTTTTTTGTGGGGTTTTTTTGTACTACTACATTTGTATTTTTAATATTCCCAATAAAGAACTGTCATTCCTATTCCCATATCTTTGTCTGAAAGCCCCTTAATTGCAAAATTATAATAATTTGTAGGGAGAGGGTTTACATTCTCCATTCCAAGGGATGATCCAGCTTTCCCTGGAAGGCACCTGTCTTTCCAAACCAAGAACCAAGAACCACTTTCCAAACCAAATGAATTTACTTGTTTGTAGTTGGAGAGAAAGGCAGTGACAGAGAACAGGCTCTAAAACACGGGAAATAGGACCAATGTTGAAGTCAGTTCCCCCACCTCAGGTATTCAGATCCCTCAACTGAGATTTGCCACAATTCAGTGACTAGCTAAGGATTGCCTAAAATTCTGTGTTTCCTCAGCATCCTTGAAAGTGCCTGAGGAGTATCTGAGGAGTATAATTGTGCCCAGGAAATCTCCTTTCTGAGAAATCTGTAGCCTGGGGGGAAACACGTGGAAATTCTTGGGTTCCATCACAAAATATGACCAGGCTGAGCCCATCCAAGCACAGGAGGTGCCCCAGCCTCTCCTGGCCCAGAGGCCACCTGCACTGCCTGTGGGTGTCCTGACCTTCCTGTATGTGCTCTCCTTGCTGTTTCCTGAGAACCTGAGAGGCTCTGGAAAGGACCAAGAGCTCAGGGATTTTCCTGCTTACACTCCCCAGAAAATCCAGCTTAAATATTTTCACACCCACTGCTGTGAGTTCATCAAAGGCTGCACCCTCTCCTCTTTGTTCCCTGTGACTGGAGGAGAAAGGAGCAGGACCCACCTTTAACTGGGAACCCAGAATAGCAAGCAAGGGACCAAATTCACAGGTGTCCTCATCCCTGGCAGGCATCAGGGACACACCCATGTTTCCCTCCTCTGAACACAGATCTGTCCACCAAGTGAGCTCTTTCCACACCTCCAGGTCAAAATGCTTGTGGAGTTCCTACACCAGGAACCAGCATTCAGCTTCACTCCCCCTGCAAAGCACACCAGTATCCATATATCTTTAAAAACTTGGATCTGAATCACCTCACAGGACATCTGTCTTCCTCTTAGGACTACCTTCCACAGATCAGATAAATTTCCAAACCTGCTGGAAATTTTTGTGGCCCTATTTTTCTCTTTTGTCAAGCCTGCTGGGGCAAGAGGACAATATTTCTGTCTACATTGTATTTCACAGGAACAGTGCAATAAAATATGTACATATGAATTGTCATATCTCTGGAATATATGAATTCTCATAAACTCACCAGATGTTTTGAAGCAAGCACTAGGTTTTAATTGGGATATTTAAACTCAAAAAGGCCGATCTCCAAAGGCACTCTGATTCTATTTATTTCAGCCTATTTACATTTTATAAAGGAAGGAATAGAAACATTTTTGTCCAGGTTTAGAGAAAAGAAAAATAAGGAACAAAGTTGTCATTCCATTAATACTTCTGAATAGAAAGATGAAAGTAATTGAAAAATGAAACTGAAAGATTTCAAATAACTTTGGCCCCACAAAAACAAAATTCCCAAGAGAAATCCTCCATATAAACTTAACCACAAGATATTTATGGCCACAAAGTAAGGACACAATTTCTTTTCTGAATAAAGGAGAAAAATATTTGTAAATGTAGAAGCATTAGAATACAAATTTCTCTTTAATGGGCTGGGTTGATCATAACCATATCAGCAAAGCAGGATTAAAACTTAAATTAGATTTTGAAAATTGCAAAGTGAAACCTGTACATCTACTGGACTTCAAAACAAGTCACTGAGTACATCAGGATATCCAAAACCACCCTGGGCACTCACCTTCAGTCATGTGAATCCATCTCCAGGCTTTGGTAGTCATAGTGGGAGTTGAGGCAAGCTGGTTATCTGCAAACATCTCTAAATGTCTTAAATTTGACCTAATTCCACACAAGGGATCTCATCCATTCTGTAAAACCACAGACCATAGCACCAAGCAGCATGTAAATTCAGTGTAAATTCAATGTAAATTCAATGTAAATTCAATGTCAGTGCTGGTCACTGAAGCTCAAAATCCCAAGGAATGAGGCTCAAAGAACCCTTGGAAGATGAATGACCCTGTCCTTTTGTCCTATGACATGGGCTCAATCCCACCTGTGATATTTTTCACCAATGTTTAGCCAACCTCCCGCTACAAAAAATACCAAATGTGAAAAAAACTCCCCTAAATCTTTCACACAGAAAGATGTGGTGATCTGAATACCCTGATGACAACTTAAGATGCCTTTTTTTACCCAGACCTGTCAGAGGTTCAGGTTCACAGCACCTCTGTAGAAGAAGATCAAGCCCTGACTGCAGGAGCAAAAGAGGAAAATTGAAATTCTTTTGCATCACTGGGCCCAGTGAGTGGTTCAAGGTCCATTCCAACACGAGTCACAGAGCATATGCATCCCTCTGATCTGACTCCACCCACACTGCTGCCTTCCCAGTGAAATTGCCCTGGCAAAGGGAATTTGGAGAATCCTGCAGACATTGGCTGTCCCTGGATATAGAACTTGGGCTTGGCAGAAAAACAAAATATTTCATTAAGATCCAACTGACACTATATTGCTGCACAGATAAAGGTAAAAATGCTAGAAACTGGCTGGGAACAGGGGATACTTCATGTCCTTCATGGATGGCTGGATGGATTGATGGATGGACAGATAGATACTGTGCAACATATTCCCATAACTGGATTTAAGAAAACCCATAATAGTAAAAAGCAACCCCCAAAAGTAATAAGAAATACCAGAATTAAAGCAAGTCCAATTTTCTGTGCACTAAATTGGAGAATACCATTCCTAAACCATGTCTGTGATCCTCCTGGACCTCAGTGCAGGGTCAGAACCATGTCCTGTTTCACTCCAAATGAATTGAGGACTAAAATTTCAGGATATTATTTCCTTGTCAACAGCAACCCTCAGCAGGAATGTGCTTTATGTGGATATCTTGGTAATGAGATTTTTGCAAGTTCATTACAATCTATGACTTTTAAAAGGCAGAATAACCACTTTTAAGTGGCTGATCACAGAACACTGATAAACAGAAAAGACCTCCCAACAAACTTTGATTAATTCTTCTGCAAGATAGATGCATTCCTGCTGAAGAGTTAAAAAAAAAAATTCCCTATTTTCACTCAGAATAAAACACAGTATATTTTCCTTGCCTTATACTTGAAAAACATTAAACTTTCCTTGACATAATTTCCTTGCAGAATTAATGTCTGAGGCAGACACCTGGCATGAGATATTTCAGTCCAAACTGTTCACATTTGTCAAAGGTATGAGTGTCTGAAAACAGCTCCTTGTAATGGAAAGTGTCAGGCAACCTTAAATACACAGACCTCTCGGCCTGCCCGCAGTGCAGCTTTTAAATGAAACAATCATTTCATCGCAGAGATTTAAAAACCCAGCCTGTGTTCACTGTAAAACCTCCCCCCAGTCTTTCAGCTTTTGTGCTTCAGCCACAGGTCAAACCTGTTATAAACACAGTTCCACTTCTCCAGCTTTGTGTCTCATAATTTCTGAACCGTGAAGTTTTAGTGGGCAGCAATACACAGACCTGGAATATTCTTTGGTAATAGCTTTGTCCAAAGCAGGAGAAGTTTTGAAGACATCTCTTCCACTGGCTAAAATTATACACTGAGATTATTTAAATCAGCTTTTTCTCCAATTCTGCCTCCTTGTTTGCTTTCCTCTCCTGCTGATAAAGATGACCTACTCCACAAGGACTGACAGTGAATTCTCATGGTACTTAAATGCTGGGTAATGCCTGTATTTAATGCTTGCTCCCTGTCTTTAGAATTAAATAATAAGATTTTTCAAAGTCTCTTACTCTGACTGGGACATTTTTCACCTTCTGGAAATTAAATGATTTTAGTATCTAGAAATGTGTCTTAATTAAAGCCAAGGATATCAAAGCACACTGTATCAAGCCTCAAATTTTAACATTATTTCAGAGGTGAAAACTTCTGTATTAACTTAATCTTGCTCCAGGTGAGCTTTCCTTTCTACAAGAGGATTTAAAAGACAAAAACTTCTTCCTTTACCTACAGATATTGCTTTGATGATTCATCTCCATCTAGCCCAGTAAATATGACAGAGGCATAACCCTCAGTGTTCTGTGCAGGGCAGCATTTATAGGTTCTGCTCTCCAGAACAGGTTTATGGAGCTGAACTTTCTGCAAGCACATAAACCTGTGCCCTGCCATAAGTCTGTAAAGCAACAGCTGAGTCCTGATGCTGGAAGGGGGAGGAAAAGCAAAGCATAAAATATATATATATATATAACTACAATGGTTTTCATATTAGGGGAATCTTTAAAATAGAAATAATGCACAGCAGTTGTTGAAGATCAGTCAATGCTATCACACGTTTGAAAAAGTTCTCTCCCTTAATTTATGCAAAACTTAAGCGTGCTGTGTAAACTATGTGGGAACTTATTTGAAATATTGGTGTTTAAAATGGCACTCTCAGTCCTCCATTTTCTTCCTTCCTTTCTTTTTTTTTTTCTTTTTTTTTTTTTTAAGAACACTTACTGAAATTTATGTTGACAAGCTGCAGACAGAATGATGGAGTGGCCCTTTTCTGATCTGCAGTTAGAAGTCATTTGCATCCCTCCACCTCACTCTCTTTTTTCCACAAAAGGAAGTTTCTTTAACTCAGTTATCAATCAACAAAAGCTCTGAAGGGCTATTTCATACAACAATTTGTTAAAGTGACGCCAGTGGTATCAAACACACAGCTCTTCAGTAATTGCCTGAAAAGATCCATGTCACTGGATTATTAATTGCAGAAGGAAAAGATTTTAAAGCCATTAGCATTGACTGCCTTTGCTTCCAAAGAGAATATTTCTTTTCTCTAAAATTACTATTCCTTCTTCTATCTTCATTGCTGCTCCAAAAGCTGGAAAGTTTAGTCATATATATTATAAAAACTCATTTTTGCAAGTGATGCTTAGCAATACAGATTTTTTTAACAAAACATCAAACAGCAATAAACAATCTAAAGAAATAAATAAGTTAATGAATGGTGTGCCCATTGACCAGGTAGTATGGATTTGTAGTTATTATATGACAAATATAAGCAGTAGGAATATGGGTTGTATAAGTTAGACATGTAGAGGAATTTAGAACTGTATTTTTTAGGAATTGTGAAAATGTGTAAAGTGCTGATTTAAGTTTCCATTAAGTGCTGGCTGAGGCAGACCAGGTGTGCTTTTTGTGAGATTTTCTCCCAGAGACAGGTTGGTTGTTCTCTTGCCATGTTAGTGTTGGGGACAGAGGTTTTGAGCTGGCAGAGTGGTCTGTGGCCTGAAACCCTTCCCCATCCCAGTAAATCCATGGGGCACTGACCCATGTTGTACACAGAGTATCAAAGAATCAGAGGCTGGGTTGGGTTGGAAAGGATCTTAAAAACCAAAACCATGCTGTTCCTTCCATGGGCAGGGACACCCTCCACCATCCCAGGTTGCTCCAAGCCCCACCCAACCTGCCCTTGGACACTCCCAGGGACCCAGGGGCATCCACAGCTTCTCTGGGTGGCCTTTCCCAGGGCCTCACCAGCCTCACTGAGAACATTTTTTTCCTAATATCCAATCTAAACCTGCCCTCTTTCAGTTTGAAGCCATCCCCCCCTTGTCCTGTCACTCCAGGCTCATGGAAATACTCTTACCCCACCTCTCTTGTGGATTCCCTTCAGGCACTGGAGTCCACAATGAGGTTACCCCAGAGCCTTCTCCTCAAGGTTGAACAATCCCAGCTCTCCCAGCCTTTCCTCACAGCAGAGCTGCTCCATTCCTCTGATCTTGGTGTCTCCTCTGGGTTCACTCCAGCAGCTCCAGCTCTTTCCTGTGCTGGGCCCCAGTGCTGGGGCAGTTCTGCAGGTGAGGTCTCACCTGAACAGGGCAGAGGGGCAGGATCCCCTCCCTCTCCTGCCTTTCAGGCACATTTCTTTTTGCCCCTGTATTTTTATTTTCCTATTTGCCACCTGTACACCAGGAAACCTGGGCTGTATTTGAAAAAATTTAATTGTATCCCCCTGTTTTGGCAGGGTTGATAAAGCTCAGTAAGAGCTTTGACATGACAAAATGACCAGACTGTCTTTAGCCAGTGTGCTCTGATTCTCCAAGGGCTCATAACTTGGATTATTTCTTCAAACATCACTTTGATCCCAATGCCTTGTATGGGGTCATCCCCCCATACTGATTTATTCACCAATATGTTTGCAGAACTGGGACAAAGGTGGTATCTTTTTACCCTGTGGAGGAGTTAGGCTTGGCATTTTCCCATTATTCCAGTGATAAATTTCCTTAAGGGTCCTTTTCTTTCTGTCTGAACTCCATAGTGTATACCCTTATTAAAGGAAATTTCTTTAAAGGTCCTTTGACTACAAAAAATGGATATGCCTTTGTTGTGGGAGTGAAGGCACATTCTTTGAAAGTGTGTTGCATCACAGTGGGACTGAAGTGCAAACTTTTCCAAACTTTAAAGTGATGATGGGTGCAGCTCCTTTTATAGCTAAAAAATCATAAACATAAAGGTGAGAACTGCAGATTAAGGGAAAGAAATATAGAGGCAGACCCGCTATTTTACAAGGAGTTTAAGCTATTTAAATAACAAATAGCTCTTCACCCGATGTTAAGATGACTAATAGCCCAGATAAAAGGCAGTATTTGGGTGCATAAACCAGATTTAAGTGGGTTTCAGCTGCTTATTTCCAGAATTTTAGTCAAAGCAAGAGAGTGCCTCTAACTCTTCAGAGCTGTTTAGGGCAGGAATGACCCATATGGGTCAATTATCACATCAATTCAGGGGACAATTGGTTCTCCTCACTGCATTTATTTCTCCTCAGAGCCACTGAGGTGACCTTTCCCTACTGCATCATGAAGAGCTTTCTGTTAAACCTCTATGTCCTCTCCTCCCCATCCTTCTTCATTTCCCTCTGCTGTTTTTTCTCATCCAATCCAGCAGCAGAACCTCTTGAGTGAAGTTTGGGATGCAGTTCTTTTGGATCCTTGCACAACACAGCTTTTCTCTGGGTCAGGCAGAACTGGCTGTAAGAAGCTCCAGACTGAAGATACATCATAGGTGTAAATGGTCCTGCTTCAAAGCTCTTAATTAATATATGCATGCAATCACACTGAGTTTATTACTGCAACCATGTTCAAGACAGTAAATGAAGTCTGGCATAAAAGTTTATGCAGCTTTGTCCTCCAGTTGGAAGTAAAACAATACAAACCAAGACTGGGTGTTAAAAGACTGGTAACATGAGGGTAAGTAAGAAATGAATAATTATGTACCAAATTCCCCCAGCTGGAATATGATGCTCTGATGAGTAAGAATTTACTGTAAATTTGCACAGAGGGCAAAGAGGCAGGAAAGGGGAGGGCTTGGGACTGTCTGCACTGAGCTGCTTTGCTGCAGGTGCTCCAGAGGCATGGGATGTGCATGGAGCTGTGGAGATGGGGGCTGCCATCAAGGATGAACAGACAACCTGCCTGCAGCCAGCTGGATAAAGTTGTTTTTCTTGCCACCATCAAACCCTGATGCAACTATTTAATCCACTCTCAAGATGATGAGAGTGGTATCTTTTGCTACTGGGCCCTCAGATGAAATAAAGCACTGCTGGTTGGAACTAATCAAATCAGTGTTTTCATGGATTTGGATTGGTTTCTGTGGAAACACTGGCAAACTCCATTTAACACCAGGGTCCATGCCTGAACAAAGGAACTGCTGAATGGAGTCACAGCATCCTCCTGCCATGTGCATGGCAGAGAGATGCATTTTCAAGTAACACTGGTAATTAGGTGTTTGTATGAACATGCACAGTGATGTGAGTGCATGGTAGAGCCAAAAAAATGGGCAGGAAGCATCCATTGGTTCCAGTTAAGACAGAGGAAAAGATGAAGCATACTTTAAGTGAGATATATGCCTTGCTGTTGGGAATAAAGCTGTACTCTTATTTAATATGGAGATTTAAAAATTAGATTGATTTGCAAGACAGAGGAGAAGTCTGAAGAAACTGAGCCTTTCCAAGGAAGCTGAGAAGCTCCACGTCTCCCTGAGCTGTCTGTGTTTTATCACTGGCCAAGGTGACAATGACAGCTTTCATTCAATGGCCTGAAGCTGTGTCAGGGGAGGTTTAGGTTGGATATCTGGAAAAGGTTCCTTCCCCAGAGGGTGTCTGGGCACTGCCCAGGCTCCCCAGGGCAGTGGTCACAGCACAGCCTGGCAGAGCCCAGGGAGTGTTTGGACAATGCTCTGGGGCACAGGGTGGGATTATTTAGGTTGTTCTGTGCACAGCCAGGAGCTGCACTGGATGATCCTGGTGAATCCCTTCCAACTCAGGATATTCCATGATTCTGGGACTCCTCTTGCTGCTCCCTCTCACGCTGCCCTGGCCTCTCTCCTCTTCCCAAGCATCAGCTCTTCTGTGGCTCTCGTTCGTGTTTGTTGGGAGCAGAACCAGGAAACTGCTGGAGTTCTTCTGCTATAAAATAACATAAAGAGAAAAGTCAAGCATGTTTCCTCTGCAAGGCTTGTTTCCCAGCCTAATGGGTTAATATATCACAACTAATTAACAGTCTGATGAGAACCCCATGCAGCAGTGTGGAGTACTCGTGTGCTGAATGCAGGAGACAGCGGCTATGGCATCCAGGTGAAGGTGAGAGCAGAGCTGGTAATGTGAGACTTTTGGAATTTTAAGGACCTTTTAATAAATATCTTGAAACCACATATCAATCTGCTTGTAAAAGGCTAAGTACAGTGAGCAGGAATGAACACAGAGATGCCTGAAAAATGCTGAGACTTTACAGAAGTGATTTTTCTAAACTTTTTTCCCAGTTGTTGGGTGTTGCCAGCTTCCTGAGAATTGAACTTGATTTTTATCTTTCTGGATTCATTTTCCTAATCAGAGTCAGTGCTGGCACTGCTCATTATCAGCTATCATGATCAACATGGGGGCAGGTAAAACATGCAAGGCTTGCCCTGTCTGTGCTGAATTTAGAGCCATGGAGCAGTTTAGGTGTTACATTTTTTTTAGTTGGTTGGCTTGGCGGGTTTTTTAAAAACAGGAAATGTGAAGTTGAATAATGACTAAATACTTTACATAATATAAAACAAAGTGGTTACTCAAAGCTTTTTCTTTAAATATCTTACAAACTTTTGCCATTTTTGCGAGTGTTTCCTACAATTCTTTGACTGGCAGACTTTTACCAAAATCAGCAGCAAAAGTGATTTTTTTCATGATGTATTTGTGTAGCAACACAGAGTTTAACCCAGAGCTCATTTAACAACTATTATGTTCTTTATTTAGAAAAATTCCTTAAGAACAGTGAAGGTTTCAGACCATGGAATCAAAGGTCCAGAGGAGACTAATTCCTGCACAGAGGTGACAGAAACCAGGATAGATATGAAATTCCTAATACAGGTTTTTATTTTCCTGGAGACTCCTCTCCTCTCCTCTTTATCCTAATGGATTTTAAGATTTCTGTCAGAAACCTGAATTTTCACAGTCAGCATCTGGAGAACAAATGCTGTTTATTCATTCCTACATTCAATGATTTCTCATGGGTTTTTTGTTGGTTTTGTTTTGTTTTGTTTTGTTTTAAACAGTCCTGACCTCCTTTAGATTGCAGGAAAAGGGGAGAGTTTAAGTCAATAAAAAAGGGAGAGGAAATAATTCTCTCTCTGAACATTGTATGTATTAATGAAGATGTAATGTAGAAAATTATGCAAAAGGTGATCATGCATATGTAATCATGATGACATCTTCTTTCCACTGCAGAGGAACATTAAACAAAATGAACTGCTGGGAGAATCAAACTGGACAATGTTTTGTATTCACCCACTGCACGTGAGAAAGACAAGAAATTGTTTTCAGGGGAAGGCTGTGGCAACAGGGACAGCAGCAGGGATATTTGTGGGGATATTTGTGGGGATAATGGGGTGTGTTGGGATTCCATGGAAAGGGCAGCAGAGACAGGGCTTGGTGAAGTGACCACAGTCCCCATTCCCCAGCTCCCTGTGCCACTGGGGACAAGGAAGAAGGGAATCTGGGAGTGAATTTGAGCCTGTGAAGAAGACAGGGGTAGGAAGGAGGCGTTTTTGAGATTTGGTTTCATTTCACATCACCCTACTCTGATGGGACTGGTAACAAATTAATTTTCCCCAGCAATGTCTGTTTTTCCAGTGACAGTACCTGGTGAGGGATCTCCCCCTGCCTTTATTTGACCCAAGAACTTTTCCTTTTTCCTCCTCACCCCTGTCCAGATGGGGAGGGAAGGGATGGAGCAGCCTTGGTGGGCACCTGGTGCTGAGCCAGGGTCAACCCACAGCCACGCAAGGCTCTCAGGAGTTGTTGTATTTAATGACAACAAAAGTGCTGGAAGATAAATTAATTTAAGTGCTCCACAGATCCCAGCTCTTTAGAGGAAGGGTGCAAACAAAATGCTCACTAAATAGAATGATCTCATTATTTATTAACTAACTATGGGAATCTCCCTCAGAAATGTAATGTGACTTTTCAACATTTTAAGGACAGTCACTTAACAATTTGTTTTTAAGAAAGAAAATTTAGTTTTCATTTTATCTTAACACTGGTTACATTTTAAATCAAAAGGGAATATGTAAAGAAAAATATTTTTAATCTGATTTAAAAAATGTATGGGGTAATGCCACATCATTTACTCACAGATTTAGTTTAACATTTGCAAAGGTTTGGTTTTGGGTTTGGGTTTGGGTTTTTTTTTGTGAGGGGGTGACATTTGTATTAAATTTTATCACTTAATAATTTATATTATTTTTGTATTAAGCTTGAGTCTGAAAATGAATTTTCAAAGCATTTTTTTTTCAAATGGGAGTGGTTTGTTCATCTCACAAACTATGTTAAAGAAAATAATTTTATAGATAAATGTCTCCACCTAGAGCTTGCTTAAAAAAGAAATGCTTAACAAATAAGTCTTGCATATAGTGACTGGGGGCAAGTGTGGGGCTGGCAACCCAGAAAATGCCTCTGAAGAATTGGAATAAAACCAGCAACCTAAATTTGTATTCAATTTGCAAGGCATGCACTTGTAGCTGGGGAGGACACGCAGTTTTGTATTTCAGGTGTGGGGTGGTGTTTCCCACTCTTCCATTCAAAGTAACAGATGGCTTATGGCTGTTTCAGATCAACAACATCATCTCCTAATTAAAGCCCCCAAAATATTAAATCCTTGGAATAAAATAAAATAAAACACTTCTTTTATTGTGCATGGGCACTTTTTTTTCCTTCTTTTTTTTTCTTTTTTTTTCTGTGCAGAAAGATGGGCAAGTACAGCAAGAAATTCATCCTTTTCTAAAACAGATGGAAAAATTGGGAAAAAATTCTCTTGGACCAAATCAAGAGCTGTTCTATTAACCTGAGCTGAACTGACAAGACAGGACACTTTCAGGAAGGTAAAGTTGTTACAGTGGAATCACACCAGGATTTCTAGAATTTACTTTTGCCAGATTTTCAAACTACTATTAGGATTTATATCTCACTGTTATTAAGTTTCTTAGCAGGGCTCTCAGATAACTGCTCTGAGCAGAGTTAGGCACACACACCTTTATTCTAAGACATTTCTATGCCCATTTTTTCTCTTCTGGGATAAACAGTGTGGATGTCAGCACATTTATTGTGATCAACCTGTTTGATTTCAGCTGATGGGACCCGGCCAGGGTCAGGAGCTCAGTGCCCAACCTTCCTCACACCTATAAAAGAAACCCCTGGGGATCCCCTCCAACAGGGCAGGGAAACAGGTGTGACAGTGCTGGGTGGATGGTTGGACCTGATGATTTTAAAGGTGCTTTCTCACCTAAACTATTCCATGATTTGCCTTGCTGTTAGCTTTTTTACCTGTGTTACATTCAGCCTTCATTACCAGTTCTCATCTCAGTCCATTGGTTCTGATTCTTCCCAAATCCCAAAACAGGCTGTGGATGTACTTCTACCATCTTTTCCCAGATCAAAAATCCATTTGTTAGCTGTCTTAAAGCTGCTCATGGTATTCTCTTTTATTACCTGCTGTGCAGTGGTGATATCTGTGGCTGGAACACTTCAGGTACAGACCACAACCTCTCCAGCAAACTGAAAATGGCAATTTCTCAAGCAGATCATTGCTTGAGCACAATCACAGCCCCTTCCCAGTGCTGGAAACATCACAGTGTTATTCCCTGTGTACCTGCTGAGTTTTTTAGGGACTATTCTGGAGTAAAATCCTGAGCCTCTTTGGGTCTGCCTGCAGGTAACAGTGAAAAAAAGTCAAGTTACTCCCTTGATTCTCCTATTTAGACTTTGAAAACACTAGTATCCATTTTGTTCTTTACATCTCTGTCTTTCTGGGAGGGGCTGCTCTGATGGGAAATGGGGACAGGGGTCTCTGTCAGACCCTTCATTTGTTTGCAGTCAGGAGGGGCACTCCAGCTCTGCCTCCATGACTCTGCTGAGTGCATTCCTCTGATGCCATCAAGGACATCACAGCAGATCTCCAACATGATGCTCTTTCCCTTTGTTCAAACACTTTTATAAATGTCTCTTTTCAGGCAACACATTTCTCCTGTATTTGCCTCACATTTCAATTGTTGGTGAAGAGCTTATCACCCACCTTAGAGCCCAAAATTCATCCCCCAGTACCTGTGGCCCTCCTTTTTTTGAATCGTATCTTCGTTTCTGTCACATCCCTGGCTGCTGTCCCAGAGTTCAATTAAAAAGCAACAAACATCCTATTTGCTTTGAGTTTCTCTGCCACTCTGCTGCTCCTGCAGTGCTCTCCATGGCTCCTGTAAAAAATTAAACATAACTTGAGGCACTTTATCATCCCCATCCTCCTCATCTCCTGCCAGCCCACCTGCTCAGCACTTTCACTGCTGGCTGGCAGCCAAGCCCCAAGGTTTCCCAGGCGTTTTTCACACCACTTGCTCCAGGATGTCCCTGCACTTTGAATTTTGGTCTGCATCAGCTGGGATCTACAGCTCCTGGGCTGGGGCACCAAGGGCTGGGGTCAGGATTTGCCAGGTTCCACAGAAACCTGCCTGAGGCTGCCTCACAAGCTGCTGCCTGCAATTCCTCTTCTCAGTGAGGCTTCTGACACTCACTGATTTTCCCTTCTTCCAGCAGGGAGAGTGGGCAGCAGGCTGGTGGGAAGCAACCCAAAGGCCACGTTGTGCTTCTGTCCAGTAGGACTCACCAGTTTTCCCTTCCTTGAAAAAAAATCCATTTCAGAGCAGAAATTTCCTTTCCCTCCTCACCCACTGAGACCCACACTCCACCCAATATTTGAGTTCTGCCTTCTGGTGTGATCTGCCAAAATACTTCCCACAGCAGGAACCTCTTAGCTTGCATTTTCTGAAGGATAGAGATGAATTCCTAAATCTTCTTGGAGCAGGATGGACAGATTCCCATGGTATCACTGAATTAAAGCCATAAAAGTGGCAATTTTATGAGGGAAGGGGCCCAACAACCATCTCTGCTGATGTGGACTCAAAGAAGTCAGTGGGATTGCTTTGCCTAAGGCAGCCTATTTTCTCTGGGTGGATACAGGATGTTTGTCTCCAGAGCTGCTCAGCTGAGGCATTTCAGCTGCACAAAATGAATTTTTTCAAAGTGCAGGTGTGCAATGAGAAGGTATTTGGTTCCCAAGGAATATATTAAAGAGGAATGTGCTGTTCTGAATTCTGTCTCCTGGCAAGCTCCACGTAAATCAAAAACTACAAATTTTTCTTCTCATTTTGTCTGTTTAGGGGGATATTCACCACAAATAAGAGGTGAATTGAACTGAACAAAGCTTTAAAAAACAGCCTGTTAAAATAAAATTTTTACATTCAACATGGAATAACACAACCCTGCATCTGTTTTATGGAGCAAAGGATTCTGTGCTAAGCTTCATAACAGCTTATTAAGTGAGACAGCCAGGTATCCAAGGAGATGGGATTGAAAATAAAGGGTTTTTTTGAGAAATTTTTCAAGCAGCACAAGTGGGTACCTGCTGTAAAACTTCAGCTTTCAAAGGACTCATTAGTGCAGCATAGGCTGCCTGGCAGTTCACAGCCAGGAAATATGTTCATGCATGAGTGGATGCTTTAATAAGGTTAATGAGATTATTATTATTATTTTAAGTAACTATGATAATGTAATAATGATAAAGCATTTTTAAAGACACCTGTTAAGTGTGGCTGCCAGTGCCACGTGAGACTCATCTCACCTGTGCTGGAAGGAAAAAACAATTCATCCATAATGAAAAGCTGTCCCAACAGGCCTTAGCAAAGCCTCAGTGTAAAAGACAAATTACTCAGTTAATAGGCTTGATGTTCATTTAGCCAGGATGTGCCAGCACATGATGGTGCTCTCACAGAACAGCTTGGCATAAAAGGAACTTGTGTAAACTCAGTTAAAAAGTGATGCCTACGTGTGATTCCAGAGGTTCCTTGTATATCCTCATTTCTCATCCCATCTCTCCAGAACGTGGTTCTTCCCCCAGTGTTTAACAGGCACAGTTTGAGTGTGAAGAATGAAGGCTCCTCACTGCCTTCAAGCATCACAGTGTTAGGAGGGATTACTAATCAGCTCATTTGTAGCTCCTCACAGATTGCTTCTCTAAGGGACAATTTCTTTCCTCACAGGTATGGGGGTTTTTTTTTGGTTTTGAATAACCCAGAGGTCACCTGTACAATGAGCCCCCCTGATTCAATGCATCAGGTAACTTCTCTACCTAGATCTGAAATCAGAATTTCAATTAGAGACATTAAAGGCACATCAGTGGATGTGCAAACTGGACCCTAAAAATTTCTGCTTTTCCTCCTTATCTTTGCTAAGACTTCTTCATAGCTCAGAGCCATCTGTGTAGAGAGCTAAGGAGGAGACAATTCAGCCAAAGACACAGAAATATTCAAAGGAAATATCAAGATCCACAGAAAAATTAATTCAGAGAGTATTAAGTGGTTCAAACAGACTATAATTCTAAAAGAATCATTAAAATAGAGATGATTAAAAAGGTGGTTCTGCAAATCCATGTTACCATGTGAATTCTGAATCTTTAAGAGGGTTGTAATCCCCCCAGAACTGTGGGGAAGCAGACTTGAGGTTGGGTGCTGTGTCTCCCAAATCCTGGGCTAAAGCCAGGATAAACTTTGCCTATCCCTAAGCAAACAACATCTCAAGGAATATTGAATTACTGGAGCAAAAGAGAAGTTCTACTTTTTATGTTGACATCTCCAAAATCCTTTGGAAGAAGAACTAGCATCAATCACAAGGATTCTTTTGAAGTAGATTGTAGACAAATAACACGAGATGTAAGAGCTGTAAAATTTAGAGATCACCAGTTTTACTGAATGTGCTCACATTCTGGATATTTATATTTAGTTCATAATTACACCTCAAACTGTTTAGCAATAAATGCCCACCAACCCCTGAGGAAACATGCAAGTATTTATCAAGCAGCATTACTGGCTTTTATTTTGTCCTTTCTTTTTGTAAATTAATTAACAGGTTAAAAAAATTATAGAAAGGGAAAGTTAAGCAGATGAACTGTGGAGAGCCCTTGAAATTGCTCAGAACCTTTGGTGAATAGGCAGCTGAGCAGCTATTGTTCAAGGAAAAAAAGAGAATTATTGTAAAATTAGTGATTGCTCTCTGAGAATCCTGATTCCTAGGGCCATACCAACAGAAAGCTGGGAATATTTGTCTGAAATCCCTGACACATTTCTGGTACAAGCAGGAGCACTGTTAATGCCATGACAAAAACCTTCCTGTCTTTGATGGGAGCCTACAAAGTGCTGATGGGATGGGTGAAAAGTGAGATGAAGCCCCAGGCAAAGCACTGCAATATTTCATAGCACATTGTTATGCCCAGGGAATGCCAACTTTGCCTTAAAAACTATATAAATACCTTAAATTTATAATTCCACTTTCCACCACAAGTCATGTTAAAATTAAAAATAAAAAATAAAAATGAGGAAAAGTTTAGCATTTGCCTTGGGGAAGTGGTTTTGAAAAATTATCTTAATAATTCTGTTACTTTGTGGGATTGTGTTCATGTCATGAGCTGCCTGTCAGGTACCCAGGGTGTGAAGGAAGCCACAAGCATAATTTTCTTCATAAACAAAAATAAACTGCAGTAATTGTTCCACCCAGTTGTAATTTTCTACTGAGTGACATAAATGGAGCTGTCATTTCTCTCAGTAGATCATAATTGCACTGTATTTCACATGAAATTAAAATGTTGACTGCAATGTCAAGGGTGCTGCATTTGTGAACTAAATAATTGAAATGGTCTGGATTAAGTCTCCAGATGGGAAGAGAACACATTCCTGTCTCTGCAGTCCAGGCCTTTCACTGACTGAATTCTCTGGACTATTTTGTTTCATCTTTCAGCATTAAAAGGAGACATTTTCACATACAAGTTTTTTAATTTTTTATTTTTTTTAATAAGAATAACTTAGTTGTTGATCCCAAAGCTGTCTGGGACAGATAGACACAGAGTCAGGCTCTGAACTGGGTCTCTGGTGACAGTGACAGGACCTGAGGGAATGGCCTGAGGTTGTGTCAGGGGAGGGTTAGGTTGGATCTCAGGAAAAGGTTCTTCCCCAGAGGGGGTCTGGGCACTGCCCAGGCTCCCCAGGGCAGTGGTCACAGCACAGCCTGGCAGAGCCCAGGGAGTGTTTGGACAATGCTCTGGGGCACAGAGTGGGATTGTTGGGGTGTCCTGTGCAAGGCCAGGAGTTGGATGCAATGATTCTTGTTGATTCCTTCCAACTGAGGATATCCCATGACTCTATGCTATGATTCTAAGCCTCTTAAAGCTCCTTTAAAAAATAACCCCTAAATTAGGGAAGCGATTCCCAGAGATTTACATGGGAAGTGGAGCAGGCACAGAGCCCAAACAGGCAGGAACAAATCATGCACTGAAACCACCAATTCTGCACTTAGACCTCGAGCTCAGGCAAACCAAGGCTTGAGCTGCTCCTGCTGCTTGAGGGAACGAGGCTGGCAGCCCCTCCAGAGTGTGCTGAAATCAATTTGAGCCTTTCACTTGGAAAGCCTCTGTCCAAACCCACTAAGCACTGATTTATATGGTTATTGTTCATCATCTGGGCTCCACAGAAGGACCACTTCTCTAATTCCTGTGTTTTCTAGTGTGGAAAAGCCAGGTGAAGAGCCAGAGTAAGGAAAGTTCCTCAATTTGTACCACAGCAGGATTAGAAGTAAACTCAAAATGCTGTGCTCAACTCAGTGTCAGAGTTACACCCAGCTGCAATTGTTTTGTTTTATTAAAAAGGACATATTTGCAGTGTTTGGTTTTTGCTCAAGTAAAGCACACAGCCAACTGCTTATTTCTTTATTACTTGTGGAATTGTTTATGTATTACCAAAAATATACACTAAAGATACAGTGAGAAGAAAATCACAGATCTAGTAGATAAATTGCTGGGGAAAAAATCCATGAATAATTCAAGCAATGGGACTCAAATTTTCTTAAAACTTGTTTCTTTTTTTTTTCATAAAGGGAGGGAAATGAGTTTCATATGAGCAAAATCCAACTAGCAGCAGTAGTGGGCAATTTTGAATGTGAGAAATGACAAATGTTGATACTGACAGGTAACACTGGGAAAAAAGGCTCTGAATTCAAATACTGTGTTGAAGAAAGATAAATGTCAAAATAATGAGAAAAACAAGATAATCATTGTGTAACAAATACTCATCTTGGCTTAATTCAGTGCACCAAATAAATATGGCAGGGTTCACAGGTAAAACAACTAGAAACCAGCTGGGGCAGGATTCTTTATCCCTTCCAGGACCCATCCTCCCTCCAGGGGATCTCTGCTGTCCATGGGCCATCCAGGCTCCCTGCAGGGCTGATCCAATTCCATCATCCATGGGAGATGCTGCACCCAGGGGAGGAGCCCANGATCATCTCTACTCCAACAGAATCACATCTGTTTCTCCAGAAGGATTTATTTGGACTCCTTTCAACACTGACCAAAAGGGTGTTAGGTTGTATTCCGACTCTGTCAGTGTTTCTAGGATCTCTTTTGTTTTTTTTTTGTTTTGTTTTGTTTTTGTTTTTGTTTTCTTGTTTTGGGTTTTTGGTGTTTTTGTTTTGGTTTGGGGTTTTTTGGGGGGGAGTTTTGTTTGGTTTTTTGGGTTTTTTTTTACTACTACATTTGTATTTTTAAATATTCTTAGTAAAGAACTGTCATTCCTATTCCCATATCTTTTAATATTCTTAGTAAAAACCTGTCATTCCTACTCCCATATCTTTGCCTGAAAACCTCTAACTGCAAAGTTATAATAATTTGGAGGTGGGGGGAGTTACATTCTCCATTCCAAGGGAAGCTCCAGCTTTCCATGGTAGACACCTGCCTTTCCAAACTAAGATACATGGCTTAGATTGGAAGCTAAGAGAAAACTTTGTCTTATAGGAGTCTCACTTGATGATTTTCCCCTGTGTTACGGCAATATCTTACATTATGACAACACATTTATTTTAACTAATAATAATAATAATAATAATAATAACAACTAGTGCTTCTGCACCTGCTCTGTGTTTCAGGGATCTGGTAAAAATTATGTTGGTAAAATGTTTGCTTTAACAGAGCAGCAGTCATATTCCAATAGACAGGAGAGCTTCTTGTGCAGGTCAGCACCATTGCTAAATGTCACATGCCAGGAGTGGAAAGAGATCCCTACTCCCATAAATTTTCTGGCTGTAACATTTGGCTGAAAAATAACTGGTAGAAGACTAGGTGAGTTTTTCCCAGCTTCCTAGGCCTATCTCCTGGCCTTTTATTAATATCCAGTGTTTGAAGCTTTACATGCCTCTCTCTATCCTTCACTGATTACACAGTTCATGATCCCCACACAAAAAGGTGCTAAGAATAAAAGTAGGTTTAATCTGAAATTAATTGCATTTTGGAAAAAAGGTATTTTCAATATGTTTTATTTAATTGAGAGTAGATTAAACCATGCATTATAAAGGACTGGGATGCTTTGTAGGCTACAATAAACATAATTCCTTTTTTAAAACATATTTTTCTTTCTCTCTTTCATGAAGAATTAATGAATTGAAGAGCTTTCTGTTATTATTATTCAAATCTTCTTGAGAAAGATATTGAGATTAGAGAAGATGAACAAGATAGAAATGTCTGTATTTTTAAGGCACACAGAGTTAATTAAAATGAACTTGACCTGCTATCTGCCACCCAAAGTGTGCTATGGAAACAAGACTAATGGTAACACAGACAAATTGTCTTGTCTTGCTAAGACTCCTTAGGGTTAATTAAAAATCATCTTATTCTTTGATGAGAGCTCCATCAGAGATGGGTACTTTTCCCCTCATTCTTATTACACATTTTCTGATGATTTATGATAAGATTTTGGATAATTAAACAAGACAGCTGAGATATGTATCAAAGAGAGGACAACTTTTGCTTAGTGTAGGAAAAGGACAGAGCCCAAGATACTCAGAGCAGGGAAGAGAAAAAGCTACAGCAGCTTAAGGCAAAAACTTGTGGAAATGTGAACCTGCCAGGTCCAAATCAAGTGCTGGAGCAACCTGGATCTCAGTGGGAAAGGGTCCATGGCAGGGGAGTTGGAACAGGATGATCTTCCAACCCAAACTGTTTTATAATTCTAGAGGCAATAGTTCTAGATTTTTGCCATTCCTTTTTGATCTCCTGGCAGTATAGTAGAACCTATGGCACACCACAGAGAAAGGGAGGTGGGTGGTCATGGCTCTCTTTGGGCTAGGTGCAGTGGTTGCCACATCATTTTGGAAATGTTTTCAACCACAAAGGCAATGGGAAAGTGGCCTCACTGCCCAATTAGACATCTGTGGCAGGAGCCAGAACTGCTCAGCCAAAAAACCTGTTGTTTACTCTGGAAGTGTCTTCATGTGTCCATCTAAATCATCATCTATTCTGGATGGGATAATGATGTTTAAGTTACTCCTGACAGGTGTCTGTTTAAAGTGATTGGAAAGGCCTCAGTGAAGACTATGCAGCACCACCAGAGATGCCTGGTTTTGTGTTGCATCACCACTACATTTGGAAAGGGTCCCTGAATATTCTGAAAACCTCACACCTTTTTTCTGCAATCTAAATAAGTATTTCCCTTCCTACCTTGTACAGGATATAGTAAAACCTCTTCTGCTCTGTATTTAGAGCTGCACACATTGGAGGATTGTTGTTCTACCAACTGAGGAAGGTAGAACCAAAATCTTCCCCAGTTTATGGTAAATGAGAAGATCAAGAATCCCTTCTATGTGATACCTGCTCAAGTTCTTGTTCTTAAGTAGAACCAAAAAAAAAAAACCAACCCTGGACACAGGACTCTGGCTGCAGGAACTGATGCTGTGTGAAAGGGGAGCTCATATCCAAAGGTAACATCCACGACCTGACATGAGATTCTCCTGTGACCATATTCTAGAATAAATTTACCTTTATCCTACTCATCTTATTAACCAGATATATTACATGATTTTTTGATAACTCTGCTGTCTTTCCTTTGAACTATTGGCCAATCCAGACACATAACTTACTGTTGAGAAGATCATAAGCACCACTTCATGTGTAACATCTGACGAGAATGCATGTTTATATGCCCAGTGATAATATTATATTATTATAGTATTATAGTATTATTATATCTCAGCTTACCATGGGTCTTGAAGAAAGTCAAAATTCACTCTTCAGGCCTTACAAAAAGCTCAGGTATGGATGAATGCAGAGGTTCCTAATGAAGATTATTTTGTTCTCATTTGCTGAATGTGCTCTGCATTATATGACAAGACAGGACAGTCTGCTCATCAAGGCTGCTGCCACAATTGCTAAAATCTCTTGACACTAGTTTTTTTCTCCATAGTGGCCTTAGAAGTCTGTTTAGCCAATCAAACTGAACAATATTTCTAGTGCAAAAAGTCATGCTTCAAATTTTAAGGCTAGATCCCTTCATATCTGGATTGAGCAGAGGTCTCTTAGTCTTACAAGTAGCACTAAACATGTGGTAGTGTTTATTGATTTGAGTGTTCAGTGTGGTGGCTTTTAAAGTGTTTGTTCCTTGAGAGACTCAGGTTTTCCAGGTTTCTCTCTTGAATTTGATCCTCAGACTGAGTGTCACTACTGCTGCTTTTTGGAAAGCCTCATTATCTTTACAAACAAACAAGTTTGAGCTTCGTCTACACATGATTGATGGCACTTGAGGGAAGCTGTACCCACCACCCCCAGAAAACTTCACAAATCAATCTTGCTGTAATTTTAGCATTCTGCTTCCTCATTGAATTTTAGAGATCTGTTAGTCTGAATGAAGGAGACTTCATTATCACTGAGAAGAGTAAGTCAATAATACACATGAACTTCATTCATAACAAAGCCAATTGCTAATGAAGAGGAACTGAACTAGAGATGATTAATTCTTTTCCAGCAGCTACTTTTGGCAGATATGACAATTATTCATACCAAAGAGCTACCATTTTTGCCTTATTTAATTAATCTTAAGTCATGTACAGGGAAAATTCAGAGTCCAGTGAAACCAGCTAGAGGATGCTGTTTATAATGGTCCTGCCTGTGGGCACAGCTATTAATCTTTGCAGTTATGCAACCCATGTGTCATTTTTCATACTTGGCATTGCAATTTGTTTTCCTTTTGTTGTTTAATCAATTTTCAGTTAAACAGACCATTTTTACAATCCAGAAACAAAACTCCTTTGAGATGGTACGAACTTTAAAAATATACAATAAGTTGTGGTCAGCCTCCTGAGGTGAGCAGCTTGTATTTCAAATGGAGAAGTCTTTGGGAATCTCACCTCCTAAAGGAGGGTAAACCCAGAATGACAATCTATCAGTGTCCTGTGGGTTTTTTTATACATATTACTTCTAACCCCATGGCAACAGGTCAAATTGGACAGCAGATCTAAATCATCCCGCCTAATCACCCCACGCTGATAGTGCCTTGAGTTGAAGTTGCAATTACAGACAAAATAAAGCAGTTTCTCCTTTCCCTGCTGGCCAGTGCTTGTGCAATTCATTTATTCCTTTTTACACCCTTAGCCCCTGCTAACAGATTTCCCCCTTGGTTTTCCTTCTGTTGCCAGCAAGTGCTTGACAAAACACAAGTCAGACTCCTGATGATGTACAGATCTGGATTTATGTTTGGCTCTGATAAAAAATTCTTCCAAAAGGTCAGATTGTTCAAAATCCTCCATTTTTTGAGAGTCATCGGATTTAATCTAAACTATTCTGTGTGTTCTTTATATCTGATGTTAAAAAAAAATAGTATTAAAATCATTCTGAACACAAAAAAGAAACCACACAAAAGCCTCTTGGAACCATGTTTTTGATCCTCGATTGTCAATCTCCATTCAGTATTAAAAATTCCATTGGAAATCCAAAGAGATGTCTTCATATATATTAAATCACCAGTTTTATGCTGAAAGTTGGCACAGAAATTGGAGAGAACAGGAAGACCCCAACTTAACCTCTCAAATTGCCTTTTTTTTTTATTTTCAGGAATTTTTTAACACTTTTTAAAATAGAAATGATAACATATACCACGGAGGACTTTAGGTGGAGGAAAAGTTATAAATAATTCAGCACTAGGGAAAGCAAATCAGCTGTAGACAATCCTGAGGGCATTTTGTTATAAAGCAGTTGGCTGTTGCAAGGGTAAATAACACACAAGGGGTGCAATTAGAAGAACTGGCAAGCAGCCCTTCCTATTTGCATGTTTTACACTCTCAACTCACTGATGAATTCCATGGTTCCAGGTAAAGCTGAGTATTTCCTTCATGGATTGTGTCCCACAGTCCTGTGCCATTTCTGCCAGGAATGTGCTGTCATCCCAAAGAAACTCACATTTGATCCACTGAAAGGAAGCTATGTGGGATGACAGCCCAGCATGAAGCCCAATCATATCCATTTAATATGTAAGGAGAGAAATTCAAGGCCAAATCTCTACCTCAGCTGCTTTTTAAAAAAAAAAAATCCTCCTTAATAAAATAAAGATCACCCAATATATTTAACATAAAGTGCATTAGTTGCCTCTTGATTGTACTTCTTTGTGAGAGGAAGGATCTACCACTCCTCTGTGTAGCCCATTAGGACTTTTAGGTTTAGAAATTTAAAAAAAAGAGTAGATTGCATGTGAAAAATGGGAGTGTAAATGTTGGGAAAGATGAAAATTTAACAGAAAAGTTTTACAGATATGAATGTATAGCAAAAAGTTCTTTAGAATTGAAAGACAGTTTTGATATAGAGGAATAAAAAAGATGTTTAAATTAAGGATTGTTGAGCTAACAGTTGTTACTGAACAACTGAGAGAACAAGTTGGAAAGGGGTTTTATGGCTAGAGCAAAGGATATGTTGACCACAAACAAAGAAGATATTCTTACCTAGCAGAAATAGATCTTAGAAAAACAAAAGAAACTATAGGCAAACAAACCCCATGTTTTTACCAAGGAGAGGAAAAGTCTAGGAATTTTCCACTGCAAGAAAACAGAAAAGCAACTCTAAATTTAAATTGTAACATACTAATTTGAGGTGACTGGATTGTACTAACCATATTACAGTGATAATATTAGTCATGATAGGCTATAGGTAAATGTAAAGATATTGTGTGTAATGCTGATTAGTTTCTATGTATTAAGATTTTCGGTAAAGAAAACTTTATAATGCATTGTAACCAGAAATAAAAACAAAAACTGGAAGGTTTTTTGGGGTTTGGGAGTTTGGTTTGTTTGTTTTGGGGTTTTTTTGTTTGTTTGTGTTTTTGTTTTGTTTTTGTGTTGTTTTTTTTTTTTTTTAAGAGGGTGGGAGAAACAAAAATTGTTGGTTTTGCTCATTGAGAATCTGAAAAATTGTTTCAACTGATTTTTTTTTTCCATAAGGAACATGCACTGTATTTTAACCAGCCCAACTCTCTATTTTAAAAAGTCTTTATTAGCCTGAGATTCTTAGAAGGAGAAAAAAGAAACTGAGCATATGAGAGAGACTGAGTTGAGAACCAGATGGCTTCTGCAGGAGTGAATAGATTGAAAAATGTGCTGGGAGCGAACAGCTCCACAGATTAGGCAAGAAGTTTGAGAGATCTTCTGAAAGAACACAACAGCCATGATTCAAAACACTTACAGGGTTTTTATTACAACATATAATTGACTGAAACATATCATGATTTATTTCACAATGCCTTATATTTAGTACATTTTCTGAAATTACAAGGGAATGGAAATAAAACAAACATTCTTTAAGATTGAAACATGGCATTTATTTCAAGAACCAATTAAAGCTTACATTTAATATATTTTCAGCTTAAAGTTTATTTTCCTAAAGGGAAATTTCTCCTCTACAATATTATTGTTTACTAATGGAGTTTCATATTTAAATAAAAACCAAAATAGCTCTTTAGAATTTTGATTTTCCCTCCAGGATGTACAGGTTTAATACTATTTATTTTCATCTCGTTATTTTGCATCTGAGAAAGAAGACAGGAGGAAAAAAAGAGAGGCAAAGCACAAAATGTAAAATATAAAACTGAACTGGTTTACATTTATGGGGAATTAAAATACTTTTGTGAAGGAAAAACTTCACAGAAGAGAGCAGGAAACTAATAAAGAACTTAAAAAAAAAAAAAAAAAAAAAAAACGCAATAA
>VXBR01002374.1:378397-401569 GCA_013400215.1 Cisticola juncidis
AAAAAAAAAGAAAGAAAAAAGCTATTACTATGTTCTTTCCAAAGGTTTTAATTTTAATACTGTGGACCAGTAGTTGCAAAAACAGTTATAAAGTCTTGCAAAATATAAAAGGCTGTGGGTAGTAAAGCTCAGTATTTTCAGTGGGTTGGCATATGGCTTTCCCCTTCTGTACAACTGGGATAGTCATGGGAAGAACAGCAGCAATAAGAAAACCCCAGGGGACTTCCTTGGGTGCCTGTTTATGTATCCTGTTGGGAAGAAACGTGATTTTTATCCATTTCTCTTTCTACTTTTTCTGTGTGAAGCTCAGTCTTTAAAGATTTGTTTCTGCTTAATTACTGCTGCATCAACACTGTGAGTATTTGCTGGAATGGCCATTTCTGGACTGCACTCTGCATTTCTGCCTCTAATTCTGGAAGACAATTGTCAAAGATGTTCTCATTTGAAGCCTAAGCCCAAGTGCAGCATGTCTTAAGTAAAAAGAGAATTTTACCATCAAAGAGAAACAAAGAGAATTTCATATCTGCCCTGCCTTTAAAGCTGAACCACAGCTTTTATGAGACCAGGGAAAGTTTAACATCAACTTTTGAGAGCTTCAAGGACAAAAAGACATTGATATGACCCCTTACCTGGGGGTGAATTTTCTTCTTAGCTCAGCACTCTCTATAAAAATAAACAAAACTGAAACATGAAACAGAAAAGCAATGAGGAAGAAAATTGTTGCTTTTGAACAACAAATAAGTAAGCACATACTATTACACCTAATAAATTAACACCAGTGTCAATGAAAAATAAAAATAACATTTTCAAAGGACAGCTTGTCATGTTCTCATGACTCAGAGATTGTTTGTTTTTTCCCCTTTCTACTCGCCCCTTTAATTAATACATTTGCTTCCAAATAGGATCCGAGCATTAGGAAAATGTCACACCATATGTGTGTTTATTTTTGCTCAAGTAATTATCATGGTATAAGATCTCTCTTTTCCTTTCTCTGCTTGCTGAGACAGAATGTTCCTTCAGAGGATAGAACAGCCTCAAAGCAGCTGCTCCGACATCTGAGGGAGAGAAAAAGTCAAATCTTCTTCCTCCTATCCTTGTGCATGCAACAACCTTTGTGGGGTCTGGGGGAGTCCTTCCTTCAGGTGGGCTCTCTGCGTTGCCAGAGATCAGCCAGAGTCAAGACACCACTCAAAATGAGTTAGAGATCTTGCTCATTTATTCTGCTATTTGACATGTCAAATATACATATAAATATATATATATATATTTACTGTGCTAAGCATATCATGCACCTAACTCTGATCATTGGTTAAACCACAGTATTCATGCGTCCTTGCAGTAAATATAATTGGTTCAGAAGCTCTGTCCACGAGGCTAAATGCTGCAAATCTTCCCCAGCTTATGGTCAATGCATCCTGTTATGGCTATTGCTCCAAACTTTACTTCCTCCTTATCCCATCCAAGGAACAGCTCAAGGACATTTCATCTCTTCTACTCATCCTTTAGGCTAAGAGCAGGATTGTGAACATATCACACTCTGGAATTTTTGTCCATAAAGCAGAAACCTCTCCCAGAAGAGAGGTTGTGTAGAGGGCCTTTAGGATTTTCTTACTGCTGTTGGTTTTTTACCTGATCACGTCAAGATGGTGCCAAACATGGAAAATATCTTGTGTAGAAGGATATGAAGTGACACTTTTATGATTCCCTATGACATAAAGGGAAATAAACATGATATCAAGTTGGTCATTTGGATGCTGGGTGATTTTGAAGAATATCTTCAATGATTTCAAATTTTATTCTTTCATACCTACAATTCTTCCAATTCCATTTTCAACTAATTTATATTTTCAGAGCTGAGAAAGCAGCAAGAGACACCAGAAATAAAAGTCAAAATCTTCAATCAGAGCCACTTTTTTTATGAATAGGAATGAATAGTATGGGGGGGTGGTGGGGAGGAAGGACCAAAGAACATTCTTTTCCCTTTAAGATATAGATAAAGAGTCCTTATTTTAAAACAAAAAACTGCAGAGTGGATGTAGTTCTCTGGTTACTGATCAAAATATTACCTTGTCCTTTCTTTATCTAGAACTAAACTTGCAGGATGCTGCACTCCATTTGGGTTTTCATTCTATTTTCCAAGAGCTGTGGTTGATTTCAGTACAGCATATTGTGATGCTGGGAAGCAGAATTTAGGTCATTTTCACTCTCATACCTGTTTATCTGCTATGGCATACCTAATGTGAGCTTTTTCCCTGAAAGAGATTTTATTACTTCATCTCCACGAGTAAAAAAATAAAAAATGAGAGGTTTAATATAGCCAGTCCAAGGTTTTCTACTCAGTGGTTTTAAAGTGTTGTATATGTAATAAAATTCTCTATACCTATTTGTCTGTCTCAGCATTCATTTCCTTGATGTCAATACTCAAAAGTCCTAATATTACTGTAATCTCCATTCCATTATTAGGGGTTCCTGAGAAAGACTAAAAAGGCACGAACAAGAAACTGTCTTCAGTGGCAGGTTCTTTGTTCTGACACTGCATTTTGGGGGAGAAGGGGTCATTTTGTCAATCTTCAGTGTTCAAGGCCAGGTTGGATGGGGCTTTGAAAAACCTGGTATTTCTGCTGATGCCAGGAGGTTGGAACAAGATGATTTTTAAGTCCCTTCCAACTCAAACCATCTGTGATTCACAGTTTTGCTTTCCCTTTCATCCTTCCCTTCATCTTTCCATGACACCTGAGTTTAAATCAACCAAAAAACTGTAAGCAATAGCACAGCACTTATGTAGCAGCACATAAACAAAACCAGTGTTCCCCAGATAATTTCAAATCTGACTGATCAGCAGTTGGGAAAATCAAACTTTGAGCATATTTTGAACCAGCACAGATGCTTTTCATGTTTAATGAAGGAAGAATACTGTTCTCAGACTGTTTCATTGACCTCTCTCAATCTGGGTCACTAATCATCTTTAAGCATTCCATGTAGTTTGAATAAATCTGGATGTTCTGCAATAATCCAAGATCAATCAATGTAAATAAAGCATTTCATCCCAGATGTGTCCTGAGAAGACATTTTCTTGAGGATGTAGAACATTTGAGATTCAAACTGCAATGTTTTCCAGGATTCTTAAACTTGAGAATTCAAACTGAGAATTACCTGCACCCTGATGTTATTTGAAGTAACTAAAAAGTCTACAAAAAGCAATATAAATAATCCCATATACTCACTTAAGCACTCTATTTTTTTATAGTGGGCTTACCAGCTTGGCATAAAATGTAAGCAAAACAAAAAGAAGGTGAAATTTGTTACCTCTTTTTTTCACTTTAACATAAACTCAAAGACTTCCATCTTGCTAGAATTTATGCATGCACTTATCTGTAAGCAGAATAATCCTCTTTATTTCCGCAGCAATACTCATCTGCTTAAACTCAGCTTTAAAGGCTTCCCACAGAAGCCATTTCCAAGCACATTTCAGAAGTTGTGTCATGAGCAGTGTAACTTACATTTAATTATAAGGGAATTGCATTGCATCTCTCAGAGATGGGGCTGGTGCTCTGCACTCCAGGGAAAACAACTAATGTACATACTGATTTATTTATTTTTGAATGCTTTGTTGGCACCCATGAAATCACTGAAAGTTTCAGAGTTGGTGGATATGAACAGAAATTCACAAGGAAAACATATGGAGGTATTCCCCAACAAACATGGAGTGCCAAACAGAGGTGTTTTGGACCAGGGAAGAGTGTCAGCCTGAGCTAGATTCAAAGCAGGTCTCCCATCTCTTTCTCCAGCCTGCTTTACAAACAAAAGGAATCCATGCCCACACTGGATAAGAATGGGGTTTGCCCCAGCCAGCAGCAGTGAACTGGTTAACAGAACCAGGTTCTGCATGAGTGTGACCATCCTCCCTCATCAATATAAAGAAGGCAGCTTCAAAGTATTAAAATGTGAGATGATTTACAACATCCTGCCAATTTAAGTGAGATGGGGATTTGACTCTTAAAACCATTCTAGCTTGCATGCAATGAAATCACACAGTACATCCAAAGTTCAGCACGCTCCTACAATGCATCCAAAGTGTCTGCTTGATCTATGGGGGGAACTGTGCACAGCCACAGGGGCTGTAAACCTGAATTAATCAGACTGAGAGCACCTCACTTTGTCTTTTGCATGGGATTTTTACTCACAGAGCCACGGCTTTGCTCAGCACGAAGGTGGGATCAGTAATGCAGGGACAACAAGCAAGAAACCCCTGTTAAAATGGCTTTGCACACACAGACAACACAAGAGAACCACAGAACCACAAAATGGTTTGGTTTGGAAGGAACCTTAAAGGTCAGCCAGCTCCCCTGCCCATGGCAGGGACACCTTCCACCATCCCAGGTTGCTCCCAGCCCTGTCCAGCCTGGCCTTGGACACTTCCAGGAATGGGATATGAAAAGGATGTGTTGTCCTGTTGGCACCCACAATATTGCAGATTCCCACTCATGAACAACAGGCCAACAAAATGAAAAACTAGTGAACCAGCCAGAGCATTTTGCCCATTTCTCTTTCCTTATATCAAGAGAATTCCAAGTGTTTGTCCCAAGAAGTGCTTCCAGCACAGACAGCCGTCACTCTTGGCAGCAAAGGAATTTTGTTGAAGGTGCCACATGCCCCTCATAAAGACCCTTGTAAGGTGGTGTCTCCCAAACCCACCTTCCACTGGGATATGGCCATAAAATAAGGGGAAGGTGTTTTGAGCAAAGGTTCAGGTTTCTCACAATTCCTTTTTTTTTAATTGGTTTACAGGTCAGTATATTAATTTAACATGCAGGTCAATATGTGGTAATTTCAAGGACACTGGCTTTTCTAACTACTTGCCAATGGTCCTGAAGTTGTCAGCTAAAAAATTTGGCCCAGGAGGAATAAATATTGACAATTTTACCTGTAGAGGCTTGCCCAATGACAGAAGTCTCCTTCTTCACATCAGTCTTTAATACACAGGTCTAGAAAGTCACCCATATTTCCAAAGTTTATTTTCCTAGCTTATTAGGGCAAGATTCATACTTCAATTGCTTTTCTTTATTAAAAAATGAATAATCCCTAAATGCATATTAGTGTGACGATAGAAGCCATATGGAATTTCATGTGAAATATTTATAACTTCTCTCTCTTACTCTTGTTTCTAACAGAATAGAGAGGAATGGAAAGCTGGGGAGAAAAAATTGTATCCTCAAAAATGGCATGTGCTTAACATCAAAACATTTTAATTGAACTTCACATTACAAAAATCCAGATGGTCCATGTTCTGTTCAAGCCTCAGGGGACTGCAACGTTACCATGTGTAAGATGCATCATCCCCTTCCTTTTCCTGGTTGTACAGAGGACTTCCAGCCAAGATACCACAGGCTGGTGAATCTGAGTTCTACAGTCTCCTAGGGATTTGGGGAGATTTCAGGGAATGCTTGAGGGATTTGGGACTTTCATCCCCTCCTTCCTGCAGACTAAATCCATGCAATCTAAAAATCACTCTGGGTGGAGGCAAGGGATCTAGGCTTCAGGGGAAGCAGAGCTGACCTGTCTGACCTTCAGCTGGAGAAAATCAGTTCCATAAACACAGCACACCTGGATCTGGCCCAATTTACAGCTACCCAGGATCTCACCAAGGACAGGCAAGTGCTTGTACCACTCCCTCTGGTTCAGATTTCTGCCTCTGAAATGTGACTTTATTTTCCTGTTGCAGCCTGGTGTCACCCTGCTCACAGTACTGTGCCTTGATGCCCTAAAAAGTAAATGTTTCTTGTGATAAACTCCAAAACCAGAGCACCTGGTGCTGTGGCACTGAGACATTTCTCAGTGAATGAACCTATTCAGTTAACCCACAGTTAACTCACAATTCTTGAAGCTCCTGTGAGTTACCTGGTGGTAATTCAGTTACACTGCATAGCAGTTCCACTTACATAGGCATTACCATCTTTGTTTTTAAGATTGATCTCAAATTAAATCTGATCTGGATGTATTGAAATTTCAAGCAACCCTCACCACTCCTCAGGAGTCCATCACCTCTCACAGATTTTCTTATCTTAACCTTGAAAAAAAATTATTATTCCCTGAATCACAAGACAAGCCATAAAGTGCAAGTTCCTGACTCATTCTGAGGAGCAGAGGAAGGTAGACAAAAAGTTTGTGACCCAAAACTAATCAAAGCAATATTCAGTGTCTTCTGGCATTTGCCTATGATCATTTTAGGTCTACAAATAAGATAAATTGCAAATGCAAGGTTTGCTTCACATGAACAGTGGCATCAGACACACCAAGCTCTTGTAGCTGCCAGCTTGCATAAGAAATGACAGAACATTTTAACAAGTGACTGAGCCTGCTGCAGATCTGGATTGGCAGGCTGATGTGTGAAGAGTGATGGATGGGGGAGATTTTGAATTGAAAATATACAGAGCTCACTAGTGCAGGAGGAAGTTTGATGATTTCAGGCACATCTGAAAAAAAAAATTAGGTAGACTGAAAGTAACCTGGATCCAACACCATTTGTGTTTGACCATCATCAAGGTGAAATTACTGCAAATAACTACCAAGAAACAAGTTTTCATGATTCTTGATTTTACTTCAATGCTAGGAAAATTCTAAACAAAGCATCAAATAAAATTTAGTGACATTGTCCTAGTTTGAGCAACACACAAGAAAAGCAGGTTCTGAGCTGTGCTTTTTCTTGCTTGCTTTTCCCTTTCCATCAGGACTTTGAGGGCATTTTACTTTGTCTCCTCAATATTTACAGTTTTTACACCACTTTCTGGAGATGTTGCTTATTGAGCAGAACAGTGAGCTGGGGCAGGGACCTTCTGTGGTGCTGGGATAAGGAGATAAAGGATAAAAGAAATTAAAGATAAGGAGGGGATCATGCAAGGGAAGGAAGAGAGAAGAATGACTTGAGGACAAGGAAAATATCTTCTCTGCCATCTTTTAGAAAAGGAAAGAGAGAATGGTGCCCAAAGAGTGGGCACTCAGTGGGACTCTGAAGACAATGTCTGTTGTCAAAAGGGACTGGTTTTGGTGCCAGCAATCCCATACAGGGGGTGTGTATGGATAAAAGGAACTTGATCTTTACCTTTTTTCAGTGGCTGAAGGTGGATTAGATAACTGATCTTAAATTTTAAAAACACACATCAAATGACATTTAATGACATTAACATTAAATTTTAAAACAAAGCTGTGACCACAGCAATAATTATAAGGTGACAGAATTCTCATTGGAACATTTCACCCAAATCACCACCCTGGTCCTCGTGCACACCCTCAGCCCGAGGCAGACACACAGAAAATTGATTTAGCTTTGCTCACAGGGACAGAGGGTTAGCAGAAGTTACATTGCCTCTCATGGCACATGGCAAATTGCTGCAGGTCAGTGATGCACAGCAGCCTGTGACAGCACATCCTCTGTGGCTGTGGAGAAATGGCCCAAGTGCTCAGCTGTGAGACACAGGGCAGAGCAGGGAAAACACTGAAATGGATGCTGGAAACAGCAGAAAGAAAAGGGATGGATTAAGTGACACCACAAGTTTTTCCAGCACTCAGTCTTGAGAACCTGCAAGTGCAGTTGAGACCAAATTAATTCACAGAGTAAATGCACAGAGGCCACTGCCACTGCCAGTACCTGATCTCAGCAGTTTGCTCTGCACTGCAGGGGCTCCTGTGGGCCCCTGGGCATGGTGGTCAGACACAGGGAGATAGGTGAGATTTGCTTAACTCTTAGCTAATCCTACCTTCTTTGTTGGTTTTCTACTGCACCTGATTCTCCTGTATGATTCAGGAGCCATAAAAAGAATTTTTTTATTTACTTATGTTCATGATATTATGGATAAATTATTGTTATTTTCCTGATTGTTTGTCAATAATTAGCTCACCCATTAAAGCAGCAACACTATAAACACATACAAAATATAAATACATGCACTATAAAACCCACCCCACCCCAAATATGCCTCCATATACCTGGAATTTGAACTGTAAATTAAACCACCATGACAGAATTTGAGACAAGATAAAAAGATTGTGCCCCCTAACTCCTTTATTAGGTTACCATGTTTGTTTTCCTCTCTCTATCTGCTTTTCCCATCTGGTTTGGTGCCACTATTTATGTCATTTTAAGAGCCACCCTCCTCCCCCTCTGGGCTGCAGAGATTTTCAGGCTGGAAATGGAAACAAACCCACTGTAAAGCACAGTGAACACAGCCACAGCACCACAGGTCTCCCCAGGCTGAGGAGAGCTCCATCAAAAGTCAGGTGCCATACAGAGTACAATTTTCTCCTGGTGCTGCCATCTTTGCTGTGCCTCCAGAAGACAGGGGCTTGGGAAACATGAGCTGGTCTCATACCTATTTTGTATCTATTTTATTTTTTAATTTGTTTAATTTTATATATTTTTATGTAATTTTATATTTATATGTATTTTTATATACCTTTATAGACCTATATACCTTTATATACCTACACCTATCTCTCATACCTGCTCCACACAAACATGTCCATGTATTCAAGTCCAAGTGTAAGTTTTATGTGAGGGCAGCAGCAGCAGGGCTGCTGAGGAGCCCTAGCAGGTCAAGGAATTCTGCTCCCATAAGCAGAATGAAAGGCTTGATTGGCAGCACTGAAAGGCAGGCTGCTGATTTGGTACAAGCTGCCTGATGAGCAAAAGCCAAAAATATCCCAGTTATTAATAATAATGAATCACAGGGAGAAGAGCAAGGGGGCACAGGCTCCTCTGCTTGCACAAGTTGCATTCAGGAGTAGTAAGGAAAAACAAGCAGAAAGTCAGAGGAAACAGGGAAAAGCAGAAGGGAGAAGCAAACAGGAGAACTGGATTTTATGGGCTTTAACGTGGAAGTGGCGTCCTAAGGTTTGTTTTCCTGGACCTGAGCTGGCTATACCAGAGCAAATCTGTGCAGTAATTAGCTGGATTGCCATCCTTTCCTTCCCAGCCTGCTGCCAGGAGGCTGTAGAGTTCCCTCAGGACTTTCCTCATCACTGTTGCATTTGCTGCATGGTCTGAGCTGCACATTCCAGTGCAGCTGCCCCTCTGCCTTCCAGGGCTGAAGTGACTCCTCAAGGGACTCACAGAGGCCACAGGGACCCCATTTCAGCCCTGAAAGAGGGAAGGATGCAAATGTGATGAAATTGTGCTTTAGGAGAGGAAACTGGAGGGTGCACAGACACACAGGGGTTGGCAGACACCTGAAGTGCCTGACAAAGGGACAAGTGAGGAGTCTGGGTTTGCTGTGGGTCTCTTTGTCACACAGAATAGCATGGGTGTCTACTTCTGTCCCCTCATACCCTCATTTGTTGGCTTCATGACCCTGTGAACGTCATTTAAATATAAGAGGGCTCATCTAGTTCTACTCCACAGGGCTGTCCTGATGCTAAATCCATCTGTGAGGCCAGGGCACTCAGGGCCAGGCCTGTCTGGCTGGCAGTGATGGGAATGAGGAGCCTCACGTGCCTACAAACCCCATAACCACACACACAAGTGTTGGTTTACAGAAAGAAATAATCCTGAATCACAGGTGATGGTGAATTTTCCACCAACCAGGCTTTCTCCTGCTGAATAATGGCAGAACCTCCTGCAAAGTGGCTGCTTTCCCAGAATGTTCTCCTGGGAACTCTGGCTCTGTCCTAAACTCAAACCCCTTCCTGAGATAATACACAGGGACACTCAGACACTCTCTGAAATCTGCCTGCAAGGGCACAATCCTAATGGATACAATAAGAAATGCTGTCCTGAATGCAACACGAGCACAGAGTGAGGGTTTCCAAGGCATTTGGAAAAAAAATCCATAAAAATCTGGATGTGACTTTCCAGATCAAGCTATTCCACTGTGCCACAAAGCCATGAATTACATGGAAATCATCATCTGCAGTATGTGTGGTGACTTCTGTGCAGTAGCAATGAAGCTTGAATCAGAGATATTCCCATTATTTGCAGATTCAGCTTCTGTGCAGAGTGGGAGGTTGCAGACTTTACCATCCAGTCCTTAAAGCTCTGTACTTTGACCTGCAGTGCTTAAGCTGAAGGAGACCAGTGACAGGTAACATTTGAGCAATTAATGTTAAAAAGAATAAAAAGAGAGTCTTTGAACAGGCAGGTTCCTCAGCATTAGCCTTTTGAAAATGGCCCAGCAAGCCCTTAAGAGCACAGGCTTGAAAGGACAAAAGGATCATCATGATCAAAAGTGACTGTAACCTCTTCCCTCTTCACATTTAATCAGTAAGGAGAAACAGGGAACACACACCAAGCCTTGAGAAGCTTTTCCAGGCTCTGAGTTGAAGACTGGACTGAAATCCATGTTGCTGCCTTAGTGGAGCAGATGGGATCTCTTGTCTATGCCCTGGGTTTCATGGAATACAGCAATTCACAATGTCCTTCCCTGGCTTAGCTATTCCCCAAGCAGAGGCTCCACATTTGCAGGAATCCTACACCTCTATCAAAGGCTGTTTGTGCCCCTACCTGACTCTGCATTTGTCAGTGTAATAAAAATAGCTAATGGTCCAACTCCTCTAACACTGAAGTCAGAGGGAAAACAAGGAAAAAAATTAGATAAAAGACATGGGATACTGCATCTTCAGAGTGGTATTTTATTATCCTTTGCTCTCCTGGTGAATCTAAATCCTCATGCACAAGGCCTATGATTACACCCAGTGGGGAAATTCAGATTTATGTTAGAATAGAGAAAGAAGACCAAGTTATAATTTGTGCCATGTGGCATAACTATATCCAATAAATGCAGAGGACTGCAGGATCTGACCCCTTGTTAAACAGAGTCTATACTTCTGTCTTTTAAAATAAAGGAGAGACCCATTATTAATGAAGAACAAAGACAAAAATCTGAGCAGCTGGTGCATGC
The DNA here is from genome assembly GCA_013400215.1 of Cisticola juncidis. NCBI lineage: Eukaryota > Metazoa > Chordata > Aves > Passeriformes > Cisticolidae > Cisticola > Cisticola juncidis. The sequence goes on from VXBR01002374.1 coordinate 389,287, forward strand.
AGGAGCTATCCTAAAACAGGTTCCTAACACAGTGAGATAACTTATCTTCTGGAAGCTGATTTAAGGACCCTTTTTTAACCCCAAATACATGGTGGGACAATGATGTGAGCACTCAGGACACCCACACTCCTTCCTGGAAGCTCGGTGCATGGATTTTTGTGAACATTTACAAATTGAACAGGAGCCTGAGGGAGCTGTGGTTGAATGGGCATATCAAGCATGCAGCACTGCAAACCCACAGCTGCAGGCAGTCCCGATGTAATTTGTGTTAGGATGCAATTAGCAGCCACCATGCAGCTACAACAGGAGCAGCAGCACTTCCCTGCCTGCCTGCAGCCTGTTGTGCCCAGTGAAGGCAGTAATGCTCTCTCATCAAAAGAGAGGTCAATCTTAGCAGAGCACACAGGAAAGGATCTTATCTGCCTCTCTCTCTGCTGGAAATTAGCCCTAATTTGGGAAGAATGAGGTTTATCTCACCTGGCAATCTGTAATTACAACATCCTGGCTTGCTGACAGTCTGCCTTATCACTAAAGATGTTGCCTGGAGTCTTTACAAGGAAGGCAGTTTCCAAAAGGAAACTCATCCCAGTAGTCTGAAGCACCTGTATCAGAGCAGTTTCTCTTTCATCAGCCTAAAAGGCAGCTGAGCTTCAAGGTCTACTTTTACAAAGAAAGTAAAGTGGGGTAAGATACAACTTCAAAACAGAAATTCCTTGTTAAACTGTCACTTCTAGTTTTTTAGTGCAAAAATATTTGTGCTTAAGCATTGCCAAAAAATGAAATCGAAAAAGTTTTCAAGTGGGACTTAACTCTGATGGTTGGATCTCAAGGGCACTGCATCCCAAGGCACTGGAGCTGATGTTTATTTTATTATTTTATATTGCAAGACCTCTATCAAGACCTGTTGTAGTGGAACTATCACTCTCTAGGTCTTCGGCCACATAACGATTCCCCTAATCCTGAATTAATCCATTCTCCTGAAACCAAGAGTATAATTCTGGGGGAAAAAATGCCTGAAGTTTTCAAATAATAACCAGCTACCTAAATAAATATATAAATAACTGGGGTGTGCATATGTGTCTCAACACTCAAAGGTAGGTTTGATAAAGCAAGGTCATAACCGTGTGAAAATGATATTACATTCTTGGAAGCACTGACACATTTCTGAATGTCTCTACTGCAGGAACTAATGAAAATAGAATCATAATGCTGAAAAAAAAATTGTCCCCTAACAGGCATAGATTTTATTTCCTTTTATTTCCTACACCAGAATTCACCTATGACATCTCATAATTTTAACTGGAAGCTTTGCAATGGGAGTAAAAATTACAGCAAAATCTGCCATTTTTTGCTGATCTGATATCTTTGGTCACCTAAATAACACTCCCCTTAAAGGTGACCAGCGGAGTTGTTCCATGTGCCCTAACCAGTACAAGTATTGTTTAATTGGTCTTCTAATTGTATTTTTGATAGACCAGTAATTGTCTCCAATGCTGAGATAACACAGAGGAGTAATGCAGTCACCCTCTAGTGTTATGTGATTGCTTTTCATCACAAATATGTTTAATTTGCCATACAGCATGTCTTTATGGATTTTTTTAAATTGGTTATTCATATTGTTCTCTGAGCCTTACTGACAGCAAGCTTCACACGCTGCTTCCAGTGCAAAGAGTTAATGAAGAGCCAGAGGCTGAGGGGATAAAGCAGACAAAGGCTTCCTTTGTCTCATGTGCTGCAGGGAGATGAGTTTCAGGAGGGACAGGAGCATCTCTGGGATCCCTACATCACTCATGCATCTATAAATTCCCCTGCAAGCATAGAGTCGTCTGACTCTTAACTGGGGAATTTCCTGCTTTCCCTATCTTGTGGTTAAACTCTTGAGGACCTGCACATCACACCTTGGGTCTCTCAGAGCTAATAACTTCGATTTTGGATATTCTATCTGCCTCAGCTTGCAGTGTTGGGACATCCATCCATGTGGCTTTTAGAGAAAAGTGAGTGTGCAGCTCTTCCTGATGGTGCACAGAGGCTTTCATCCCCCATTTATTTTTGTATGGGGTAAAGCTCCTTCTCCTGCTCAGAGTGTTCCCCATCCTAAATGCCATGGACCTGCCACAGAAGGTCAAGGATAACCCAGATTCTTCTTAATAGAGCCCCCAGTGTGGATTAGAGTGAAATGTCACTACAAAATCTGTGTTTGTAGGGATACACATGGGTTAATTGTAGAAGGATTTGGTTGCACAGGAGAACAGGTCTGAGGCCATGTGGTAGCCATTTCAGTAGCCATTCCTCACAGGAGGGGTAGGAGATCATTCTTATCTTTTTGGCTGATAAATCAGTATATTGGACATTTTGCTGAGGTGTGGATGACCCTGCTTCATATTCTTCAAAAGCAGGCAGCAAATCTGCCTGGATCTCAGAAAGGAAGAACACTCACTGAGGTGTGATTCAAACCCCAGCAGGCAGGCACCCTGCTGAAAGCCAGGCTGGGCTGCAAAGCCAAACATGGAGAAAAAATAGGCAAAAAATCCCCTGCCAATTCCATTTCCTCAGACTGCACACAGTGGAGTTCTGCTGAAACAGGAGCCAGGCTAAAGCAGCTACCCCAAACCACCTGAGTAAAATTATCTCTCCAGAAGAATAAAGGAGATTGTGGGGAAAAAACGGAAAGAATGAGAATAGATCAATTTAGTTGGGCACCCCACAGAATAAAAGCCCTTCTACTTGATACAAGACTTGGGTAAAATAATGGAACCTGTGTCATTCTGGTTTTAGTACTGTGAACTCTTTAAAATGTAGATGAGAATCTACCTTTTCAGAAAGGTCAGCTGTGACTCAAGCACTATTTTTATGTTGTTCTGCAAATTGGTACAGTGAATCACTGTGTACTTTCCTTCATATCCACACACATTTTATGTTTCTTCATCCCTTGTCCCCCAAAGTAAAAGCAGTCTAGACTGAAGAATGCAGTGGGTAATTTGTTCATTTTATGTGGGAGGAAAGCAAAAATACCTTAATATTGTGAAGAGCATCTGCTTTCCTTAAGCCAAGGTTTCCTATGGAGCATAAAGGTCAAACCAATTTGATTAAAGGGAATTTCTACCACTGCCTTTTGGTGCAAACACTTGAGTGAGTCAGAAGAAAATGTGACAAAAATGAGCTCACCAGAAAGTCTGTGGGCTGCTTCTGAGGTGAATGTGAAGAATCCTGAGCCCAGCTGAGCTTTGGGAAGGAAGTTTTTCACAAATATAAAGTATAACAACACATTACAATATTTGAGTAACACATTATGAGTCAATGGGACGTTATGTATTCTGAGATTACCACATTAAAATGAAACTTTCAGGCTAAACAGAACCAGTTTGTGGGCACCATCAGTCATTCCTGTTGATTTCATGGAAAAAAAAAGTCATTTCATTTTTTTTTCTTTCTTCAGCTCAACAGATATGTGTCAGATAGGAAGATGCAAGCAGGAATGTTAGAGTGGATGAAACAGAACTGGTTGCTGAGAAGCCATTTTTACTCTATTATAATCCATATGTTTATTTTTATCTTGATTGCATTCAGTCCAGTTCTCTTTTTAAATTCTGATTATTATTTTAAATAATGTTTATCATCATGAGAAGATTTCCTCTCAGGCTACTGCAAATATTAAATCATTTATATGTAGGAGTTTTAGTAATGCCCGGTGTTTGGGCTTGTATATTTACCTAAAGAAAATATTTACTTTTCTTGGGTGTTTACACCAATAAAATTGGAACCCACAATGAGCTTATGCAATGTCTTTAGACACTAAGAGGCAGACAGCCAGAAAGAGAGGATTAATAGACTGCAATAATTGCTGTCATCTAAAACTCTGGAAAAAAAAACATGTGGTCTAAGCAAAGCTTACCTTCTCCTGAAAATAAATACTTTTTATTATTATTTTATTGAATAGAAAACTCTCAAAGTTCAAGGACGTATGAGTAGGTTACTTAAATTTGATTTATCCTTCTCAAAACAGCCCAGCTGTAGAGCCTGCAGATTTTGTACATCCCAGACAAGCACTCAGTAATTTTCACTAAATTCACCCTGTGTTTACAAAACCTGCATAGGAACTCAGGGAAATTCTGTGATTTAAATGACTGCATTACCTGCATTAAGGAGAGTTAAAAATGCCATCCCATGTGCTTGCAGACAGGATGGAAAGGGGGGCCAGTGAGAGAGTCCAAAATATTAAATCTTTGGCATCTCGAGAAGAACGTCCCGTGTCTGTTTTAAAGACCAGAAATGCTGGATCTGCCTAAAGTATGAGTGACTGAGCAAAGAAAGTCTCAGTAGGAGTCTCAGAAGAGAAAAAGGCTTCTGGATGAAACTAATTCTGATGCTGTGTGAAGATTTGTGGTTCTGCTGTTTATATTTCACATTATTCTGGCAACAATCTGAAAGATAAAACAAGTAAACCTCCCCAAAATTCCTTCACAGGCTGTGGAAAACACGACACCTAGAGAATCATTTGTAGTCAGAAGCTCTGGTTCTTACTAGAGCAACACATTTTGACAGATTTTAAAGCATGAAAACTATTGTTGGGGCCTTAACTGATTGTAGTAGCCCTTAAACCTCAGCTATTAATTTTGGTAAGTGATTATCATTAACATATGTTTGCCAGTGCCAGCTACAGAGAATACGTGGGCAATACTAATTAGGAGAGAGAGGAAACTGAAGATTTTCTTGCTGGTTTTGGTCAAACTATTAATATTATTTATTCTGTGCATTACAGTAGCAGAGATGGATGCACCCTTGAGCTAAGCACTAAGCAAACAACGAACATTAGAAAGTCCTTGCCAGACAGGACTATACCAGCTAATTAAACAAGGCTGATAAGGAATTGGACAAGCAGCTGATGTGAAAACAAAGCCTCAGGTCACATAACAACAGAGCTATGTACAGAGCCTAAATACCAGATTTTTGTTATGAGCCATTGCAGCAAAGCAGCTCCTCCAATGGGGGCACAGGAAGGAGGATAAATCATCAAAAGGTTTGGTGGTGTTGTGAGCAATTTTCACCAGAAACAAGATGGGCATCTGCAGTGCTGAAATGATCAGTTGTAAAACATAAAGCTCTGTAATGACAGAAGGACACTTCCATTGCTGGGCAAAAAAAAAAATTCAATCATAAAAGTAAAATTGAGGGCATGTTTATATCCGGAGGAGCAGGGCTTGATCAAAAGTAATTAAGTTCAATTCTTCAGGTATTGTCATTAAATTGTTAGCAACAAGAGAAAGGAAACATGTTTTAAATGATGCTATAATTCATAACATTTGGTGGAGGTTGTTCTCTTTTAACCTAAGCCATTCAGTTAAGAGAGGCTTACAATAAAATGGAACAGATTCATCCATCATTAATCAGATCCATCCAAAAGAGAGTACCATCATTTGGAGTATGCTGTACAGCAATAAAGCACAGTGACATACCAGAATTGACAAATATTATTAATCATTTGAAATGCAACATAAGGTGGTGGCAGCTGCATCTATGATCACTGCACTTAAAATCCAGCATTCCCCTTCCAAATGTAAAGCAAATTGTTTGCCTCTGTGACAAAGAGGTCTCCTCAGATGCCAGTCAGCCTTTCAGCTCTGTGGGTGACCATGCATTAACTGGAGATTCATTTCCAGGGCCACCCTGCAGGCTGTGGGTGGGTGCAGTGTGTACCAACAGAATAACTGGGGAGGGAAAGCTGAGGTGAGAAACCAGTAAGGACAAATGTAATCTCACAGAAGTAGGGCTGCTGTAAAGTCAGACTGAAAATATTAGCTCCAGCTTTGAAACTAGACACCTTCATGCATGCTCGCCTTCTGAGTGTCTTGCCTCTGGACTCTGATGTTCTACATGACCAAAGGATTCCTGTTTCAGTCTAACCAGGAGCTCGGATTGAAATTTCGTAGGTGTGGAAAGCACTGACTGTATGTGTCTCTTCTGTTCAGAAATGATACACCTCTACGGCTAGGAAACTGCAAAGAATGTGAGGAGAGAAAAAACTGCCCGCGGTTCCTCAAAAAACCAGGAGTGAAGAGGCACTCTGCACTTTGGGGTGGCAGGTTTGAGCTTCAAAAAGGGAACTGTCATGCTTTCCACACAGCACATGCTTAAATTGTGGAATCTCCCCTTCTACAGGTCAGAATTGGAGTAAAAATGGACAAAAGTGTACAGGAGGCCAAGCAGCAGAATAAAAGTGATAGTCCATGCCAAAAAACCACAGTACCAATAACTGTGGGAATTGAAAGAGCATGAGAAGAATGATCTGTTATATTCTTCTCTTCCACTACCACAGCTGATTGTGTCAAGGGCAGGGTAAGGGGCTGGGAAGCTCAGAAAAACTCTTAGTCTGCTCGGGTGTCCTTTCACTCCCTGAGGAGCAGAGATGTCTTTTCCTCACAAACAATTTTAAGGTAATGGAAATGGCCAGTCACCACTCCTGTCGCTGACTTTTGGTTCAGAGCTTTTGCCTGAGTTTCAGAAACTCTTCCAAACATGCTGAAAATAATGGCAAAAGTCCACATTTATCTTAGATAATGCAGTTTATGGCTCACTTCCCTTGGGAAGAGAATGTTCAGAGAATAGGAGCTATGGTAGTGTACATTATTAACAGTGATAATATTGGGCAGGACTTGGAGTGCTTCCAGTTCATACAAGTACAAAAAATTCAGAACATTGGGTCTCAGGTCACTGACTCGAACCAAAAGTAATGACAGCTGCAGTGGGGGCAGGAAATAATCACTGAGACTCAATAAAACAAGATGCAGTGTTATCTTTTTCTTCTGGTATCTGCTCAGTTTATCAAAAAATAAGTGGTGAAGGGACTTGCAGCTGAATCGGAAAATGCTGGTCAGCAAAGAGTCATCTAATCCAACCCATAAAAAAATCAGAGGAACTGGTGGTAGAAGGTTGTCCTCACCAATACCTCTCAGCACTAAGGTACAAGCTTGGAACAGTGAAGGTGATTTAATTCCTGAAGCAAATTTTTGTCCCTCAGCTGAAGGGTGGAGCCATTTCTAGAAGATATTCTTCAGTGCTCAGCAGAAGAGTAAATGGGTGAACTTTATGGCCTGAGTGTTTAAGTTACAGGAGGTCAGACTAGATGATATAATGGCTCTTTTCTGGCTCTAAAATCTATGAATGTATTAAACATGTATTAGGAGCTGGAGGTGGTACCAGCATAATCCCAAACCACTGCTGTGAGCAAGATCTAAATACAGAATCCAAGCCTCCAAGCTTCCACATAAATGTAAACCAGCATTTGCTGCAAGCACAGCAGCAAAATTGATACTGAAGCAGCATCTTCTGAGGGCATTGGCACTGCCTCTTGCTGTAAAAGTTCTCAGGTCTGGTCTTGGCTGAGATCTTCAGGCTGTACTGTAATATGTGTGATCATAACAACAGGATGGCTCTGTCTGTCCTCTCTGCACCCCTCCTGTGCCCCTGCTCAGGGCAGGCTTTGAGGCTTGAAGGAAAATGCCCAGGCAGGTTGATAGAAATAATTCCTGCCTTGTGATTTCCAGAATAGATAAATGCCCTCTGTAAAGGCATTCTTCCCAAGCACCCCTCCCTTGAGGTCACCAGGGCAGAGGAGAGGATGCCTTTAAGATGAACAGGTCTTCCTTCCTCTTCATCTGGCTGGTGGAGGTCTCATGGTGCAAGTGAAGGTTGTGATCTTGTGGAAGTGGATGAAAGAAAAAAGGGATTACCCTGAGCTAGGGAGGTCCTGTTTCCCACAGAGGATAGGACAGAGATCCCCAAGCCCCACACTCAGCACAGTAAGGAATATCAAGAAACCAGAAAAGGAAGCCCAGTTTTCCCAAAGGTGTGGACCACAGCTTGCCCAGAGAGGTGGTGGCTGCCCCATCCCTGGAAGTGTTCAAGGCAGGTTGGATGGGACTTTGGGTAACCTGATGGAGCTGAAGATGTCCCTGCTCAGAAAGCAGTGGGACTAAATAGCCTTTAAAAATCCCTTCCACCCAAACTGTTCTGTGATGGCCTGGGCACAATCTGAATCAATATGCCTCTTTGATGAGACACTTATAATGCAGACTAAAAGATTGCTGTCTTGTCTTTCACATGTCTAATCTTTTACCAATCTGCCTCTGAAGAGACCCTGAGTGTCCCAATGGAAAGATCTTCTCTGTTGGCCTTGAAATCCTGCACTGGGGAACTCTGGTGAGAGGCAAAATAAACAAGTATCTCTCAATGACAACAGCAAAAGGTAAAGCAGGCACTCAGAAACCAGCTTGCACAACTGAATGCCACTTTTTAACAATTTTCAAATGTAGAATGCCTTCTGACATTACAGCACAAATAAAAAAGATTGGACCAAATCCTCCAAATTATTTCTCTTGGAAAAGCAGGGGAAAACAAATTCCCTGTTTATGTCTCTAGTGCTGAGACAATTACATTTGTACAGTTTTGAGACCTATTATCTGACCTGTTATTTTTGCATGTAAATGTCACAAAATACCAGCGCACAAACTGAAAAAATAATTTTGTCTCATTCTGCATCTTTTATCAATAAAAAACAATGGGGTTTTTTTTTCCCTCTCCCTTTAATTACACTCACAGCCATCTGCTTAACACTGTGGATAAATATGAGATGAGCACTACTGGATGGCAAGCAATAATACTTCTTTACAAATTATGATGAATAAAGAGGAAGATGAATGTGTACAGATAGCGTATCAGTGTAATGGACTGCTTTCCAACAGACATTTTTTGTGTTCTTTGCTCTACTGCATGTAAAATTAAATATCCAGTTCTGTGCCACAGACACTTTTGCATGAGAATAAATTCATTATTTTCACTGAGGAAGAGACTGGCTCAGTTTAGGGACAAACTGTCCCCTTGAGCCTGAGTATTTCTAAACTGTGAAGTCTTTAGAGTTTTTATCAAGATGATCCACTATGCTTATGGGGCTTTGCATGCTTTTGACAATGATTTAAATATTGCAGTTCTGACTGCAAATCTCATCTATCGTCAACAAAACAGAACCACCAACATGACAAGGAGAGAACCCCTGGGTCACTGAGACTTTAAATGGTACATCTTATAATAAAATCCTCTTTTTGGACATATCAAATTCCAAGTTAAAATTAATTAGATTTTTTTTATATCTTTTGTTCTATGACTAATTTTTTGGAACCTTGTACTAATCCTACCAAGCTTTTACTTTTTCAATCAGGACTCTAAGGAAAATACACACAAGTACTTAATATGTATTCAAATACATGAGTGTATTCAAAGTCATGATAAAAGATTCCTAAAATAACCATTGTCTTAAAGAAATGAGAGAAATCTTAGCTTTGATCTAATTCTGGGTGGATGGGCCAAATATGAAGTATTGAAACCCAGTCCTGCTCCAGTCTTACCTGAGCCCCAGATTTCATTTCAGGCTGTTAAGTGAGAGCAGTTTGGAGGAGCTGTCCCAAGTTTTTTAAGGGAAAAACCAGACAATATGGACAAAACCAGACAATATGGATTGCAGAGGGTGAGTCAGACATTTAGGACAGAGATGCACTAAATAGGAGGGCTCACTGCTCATATTCACTCATATTCACTGCAGGGGAAGCTCAGAGCTACTGTTCTCCTCATTTGTTATTTCAAACAGTTGTAATTTGATTTAAAAGACCCTCTGCTGGTGTCCTAAGCACAGGCTATATTACTAAAGCACATTATTGATTTACCAGAGCAATTTTACTCTCATTTCCCTTTTCCTGTGAACTCTCTTATCAATAGCCCCAAAATACCATGGCTATGGGTATTTCTCTCAGCTTTGGCAATAAAGCCAAGAGCATCTCTGTGCATCCAGCAAACTCCTTCATTTGGGAAGTTCTTTTGTAAAAAATAAGTAGCCTGAACTATAATTTCAGAATTAGCTTTGACTTACTGCAGATTTGTTTTATTTTTTGGTTTGGGTTTAAGGTTTTTGTGTTTGTACTGGAGAAAAAATAGAAAAAAACCCCAATATTGATTTCCAGTCTGGAAGCTTTTGGCTGTGTTTGAATCTGCCTTGTTGGCTGTGTGCATATGAAGTGGAAGCATCTTCAGAACCAATTTTTAAGCCTGTCTTTTGTGTTTGTTTTTTTTCTTGGACATGATAAGAAAAAGAAAATGAAAAATGAAAAGAGGCCTCAAACTACAAAGAGGGATTTTAAATTACTCTTTGTTTTCTCTCATACATTTCAGGCACCAGCATCTGAGGAGCCAAGCACAAACAATAATAGCAATGCTGGTGCTTTTTTCAGGGACAAGGCATTTTGTAAATATTAATCTAGAGACTAAAGGAAACAACAAAAACAAGTATTATTAAAGGGAAGGAGAGAAATGACTGTAAAACCTATGTATAGGAAAGTTATTTTACAGGGACATTGGAACAGAAGTCTTAAGGAACATCCTGCATCAGGAAATCCATTCTCTAGTTCTTCATCAGAATTTTTCTATGTGAATATATACAAGTTTTTAATAACAAATAGGCACTGGAATTCTGTCTCATCCCTGGAAATGTTCAAGGCCAGCTGGATGGGGCTTGGAGCAGCCTGGGATAGTGGAAGGTGTGGAGTGGAACAAGATGATCTTCAAGGTTCCTTCCAATCCAAACCATTCTGTGATTCCAGGATTCTACATGGAAATAAAATCATGACATGAGTGAGGGAAAGAGGAACTTTTACTCGTAGAAAAATTGAGGGTTGCACAGAAATGTGGAAGTACTTAACCATCTCAATATTTGGAGAATTTTATTGCACTAGCATTGGGTATTTGGATCATCTCATTAGTTGCTTCTCTGTTACAAAAGAGAGAAAACTAATAAAGTGAAAAATTCCGTTTTCTGTTCAGCTATCTAAATTTCAATAAAATCAAGAATAGTGGAGACCTGGGGTTCCTTAGTTGACCAGATGCTCAGAGAGTTCTTGCATTTTCCTCACAACAGACTGAAATATATACTGGAAATCATGGTAACACAAAAAGCGTCCAAACACTTTTCACAGTATTTAACAAAAAGGCTGCTACAAGGAAAGCTTTGGCTCTGGTCTTCAAGATGCTTAAAAAAAATAAAGAAAAGGAAAAAGTGTCATATCGAAGTAACTTTGGTTTGAATATGTCCTGGGAGGATTGACATAAATGACCAAATCCAGACTTGGTCAGCTGGCCTGCTCTCAAATTTTCACCTTGCTGGTCCTTTACTCCATTAGGTCAGTTTAATCAGTGCTTTAAGTGAGTTTAATAAAGCACTTGAATAAAAAGCTCTACTAGCAAGTCCTTCTGCAAATGTTATTTGTTTCTGATGACTCTTGAATCAGAATTCTTCTATACAGAATATATTTAATCTGATAATACTGGAACGGGTCAAAGGAGAGAGAACTGGAGAAGCATTAACTTTAGTAAATGTAATAAAACTCCATCCTCTAAAGCCTTTCTTATTAGTAATGAGTTTTCAGTTTTCCATTCCTAGGAGATTATTCTCACAAGGTCATCTAGAATTTGTGGACACAGTCAGAAACAAAAACAACAATTTTTGGTAATTTATTTGGCTGTCTCATTTACAGGCATTTACTCCCCAGATTTTGTTATGGGCTAAATTCTGTTCACAATTGGGAAACCAGGAAAAGTCCAGGGTCCTTAAACTGAAGGAGGGCAGGTTTAGATTAGATATTAGGAATAAATTCTTTACTGTGAGGGTGGTGAGGCAGTGGAATAGATTGCCCAGGAGGTTGTGGACTCACAGTCTCTGGAAGGTTGGATGGGGCAACCTGGGATAGTGGAAGGGGCTGGAACAAGACAATCCCTGAGGTCCCTTCAACCCAAAGCTGCTCCATTTTCTGTGGCTCTGTGCATTGATGCAAAGCTCAGCTTGTCTGAACCCCAGCTGAGCAATTTGCCCTGATTTCATTAGCCCTGTGATTTGCACCATGATCAGGACTGAAAGCCAAGAAACATGGCAAGGCGTGCAAGCAAGGCAAAACCACAGAGAATTTCAGAAAGATAGAGATGCTGGCTGGTTCCTGGCTAGATGATGTCATTAACAAGAAACCAAAAGGTCTCTGGAAGCCTGGAATAATTTAGTCCACAGCTCCAGTTTTCAGTGAGGCTTCATGGCTGGGACAGAAGCTTTTTGGCAGAGGTTAGTCTGGGAGTCATTAATGTTGGAAAATTGTCTCACTCATCCCTCCCCCCAGATGGAGCCCGCTACCAGCTTTATGCATTCTCACCATAATGTGCTTTAATCATAAAAACAAATGTAGTATCCAAAAAAAAA
>VXBR01002374.1:401588-515149 GCA_013400215.1 Cisticola juncidis
AAAAAAAAAAAGTTTTATTCACAGCCTATTGGGAACCAATTTAGTGCACCATAGGCCTGAAAATGAAGCTGTAAAGTGGCACTGAAAGGCACAGGTCTGCAAGCCAGCCACTGCAACCTGTGGCCACGAGGACATGGGACATGCTGGCACTCAGAGGGTGCCACAGGGCTGCTCTGAGGACTCCCACAAAACTCTCTGGGTGCAGGGAAAAGGTGTTTCATCACAATAATGGGACTGTGAAGCTGAAAAATCACATTAAAAAATGTGTTTTGGAAACCAGTGTGTGATATAGGTAGGAAAGCTGGAGCATCCTAAAAATCCTTAGCTCAGGACAAAAGAATTCCAGATTACTCCATTTCTGGATGCATTGGTATATAGTTTAGGAGCTCTGAAAATCAATCCTTTTTTTGACTGCTTCAATTTGAGCCTGACTCCCAAAATAAAAGTTCCTGTTCTTCGGAAGTTGTGTGAGTTGAAACAGGAAAGAACTTCAGTAAAGGCAACCTCTGCATGCAGCCAAGATATTTTTCCAGTGGCAAAAAAGAAAAATATTGTATTCCTACAGCTAAAGTCACTAAATAGTCTGGGGGGAAAAATAAAATGCAGCCACTGTGCTATTATAACCCCTGAAAAGTGACTGATTATGGATATCTAAAATGGCAGTACAATAGAGAAAGGTTAAACTTTTTTCTTATTGACACACACACTCCAATAACTTTCCTTACATGGATATTTTAATCGTATGAATAACATAGAAATGTCTGATTTCCTCTTTAAAGACAGATGGAAAGAAGCCTGTAATGTACAGGAATGTCTGTAAGAGACAGAATGGTACACATTTAATGCTGTTTAATGCCTTTAGTACTCTTAAGAGCATAACTCTTTCACATTAAGCATATCACTATGATTTATTTAACTTCTATAAGAATAGGTAATGAGTTATTTCTTTATCAAAGTGATAATGGCATTTCCTTCCTGCATATTCTCATTCCTGAATTCCCCTTCAGTGCACTGCAAAAAGCAAAGGTGATTTCAACAAATGAGAGTTAAAAGTAAGGAAGGCAAAAGGAAAAAAATCTGATGGCAAAGAGAAGAAAATAAACCTCTGTGTGGGGAAAGAGTTTCAGTATCAGTCTCTGGTGGAGACTGTACTAACACTTGATAAAGTACAGCCAGAAAAAGCAGCAATTAGCAAAAAAGCACAGGAACTTGCAGTGCATTGGCAGAGGAGTTACAGCAGCACAATTAAAAGGTGTGAAGGTATGGACAGTCCCAAAGCCATGAAGGTAACGAGGGGATTCATGTGAGCAGAACAGGGGGTGTTTGGCAGGAGGTGACCCCAAATGAGCCCTGTGGTCTTGCTGACAGGGAACAGAGGGAGCAGGGAGTTCTGTTGTTTTCCAGCCTTTGTGTCTGGCTTCAGACAAATCCTTTTCCCCATCCCTGCCTTGCCTGCCCATCTCTGACCTGTTATAGGAATAAACTCCTCCAGCCTGTTCCTCAGCCAGGCCTGACCCTCTCAACTCATCAGGAGCTCAGCCCTGCTGAGGTGCCTAATTAGGAACCAATTTTCCAAAGGCTGTTAAGAGTCTCTGGAGAGAGAGGTCACAGAAATTCAGATCTGCTTGAGGGGGTTTCAGTGATGTCTCTGTCCCCTCCTTTCCAGACACTGCAGGGCAGTGTAATCATGTCCCAAAAGTGGAAATTGGATCATTGCTGCAGACCAGGGGAGGGGCAGGTTTCCAAGGTGTTGATGCTCAATCTGCCAAGACAGAGCAAGTTTCTAAGGTGAACTTGCAATTTTTCAAAGATTTATGATGCACACAAATCTTCTGTTCTTCCCTACTCTTTCCAGAATAAACCTCTCATCCAAAACTGGCAGGCATTGTGCTCCTCTGGATTTAATAACCATTAGCACTAGCACTGAGAGGATTTTAGTTTGCTCATATTTTCTTAAACCAGATAAAACAATCATTTGTTACTATTTGCATTTGTGGAAAAGGTTTGGCTCTTTTACCTATGTCCAAATAAAAAAGCAGCTTGAATCAGACCATTTGGCCACAGTGTCTCAAGTCTGGCAAAGCTTGAAAAGGCAGATGTTATGACCTTCAGTAATGGAAGCAGGAATTTTACACTATAACCTGAATTAAGCAACTGGGCCAGCTGATGTGGAGAATCTACTCACTTTGCCTGCAATCCCCTTTGCTCTCTCACACCCTTAATTTTTAACATTTATTAATTTTTCACTTCATGTCAACATTCCTAAGCAATACAATCTGCTGGAGCTGAGATTTGTTGGAAATTGCTCTGCTGCCTTTTCTCTCCCATTTGTATAGCCAGATGAATCAGATACTATCAATTGATTAATCAACATGTTCACTTTCTCTCCTCCATAACTCTGAACACCAGAATGAATATTTATGAGAGCTTGTAATTAGGCACTTGATTTTGTAAATCATCTGGGGATGCTGTCACTGAGCTTCAGTCTGCAGAGAGGCTTCAAGTCTTACGTATCTTCTGAAAGAAATTATTAATTTCCACAACAAGGAATTGGAAGAAAATATGGTTCTGTTACCACACATAATTTACAAAATTATAATTATGGTGTTGTTTGCTACATACTTCAGCAAAGATCTTATAGAAATGGGCTGATGATCTAAAGGAGGAGAAAAATCAAGTAATGGCAGCATCAAGATTTAGTCTGAGCTCTCTACATAAAAATGCTTCAGTTTTATATTGTCTCCCTGAATTTAGAAGTTTCTTTTTAATAAAACTAGTATTTTTCTTTTTCAAAAAATTTGTTTGGTTGGTTGATTTTTTTGTTTTGTTTTTGTTTAGTGTGGCTTTGGCCTAAATATTAAAATACTTGATAAGCCTTGAGCTGTAGAAATCACTTTGATAGTACTCAGATTTTTAATTAAAACCTCATGTGCATTTTTACTTTGCTTTGTTTTAGACAGTGACAAGAAAAATGACACAGTTGTGATCAGAGTGGGGCAGATCCCACAGGGATTCCTGGTGACATAACTGGTGTTTGAGTTGCTCCCTTTAATGTTCTAGAGCAGTGCCAGGGCCATTTGTCTCTGTTATGAATTTAGGATTGTTTCACCCACAACACATTATCTGGTGAAATTACAAACAGGTTTTTCTAGCCTGTTTCTTTTTCTTTTTGAAAGCTTAAGTAGCATGAAAACACTACTATTATCAATAATGAATAAAAATTTAAAAAAAAAATAAAAAAAAATACTGATGCCAGCAGCATCTTTTTCCCTGAATTGATTTCCATGGTGTAAATGACACTTACAGAGCTCAAAGATTTTTGTATTAGGGCTGAAGTGAGCCACCAGGAACTTCAAAAAAGAGTGAAATATGTAATTAATCAAACAAATTAAGGTCNATACTTACACACTTAAATAATATCTATACTCACCACATATATGTATATATCTATTTTTAGTGAATCATAATTACTCTGGGGAAGTACCGATCCTGTGTGATCTTTCTCTGTGTTCTTGAAACTGAATATACTCACTGTCTAATATATCCTTTTTGTCTAATTTAATTTTTGTTTGATGACATTTCATAAATGAGTAAGCAGCAATAGTCAATCTGAATCAAGAACAATTACCCCTGAGATGAAAAAAATTCAGAAAACTCCTGAAAATTTTGCAGCTGGAGAATAAATCAGACACGAATGCATGAATTTTAGTGTTCACCTATACTGACAAAGTAGAATATGGGATCTAAATCCCCTGAAGTGTGTGAGCTCCCTAATGAGGAGCAGGACCAAAATTTCATTTCTAAAAGGACCCCTTCAAACCGTGCACACTTGAAAGGAGTCTCAAAGCCATAAACTTGATTATTCCTTGACAAGAGCTCCAAACCACGGCAGAGAGCTGTGCTTTCATACAACCCTGCAGAAGGATGATGAGATCTGACAAGTGCCATATTTATGGAAATGCAAAAGCTTTACTGCACTGACATCCCTGTCACCCAAGACAAGATCAAACATAGAAGACAATTGGCCTCCAGCACCTAAATTGAATATTTAATAACTATTAGAAGGAACTAAGCAGGCAGGACTTGCACTGCTGATAGCTGCAGGAGTCCCACCCATTTATTATGAATTTAGCTAGTCTGGACAAGAAACCAAAAGGATCCTAGTTTTTTTTCCTTCCACAACTGAATTGGGTAATGCACCATTTCATTTCCAGAGGCGTAGGAACAGATCTGACAAATCCAATGACAAGTGTGACCTGCAAAAATTAAGAAAAAGGGGTGGCAAAAAGTAATTGTGATGATCACAGCTATCATTCCATTGCATTATATTTAGTGAAATGCAGGGATTTTTTCATCAGACTCTTATGTTTTCCTCTCCATGTGAGAGCAGCAGAGAGGGTAAGTCATTAATGCTGATGAGACCCACTGCTCACATTACAGCCCCAAGCAGTTGGGTTCTCTGGGTGTTAGCTACCAGTGTCTCAGTCTTTTAACAGCTTATTGCCCACTAAACCAATTCCCCTGGTGTGCACAACAGCACACACACAGGGCAATAAACCACGTCTCGTTCTGCAGCTCTCTGTGCATCCTTGTAAATACAAAAGCATTCAGCAGAGCAGCCAGCAGCAGGAATTATGTGGCTGACATTCTGCTACAGGAGGCTGTAAATCGTGTGTTTGCACAGTGATCTCAGTGAGACAAGTTGATTTAGTGCTTTGCAGCTGCTGGATATTCAGGTCTCATATCATAGGTCCCTATCCTGGAAGCACCTCTGTCATGGTTCATCACAGAATCGTGGAGCCACTGGATGGTTTGGGGTGGAAGGGACCCCAAAGATCATCTTGTTCTGATCCCCAGCCACAGGCAGGGACACCTTCCACTGAACAAGTTACTCTGAGCCCCATGCAGCCTTGCCTTGAACCCTCCCAGGGATGGGGCAGCCACAATTCCTTCCTAAAGAATATTCTTTTTAAAAGTGTTGGACAGCGGGTTTGAACCATTTAAATCCAGCAATAATAAGTAACCACAAGAGCTGATTTTTCCATCTTCTCATTTCTCCCTGGGCAACCATTAATCTCCAGTCTCAAAGGAGACACTGGCTGCTCAAGGATGAACCAGGAGCAAATTAATACACACAGTATCAACCACGCTCTCAGAATGAGCCCAGCTGGACGTGCTCCAACAAAGGAGCAAAACATCTGCTTGATTCAGAAGGTGTTGGCTGAGGTGCTGTGCCGACACATTTACCCTGCCGTGCTCCTTCATCTGCCTCGCCTGCCTGAGCAAGAGTTACAGCCATGTAGGAGAAGGGAATACAGGTGACCTCGCCCCTGTTAAGTAACAACTGTGTTAATTACCCAATGCAGCCTCACCCCTGATGAGTAACAGCTACAGCCAATAAAGATAAGTGGGATAAAAAGGGGGTGGTGGAGCTGGTGAGGGGGAATCATGAAGGAGGAGGAACTTTGAAGAAAAGAGTGTAAGAGGGTTATGAAGAAGAAGGGTCCTGGGGAGAGAGAATTACTCCTGTGAGGTCAGTCTGGGGCTGCAGTTAGGGCTGTTGTTGGAACCTGCAGTCATAGTCCAGCTGGGTGAAAGCTGCAGTCACAGCCTGATCCCTGCAGTCCCTGCACCCTGATCCCTGCAGTCCCTGCACCCTGATCCCTGCAGTCCCTGCACACTGATTTCTGCAATCAGAGTTTAGCAGGAAATAAGCAGCAGTCAGAGGCTGCAAAGGAAACCTCCAGCAGGAGCTGCTGCAGGCAGAGTCAGGGAATGGTTGTAGTCAGGATGGCTGAGCTGTAAAGAGGAATAAACCAGACTGGTCTCCATTTCAGCCTTCTTGGAGGTATGCACATAATTAAAGCAAGTTTTGATGTGTGCTATGTCTTTTAACTGGGGAAGACTTCAGTGACACACTTGAATTAGAGCCTAGGTGAATCCTAGTGTGTTTTTCAAAAGAGTTTTTGTGTGTAGAGGCACTTCAGCTGTGGTTTCTTCCAGTTATGTTCAGTAAAAACTGTGTCTGCCTAGGAATCTTTTTTAGGAAGCCTTTGGATACTGCAACTACCCAAATACTGATTGGATTATTTGTTTGTTTGTTTTTCTTCTAAACTCTGAGAAAATCATCCTGTACCTATTAACTTAATTTCCATATGTGCCTTTTCAAAGGTTTCTAGACACAGGGCATCAAAATTCTCCACCACGTTATACCTGGTCATCAGCCCAGGAGTCTCCCATAGGTGCTGTGCTGTATCTGCCAGCTCTGGCCCTGTCTCAGCCATCACAGGGCATACCAAAGCCTCTCAAACTTAATCTATATATTTGATTCATGACTAGTTTTGTCATTAGGTGAACGTATTATGAATTGTTGTAAGGTTTTGTTCTTATTTTGTACTCTGACAAATAAGCTTTGCAGAATGTTTCTCTAAATCTTTGGTTACGCTAGCTAAATATTCAGAAGGAGAAAGGGGATAGAGTGTGCAGGGGAGAATTACCATCTTAATGAGGTTTGTCTCATTAAAGAGTTTTGCTCAATTAGCTTCACAGATTTTACTTCAAGAATAGGAGCACAGAGTTCTACATATCTGTAGCTTATTTAAAACTAAAAGACTAACCTGACAAAAATTATTTAAGTGGAAGAACACTAATGAATGTGGTCTTGGATCTTTCAGAAATGTATGGTTTTGAATCAGGAAATTAGATGAAAATGCATTGTCGATTTTACTTAGATAAGAAATGTGTTGGCAATTTCCCCAAGCGAAATGTGATCACTTCAGCATAAAACACTATTTGTCAGACAAAGACCTTTGGTGTTCAGGCAGTCCAGATTTGCATTATTTCCCAAAAACTCTGCGTGCACATCCTGCTCTCTGCCTTTGCTGACCTATGATAAAAGCTTGTCAAAGGTCTTAGGCTGCAGTGCTGTCATCTGTGGATAATGTGAAAGTGTCACCTGCACACAGAGTGACATTTTATCTGTCTGAACAGGGTTGCTTTTCCTAATCTGTCACTTCTTGTCATGTGGGTTTTGTCAGGTTCCTCCCCCGAGCTGCACTCTACTCTCTGCACCCCTTGGATGGCACAATTCCCACAGAGCTCAGCCAAGCTGTGCCAAGGATCAACTGAGAAGAAAAACAACCTTCAACAGCATCCAGCAGTGCCTGGTTAGGGAAAGGATGCCAAAAGAAGGGAAGTGTACAGAGCTGCTCTTCTCAACACACTCTGGCAGCCTGAGGTTTAGGGATTTCAGAAGCTGAGGAAGCACCGTGTGAGAAGACCCAGGAGACTTTCTCCAGGTGCAGTTATTTTTAAACCCATGTACAATGTTTGCAGCTAAATGAACTTCACTGAGGGGCTTCCTGAGGGGCAACAAGAGATGAGGCTGATGTGCTGTACACAACAACACAGAGAGGGAATATGGTCCACTGCAGAAGGAAAAAAGGCAGGTATATTGGGGTAGTTCACCCAGAAAAGGTGAAACTGAAGTGCTTTGTGCCCTGGGTAGTCAAGGCAGCTGTTCTGCATTTGATACATGAACTAACCAAGTCACCAGCTTGTGCCCCAGGTCACCCTGCAGTGTGCAATGCTCTCAAAATTCCAAGGATCTGATTCACCTCACCAGGCTCAACATCATCTCTGAAACTGCATCCAAAGGAGCTGGGCACCTGCCTGGAGCATGATGGGCACTGCTAGGAATGACACAATTAACCTACTTTGGGATGGGATGAATCACACCTCCAAAATCCCTGCTCCTGCAGGGAGCCTTTGGCAGGCTGGTGTTCAGAGGCTGAACCCTGTGCTTGGCCAGGTGAAATCCCACTCTGCACTCATGGCACCCCTAACTCGACCTGCCTGGTGAAGCAGAGCAGGAAGGACAGAAAATCAGCTTTTTGCCTGATCCAGAAACCAGCAGCATCAGCAGCAACTCTTCCACTGACTGCTTGCCTCACCTGAGGCTGTTTGTGTGGCTCTCTAAAGCACTTTGCCCACAACAGTTTTCAGTAATTTATACTCCTATGGAAAAATTCCCTTTTCCCTCCACAAGACATCCTGAAATACTGGAATACTCCAGATTTTATATTAATCCAAATTTTGAGGAGTATGGATTTCTGAGGCTTTAAGGGTTGGTTTAGGTATTTTTCAGTATCAACAGCTTTCAGCAAAATGCTTTGCCTTCAAATCTTGGTGGGGTTTTTTTCTTGAAAGCAATGTTTGAAGGAGAGAAATGAATAGTGTTAAAGATTTTCTTGCTTCCATTTGCTTAGATTTAAAATGAATCTTTTTGAAGTAGTTTAGTTTTAGAATAAGAGAAAATCACAGAGTGGTTTGGCTTGGAAAGGACACCACAGACAACCTTGTTCCACCCCCTGCCACAACCAGGGACACCTTCCACTATCCCAGGTTGCTCCAAATCCCATCCAACCTGGCCTTGGACACTTCCAGGGATGGAGCAGCCACAGCTTCTCTGGGCACCCTGTGCCAGGGCCTCACCACCCTCACAGTAAAGAATTTCTTCCTAAAATCTAACTTAACCTGCCTCTGTCTGCTTGAAGCTGTTCTGCCTTATCCTATGTCTACATGTATTTTATAGATAAAGAAATCAGATTTTTTTCCTCTAAAATAGAAAAAAAAGGTATTTAAAAAGCCCACAAACAGAAAATCCACAGTTTTTTAGGTACAGTTTTTGCATTTTGGTGTCCCCCAAACCAAACATAAACTAAAAAATAATAATTTTATCAAAAAAATATAGCATAGTTTATATTTTTAATGGAAAAACAGCTTGCTTGTTGCATTGCAATTTTAACCTCACCATGATTGCCAATAAAAAGCCGTGTTGATACAGGAACTTCAACTATTAATAGTTCACTGTCTCTCCCTTGCATCACAAAATAATGTTGTGTAGTTTAGCTTTAGTCATATTTTAAAATATATATATTCAAAATTCTGGTGTGAAACCAGAATTTTGCTGCTTTTCATATTCAAGATATTCAAGCTAAACCATGAAAAACACACACAGCTTCTCAGTCAAACACAAAGATAATCCCCAAAGAGATTTCTCTTTCTGTATTTTTATTGCATGAAAAGGAGGAAGACACTGTGGGGGAAAGCAAAGGAGAAACAACCATTGCAATGACAGCAGAAGGTATCAGTAAATGAGGTGGGAAAAAATAGCCCATAATCCCCATTATTAAACACAAATTGTAAAGACCAACAGATTACATCCTTGTTTAAAAAAAAAAAAAAAAACTCTACAAAAGGCAGCAGACTTGTGAATAAGCCAAATTATCAAACTGCACTTGCAGGTCTGTGGGGTTGCCTGGGAGCAGGATCAGTTCATTAACACAAACAACCCACAGTGCTGCAAAATCAGATTATTGGTGGCTCTGCTGTTCATCAGCTCCTCTCCCCTTGAGCTCCTGCTCCTACATGGGAAATAATTGCAGAAGATTCACTGAGAATAAAGGGATCTGGGGGGCCTCTTGTTCTTTTTGGTAATATTAGCATGTCCCAGCTCCACCCAGCACAGGGGGAGCTCACCAAGGGCACCCATCTGGTTCTCTTCTGGATTATTTAATTACTCAGAGCCCACCCGTGCTCTGCCAAGGACCTGATTCCTCTCAAAACATTTCTGGGAAGATTTTCCTTCTGGAAAAATTATTCACAAAGGATCTTACAGACACTATCCCAGTGCCTGAACAAACAACCAGCACGGCTCCACACTGGCAGTAGGTGTTTTTGGGGTGGAAATAAACAGCAGGTTCCTAAGAATGAGGGCTTGGGATAACATCCCAGGGTCGTGCATGTGGATTAAAGAGTCAAGAAAAAGGCCAATTTTAAGATGAATTGTGCTAGATTTTGGCTGTGGCTGCCGGTGATACCTCAGGGTTTGACACTGTGTTAATGAAAATCCCTTTGAATCTGATACTCTGTGTTTCTATTTTTCTCTGCTTTAAAGTCTTTCCTCCTACCTCACCAAGAAGGTAGAGTGAGGCAAATGAGGAAAACTGTCATATATTACCTTCTCTCTTCATCACCTGACAAAAATTGTCATCACTTCCCAGTGTGATTTTAAAACTTTAAAAAGGCAAATTAAATAAACCTCATTTTTATCAGTTCTCTTCTTTTTTTTTAGTAGTTTCTTTGCTTTTTACTTGTTTTGCTCAACTACAAAAAACATATGCACTGACAGACTGCAAAACACTGATCTGGTGGCTGATTACCAGGACTTATACTGCCATCTTACTGGGCAGGACAATGGTGCAATCTCTCTTTTATTAACAGTAAAATAGATATATTGCTCCTGAGAGCCTGTAACAATGTGCAGAAGCGTTAAGTGAGCCCAGGAAAACCAGGAACTTCGTCACTCCAGGGTAACACACGATCTGAAGTCCAATTTGTTATCAAAAACTCAGAAAATAAGAAGGATGGCAACAATACTCGGCTGAGCTCTGTAGGTATTCAGTAAGGGTTGGCATGCTTTTTCCAAAATCCTCTGTTCATCCTCTGTGAATCCCAGGCTAAATGCTGAGCTTTGGGGTTCCAGTACTCTCCTGACCTGAACACAAACTTTGCTCTCCTGGATGGAGCAAAATCTAAACACACACAAGCCAGGTCCTTATGCAGGTTTGTTTTTGGGATAAAAAATTCTCAAAACTCTGACCAAAAGGGGGTTGAAATTTAGGCAGTTTTTTAATTTTGCGCTGTGAATCCTGAGGAGCACCCAAGAGGTTCCTTTTACCAGTTAGGCACAACCTCAGCTGAGAATTATGGAAGAACCACCACAGGAATCAACCTCTCAAAACATGACAGACATTTCTGTGACTGTTTGAATACAGCCTTCATTATGTTTTGTCAATATACCTGAAAGCAGAATGTTGTAGACAGAACCTGGGGCAGAATGTGTTGTTTTAACACTTAACAGGGTTGATAATTTGCTTTGCAAATTGTTGCGGTGTGTGTGGCAAAGCAGAGTTTCTCCTGGAACAAAATAAACTCAGAAACTGGGCAGGTTTGTCATGCTCCATCACAAAAGGGGCACCAGGAGTGCTGGCACATCGTAGTGCACTGCAGTGCACGTCCTGCTGGAAAACTAGTTTGTGTTTCTGGGCCAGAGCTGTCCTACCAGCCCACCTGAACCTCTGCTCTGGCAACCCCCGTCTCTCAAGGAGTCTTTTATTTATGAGCTTCAGGGTGTTCAGGTAAACATTGTCAGCTTCAAAATCTCCACTCTGCATCTACTCTTACTGGGCACATCTCTTGAACTTGATAAGGTTTCTTTGGCTGTGTCTTCTGTAGTTTTTTTTTCCCAGTAAATCAGTGCTCAGTCACACATTACAGCATCTTATACACTACAGTGTTTATTTAATAGTTCGAATTACATCCCCTCTATGCCCCAGAAATGCATTTTTTTCTGGAATATTGCTGTGCTGTGAGGAGAAATCAAAATATGAGTATTGCATGAACTTTATTATAATTATTTAAAACACAAAAAGGTTGATCTTAGAAACCTTTAATTCGATTTTCCGTGTGACGGCAAAACAAGCAGCTCAAAAAGACAATCCAGAAGAATTATCTGTGCATCCATTTGAAGCTGAGAATCCAATTTGGTCCCCAGATTTCGAGTGGTGCTCCTGCAGAGAGGATGGGATTGGGATGTAAAGCAGCAAGGCTGCTCCTGGAGGCACAGAGCCCCTGTATCCTTGTGCTGGGGGAAACCTGTGGTGCAGGAGAGGGAATGTCAGCTCAGAGCAGGCTCTCAGCAGGATCCCTGGATTCAGAGGGAGCACATGACACAGACAGAGGCTGGAAACACCAGAGCTGCCTTTGGATGCTGTGACAGGACATTTACAGCAGAGGCAGCTGTCTTGGGTTGAGAAATGTAACCAAAAATGTGTATTCTGTTTTCATCTGTTGAAGCCATTGGGAGATTTTGTTCTTTATCTCTTGTAACTCCAGGGGGGAAGAGGGCGATGCCTTCTGTTCATGGACACCTGATAACCCCAGATAAGGCAGGGCCTCCTTATCTCTTCCTGCCCCCATCCTCCTCCCAGGGACATCCCCTGTGAATGGGCCATTGAAGGCTCTCACAGCACTGAGAACATCACCTCATCCATTGGGAGAGGCTCCACCCAGTGGGAGGAGCCAAAGCCTTTCCATGGGATAAAACAGCAATCCCAGACACCAAGGGAGCTGTTCCCACTGGATTCCTAGAGGGAGACTGGACCCTTTCTTGAGGATCATCTCTACTCCAACAGAGCCACATCTGTCACTCTGGGAGGACTTGGGCTGCTCCCAACACCCTGAGCAACAGGGTGTCAGGTTTGCATTCAGACTCTGTCAGTGGTCCTGTGTACTATTGCATTTATTTTATTTTACCCATTTGTTGTTGTTGTTGTTTGTTCCTTCTCTCTCTATTAAACTGTATTTCTGGCTTGGAGTCTCACTGGTTTTGCTTTCAAATCAGCACACCAGCATGAGGGATAATCTCTCTGTGCATTAATTTTCATTTCTTCTCCTGGCCTCAGCCAGGAACACAAATTGTTTTCTAGCTGTTGGTTTTAGCTGAACTCATCTGCAAAGGCCCATTTCCATTGTGTTTCCATTAGACACAGATGCTATCACTATATGCCAGTGCATATTACCAAGCAATTAATCTCCAGAGTTATTATTGCCTGTTTCATTGAAAGCAAATATTCTCGAGTTCAGAAAACAATGTAAAGGCTTGGAGCAGCTTAGCTAAATTCCATGCTAAAGGCACAATCCTCTTTGGAAGGGAATTCTCCCTAAAACTACAAGCCTATGCTTCTATCTTGTGTCACTTCACCCCAAAATAAAGCATCACCCCCCACAGTGTCTTTGCAAACTACCCTGATATTACCACTCGGAACTCTCCCTCCTTTGTTACCCCTGTTAAACTGAAACTTTCTTTTTTGTGGCATACACACAGGCCAGAGATGACACAATTAAATGAATATAATTGTCATAAAAAATTAAGATCAGTAAGAATTAAATGGCAGATAAATTAGGATTGGCAACCTTTTCCCTAAGGAGCAAAATATAGTCTTCCTAAATTCAGTGAAAACTGTTCTCCCCTCAGCCTTTGATCTGCAATCTTCAATCAATATTTCCACCTTAAAGACAGCCAGTCCAGAGTTACACATGTATTTATAAATATTGTTCTCACTTGGTGGGGTGGCCAGAAGAAACCTGAGGGTGTGAAGTGAGGCAAAGCTGCAATCAGCTCTTAGAAGCATTGCCAAAAATTGGATTTTCCAAGAACAAAATCATCATCCAGTGCTGTTATTTTCCAGGGCACTTTAAAGGACACAACCTGAGCTCCAGCCACATGTCAGCTGCAGGAGCAGTCTCCTCCCAGGGTTTCTCACCCCAGGGTAGGACCCAAAGCAGGCCAGTACCACTCAGGGTTGATTTTCTCTCACTGGAGAAGGCCCCCAGCTTGTCCAGCAGATTTCTAATACATCTTCCAAAGGTGGAATTGCTTTTCCTGGGCTTCTGCAGCCAAGGAACAGAGGCAGACCTTTTAATTCTGCCTCTAATGGCTTCATCCTCCAGGCATGAGGAAAGCAAAAACATTTTTTTTAATTATTATTATTATTTTAGTAATTTATCTGCCATCTACTTTAGACATCTGCCACGTTTCTGTCTTTCCTCTGCCCCTGGGACACCCAAAGATGGCAACTCAGCACTAAATAATTCATTTCCTCATTTCCTGGACCTGCTGTCCTGTCCCATGAAAAGTTGTCCCCACCTCAGCTCCTCTCTTTGTCCCTCCTGGACTGCAACAACACAATTATATTAAAATATCCCCAGATTGCCTCCAGACTCTACTCAGCTTCTCAGTCTAACTCCTGCTCCTCTGTGCATCCTCCCCAAAGCCCATCAGGTGTTCTCATCTCCCTTTCCACCAACAGTACTGAATCCAACAAGAAAATATCAGAGGAAGTCTCTCTCTTAAGGAAAAAAAAAAAAAAAAAAAAAAAAAGCCAAGANTCTTTAAGAAAAAAAAAAAAAAAAAAAAAAAAAAGAAGCCAAGTCTTGAGGTCTCTCAGGATTCCCCTCAAAGAGAACAGCATTGAAACAGCTTGACTTTGAACTCTCAACAACCTGTGCCTTTAATTATTTTTAGTACTGCTCATGTACTTCCTTGTCACTGCTATTAATTATGCACACTGAGGGCACACTGAGTGCCTCATTGCACTGCAAGCACACGGGGTGAGCCAGAACATGTCCCTCTGTGCTTGTAGTGTGGCTTCTGAGGAGGGGTAGCTTTCATTTGTCAGCTCAAGCACGTTAATATTCAGACACTGCCATGGACATTATTTGTCTCTCTGGTTGATACCTGTTCCTGAACCAGCAGCAGAAAAGACAAGCTATAAAAAACATATCAAAAATGTCACCCTTTTTACTATGCCAGACCCTGTGTCACCATTGTGTTGTACCAGAAATGTGTGACTAAAGAAACATGCATTTTTTCCAACTTTAATTAAAACAGTATGGCCACAGGATGTAAGTGCACTATCACCAAACAGCAGACTGTATTTGGAAGAGGTTTCTGAGGAAAACACAGTTTTACCAAGAAGCTAAATAGAACAGAATAGGTCAAACAAAGCAAATGGGCAAATGGGCTAAAATAACCAATGAAAGGCACTGCTGTGAGGACTGTGTTGATCAGTTGTTGCTGTGCTTGAAGATCCAGCCTAGATCAGCCCCCTCTGCTCCAGGGTTGTCCCTGTCCCTGCACACTTCCAGTGTCCTGGCCTGACTTCTGCTCAGGGGCAGGGCTTTTCCAAACAGAGTGGGAAATACATCCCATAAAGAGTGGCTTTGGCTGGCAGAAAAGGCATTGAAGTGCTCTGTCAGTCCACTGGTGCCATGTCCAAGGAAGAAACTTTCATTTCTGGTACTAAGAAGGTGGGGAACAAGAGAGCAAGCAGTGCCATGAGTGAAAGAAACCCAGAGCAAAGGAAGGGTTCAGTGTGTGCCTGGTGCTGATGCCTTGGAAGGCTGAGCTGAAACAGAGACTGGACAGAGCTGGAGAATAAACCAGATATTTATTGAAAGGCCTTTAGGGTACACCTTGGGCAGGACAGGAGCCTGACCAGGGCTGCACCCAAGGTGGACTAAGAATGGTCAGAAAATGGCTGACCAGTCACAAGATCTTACATTTTTATCAGTGTTGGTCGATCTGCATATTGGGGTTTAATTGTCCAAAAGCAGCTCCAGACTGTGAGGTCCCATCCTTCTTGTTCCTCCCTTCAGTCCACCCTTGTTTGCTCTTTTGGGACCAAAATTTGTCCTTGGTCCTCAGCAGGAGCAGGATTTGTTTTGTCTCCCTGCTCTGTGCAGAGAGCTGAGTGACCCTGAGTGTGAGCTCAGAACTGCACCCCTGGGCAGCACAGAGTCTGAAAAACATGAAAGCTCAAACCTAAGGCCATTTCAGATACCTTGGAGTGACTCACTTGGCTTTGGATGCCTCTTCAGACACTCCTGGGTCCTGCCAGCACCAGGATATCTCAGGTAGCTTGGAGCCCCTGGACAGGCACTAACCTCATAACTGAGTGTCCAGCTTCCCACCCATCCTCTTTTAAAGGGGTCTAAAGGACATTGCTTTTTAGGGCATAAATCACAGTTATAAATCACAAACACCAATGGACTGGAGTGTCCACACAGCCCAGAGGCCCTGGATGAACCCCAGCTACTCAAACTCAGGCTGAGCCAAGGCTCACTCATCACCCTTGCATTGGAAAAGAAAAGGGAATACAGCTGCCTTTAGTGCAGAAAAGCCCTCAGAGCACAGCACAGAACAGCCAGCTCAGGCTGCAGAGCACAGACCCAAGGGAAAGACCTGACAAGGTGCCACCAGACAAAATCCACACTGGCAGCAGGAAAGGGAGGCTTCCCAGCCAAACATCCTAATCCAGTGTTCAGGGCTTGACACAAATGAGAAAGTAACAGAGAAGCAAGGGCACAGGGGAACCACTGCAAGTGCATTATAGATGAAGGATATCTGCACTAATGATAGCTGGAGATTGTAAAAAAGCAGTCCTACACCAGAACATTAATGATACAAGAGGCTATCTAAAGAAATCTTCCCAAACAAGAAGCTGGGGGATTAGATTTGAAAAGGGAACTCATTAAGAGAAACTTCCCACATAAAATAAAGTAAAAATAGTTACAGGCTTTCTTTAGAACTCGGCACTTCTCTGTGTTATAGGCACTGAGGAGGTGATTTTTCAGACCGACTGTAGACTTTTGCAATGTAGATTTGTACACTTGGGCGAGTCCCCATGGGTTCCCACAAACCCACCAGAGACAAATAGGCACTTCATCTCACTTTAAAGCACGTTGCAAAATATGGCAAATTAATCGTGCCCTAAAAATGTCTTTTTCTTCCCATTAACTGTGAAGAGATCCTTGGCTTATTAGCTGAGATGTGAGATGATCAGCACACATCCACACTGTGAATATCTAATGTTTATGTAATATAAATGTTACATGAAGCATTTGGTTCTATCAACTGCATGTGACACTGTTTCACACTGCAGAGCCAATGCTTTATGTTCCAGGAGTGCATTTGGCTTTTGGGATTCTCAGCAGAAGTGGGCAGCAATGACTTTCTTCAGCTCACACATCATTTGAGATGTGAAAACTTTTTACCCTTGTGTATTGAGACAAAATGAAGTTTTCAAGTTTTTTATAAGCCTCAAGTAAAATTAATATGAGGTAGCCTGTGGCATGCCCTTTCAGGAACTTATTAAAAATTTTGGTGATCTATATATAAATTTTGTTTTCACCCCATGTGTCCTAAAAGGGACACTGCCTTCTCAGGGATTTTTACTTGGATTTCTCTTATCTCAGAGGAATGTCTTTGTCTGCCTGTTACTGTGTCCCACTGATACAGGAGGGTAGGACATTCCAGTGTAATTAAGTCATCATTTTCATGGAAATAATCTCATTTAACTGGACATGTAATAGTGCTGAGGTCCTTGTCTATTGATCACTGAAGGAGCAAAACAGCTCCCTTAATTCACCTGATGTTTAAATTGTTAAACTGAAGCATGTCACCATTGTGAATGAAATAATGTTAAAAAATCCTGACCAGTTTTTAGCTAAAAACCAAACAAACCCCAAAACAAAAGAGGAAAAGAAAAAAACCAATTTAAAAAAATCAACAGAGACAAAAGTGCACAAACTGAGGAAGGCAGAAAATGTGATTGGTTTGTGAGTTCCTTCAGCCTCCTCTTCCCTTTTCTTGGGACATTATATGCAGATCATTCTTCTCAATAAAATGTCACTAAAGCAAACCCTCAAATTATTATGTTTCAGTCATTTATTGCAGAAGAGGGAGAAGAAAGGGATATTCAGCCCTCAGCAAGTCTTCTGGAACATATTTAATAACTGCTGATTAAATAGCAATGGAGATTTTCAAAGAAAGAATTTTAGAAAGTACAAATCTTTCAAAAAGACATTAAATTGCTGTTCCCTTTCAATCTACAGAAGCAGTTTTGATCCCTCCATAACCCAGAGAATCATCTGGCTCTGAACTGCCAGCTCTGTCCTGTCACAATTGCTCCTCAAAGCCCTTAAGTGACAGATTTCCTCAGCTCGTGCTGGTGCGTTGTACAGACCTGACTTTAAAGGGCTGCTCTGCCTAATCAACCCCTGAAATCCTCAGCCAGAGGAAAGATGAGATCAGCAAACACTTGGCCATGTCCTAATATCTCCAAACACCATTATCCTCATCCTTGAACTTGAACAGAAATTTGAGTTTTGTCCAGTTCCTCTTTCCCATGTTCTCATTGCCCACCAACAACACAACAGCATTTGATGGGATCAAGCCACGTGCCTTGAAGCTGATTTCTTTTAAGATCTAGAAGTCTAGATATTATAAATTATAAAAGTCTAAAATTTAAGGACTTTTCTTCCCACTAAAAAATCCCAGATTATTCAATATTATTTGATTGCTATTAAAAGAGTAATTTTCTCTCCCAGGTTCTTCCCCCTCAACTTATTCTAGATGATGAATTCAAAACTAGGAATATTTAAGACGTGTAGCTCAAGACACTGCAATTTCTTTATTATCCTTTATTTTTAACAGAGAACAAGTGAATCTCATGTTTTAAAGAAAAAATAAGGCAAGAACCTGCTTTTTTCAGCTTTACACATGGGAATTAATCAGGGAAGACAAGACAATTAAAAAGGAGTGGAGTCACCACAAGTCTCAGAACAAGGGGAGGAAGGAAAACTGCCAATGAGGAAAAGCCATGGGGCAGTTCAAAGAATGAATGATTTTTATTTTGGTTTTTCCCGGGAGGAATCCAAGAAGTTCCATGAAAAACTGCATCCTCTATTCCTCCAATCAGTTAGAGAGAAGACTATTGTCTTTCCAGCAATTTCTTAAATATTTTGAGCTCCATCTCTCTCATTAGGGTTGAAGATGTCCTGTGTGTATCACACAACTGGGGGCAGGAGGAAATTCTGGAATCAGGACAGAGGAAATCAGGAGGAGGAGGAGGCTGAGATGATGCCTACAACAGGCCCAGACGTGTTTTGTGAGGTCCACTAACTTCTCTCACTCTTTTGAACAGAAGTTTCACACATTATGAAAGACTTGGTTACAAATCCCATCTGTTCTCTCCCACCTTTATCCTCTCCCAGTCACACATATCCCACATCACATCTCACCTCAGTCAATGAAAAAAAGAAATTAAAATTAGCAATCAAACCATCTGTCTCATCTGAGAAGCCTCCTGAAGAATGGATTGAATCCTGCCCCTGGGTACCTCTGTCCCTCTCCATTTCTGGAGCACTACCAGCAGAACACAGAAGCCAAAGCCATGGAGAAGCAGCACACTGAGTATCAAGTGCAGACTGCTCCTGACAGATTGTTGTAGTAGCTCTTGAGTTCTTGAGCTCATTGAGCTCTTACAATGCTTTCCTCATTCTTCTTTATCAGATGAGGTTAAAAATATCCACAACAAAACCAAAAATTATGAAAACTAAAGGTTGTAGCCAAGAGGCAAAAAGAAATTTACACCTCCACAGTTGAAAAATAATCAGGTGCTGTGATAACATCGGCTGCAAAACCCCAGGAGACAAAGATCTGGTGAGAAATTCTGCCCAGCTGTTTGTTTTATTTATAAAGAAACAATCTCCTTTAAGCTGGAGCCATGTGAATGCTCTGGGTCCAGTGTGCAGATGCAGAGAGACCTTCACATCATCACAGTTCAACCTCTGAAGCTCAGAGAAGATGCATCCCATACTGACTGGCCTAGTAGATTTTATACTGGCTTCCATCTCCTTAAAACTTTTTGAAAACTCAGTATTCTTTCTTTTGCATTTTATAAATCAAACTGCATATAAATATATACATTTTATATATATTAAATTATTTTGCTATATTTCTTCATAATTGAGTTAAACTCCGCAAAAAACAGTTTTTTCTGCTTATATTTCTTTCCCTGTGCTGATGGCTCCCAGAATTATCCTGGTTTCCAAGTCTTGGCTGAGGGCCAGCACCATAAATAATGATTCAGGGACTGGTTCATGCACCTTGACATTACAGATGGCTGGGTTTACTCAGAGGTATTTCAACCTATTCTGCAAGGATAATTCCAGATCAAAGAAGGCTCAAGGTATTAATAGCAGCTAAATATAATTAGAAATCACTTGAATGTGTTTTCCTGTGTTTTTTACATCTGAGTGGATTTGTTTGGGAATAGCAATCTGAATATGGCAGGGCAATACCAAGGATAAACTGGTTTCAAGTAATTTTCTTTTCTATAATTACTGCTTTGAATAACTTTTACCTGTTGGCACAGGGAAGACATTATCCTTGAAAATATTTTTAGTATGGTTCCTTGTCTTCTTCTAGCACTTCTGAGTTTTTTTGTAGTGTGTGCCAAGAAAAACTGGTAAAGAAAGAGTTTATTTCATTAAGCAGCTGTAGAATTACAATTTGGAAACAAAGAGAAGAGAATAAAAATGGGAAGGGAACTCATGGCAAGAATGAGAGTCTATTTTAAAAGGACGGAACAGCCTTAACATAAAGCATAGCTGATTTATGTCAAAGTTTGTAATAATTTTCCAGACTTTATGTCACTAGACTAGCAAAAGTTCCAAAAAATTATTTAGTGCAAAGTCCACTAACTAAGCATTGAGAAGCTGCTGCTGTGAGCACCTGGACAAGAGCAAAATGTAAATCAAGATTGATTTCTGTTCTAAATGCTGATGCAGTCGCATAACAATGAGCAAGACTGTGGAGATTGGAGTATCCTCCCAAGAATTTCAAGTGCTGGGATGGAAAAGGTCTGAATTGATTCAGGGCCTAAAAGGGCTATTCATCATGGCAAAAGAACATTCCTTTGAAGTACAGAAATACAGAGGACATTTATCAATAAGAAGAAGCAAAGACTAAAAGACCAAATTCTTTGCTTCCTGTTCCTCTTCCAAGGCAAAAGAAAAAAAGCCAGGAGATGCTAAACCCTGAGGCACTTCCAATGGAATGTGACCTCTCAGAAGCGGAATAAAGAACACCTGAACAAAGTAGCTGTCATCTCTATTAATGTGTGCTCATCACACAAATATCAGCTTTTTATCCAGATAGGAATTTAATCCAGGGTAGCTTTGAAGTAACTGAACATGCCTGAATAACAGTTTCATTGAAGGAGGGAAAATATGGAAATAATAATCTGATTATCAGGTCTGACTGGTCTCCAGCTGCAGCTTCTGGGGACTCAGTGAAGATCAGGATATTCTGCTCTGGATGCTGCACAAACACATCCTGATGGGTAACAAACAAATAATACAAGGGGATGATTCAAGTCACAGGTTAAACACCTCAATGTTATGTAAAATAAAATCTGGTTCAAGACTTTGAAACAAACCCTATGATCACCACCTCAGTTAAGTGATTTGGAGGGACCACTCAGCTAATTCAGTAAACAAGGCAAAATATTTGTGGAAATCTATCAATTGGGCTTGACTTTTGTCATGATTGTTTCTTCCATTTCTGAAGTGAAGGAGAGAGGGAGAACATCCTTTGAGCTACAGAAATTTTGGAAAGAGACTGTGGGTGGAGGGATCACCATCCTTTGAGAAAAGCACAGTTTTGATGTCAGTTCTGAGGGAAACTCAGAGAGTCCACCTTTACCTCTCTTTTTCCTCTCCCCTCGTGATTGTTTTTCAAATGCCAAAGAGGAAAACTCCTCTGAGTGGAGGGGTGGCAGTGACTCATGCATCAGCTGAATGCACAACAGCAGTGGCGAAGCTGCTGTGCACTTACCGTGGCTCCAGGGCAGGATGACACAAATTCATCTCCCAGTGGAAAGCTAAAGTAAATTCTAATTCACCAAATAAGAGCAAACACAGTTCAAGTGTCCATATTCTTCACCTCTGTGCACACGGGGGATAATTTCATTATAAATCCCAGAATGGTTTGAGCAGGAAGGGAATGTAAAGATCATCTCATCCCACCCCCAACCCCTGCCATGGGCAGGGACACCTTCCACTATCCCAGGTTGCTCCAAGCCCTGTCCAGCCTGGCCTTGGGTACTCCAGGGATCCAGGGGCAGCCACAGCTTCTCTGGGCACCCTGTGCCAGGGCCTGGCCACCCTCACAGGGAAGATTTTTTTTCCTAATATTTAACCTAAATTAACCTAAAGTAATCTAACCTCTTTTAGTTGAAAACTGCTCCCCCTTGTCCTCTCAGACATTGTTCCTGTCTGCCTGCTGTGTGTGAGGAGAGGGCTGATGGGGCTTCCTCTGTGATGGGAAAGGGCTTCAAGCTGGAAAGGGCAGGGAAGGGGGGTCTGGGTGTCAGAGGTATATGTGACATCTTCTGCAGGTGTGTTCTTTTATCCCATGACCTTTGCTGCTGACAACTGAGAAAAGAAAACAGAGAAATGAAAAAACTCTGCCCAGACACACACACACACAAACTTCAGCATGTGCTTGCAGCTTGCATTGCTTCTACCCACACAATGAGATTTTTAGGGCTGAAACCTGCTCCCATGTAGACCCAAAACATTGCAGGCAATTTGATCTGCAGAAAATGCTGATTCCTGGGTACCCACGGTGCTGGAATATTCCCGTATCCATGCTTCAGGAATTTAACAGGTCAGGAACTAGACAAATATAACAAAGTTATTCACATTGAGCAAACAGCTAAAAAAACCTAGAAAAAATAGCAAAAAGGACATCAGCTCTCTACAAGTGTTTGAGCTGGAGCATTTATAAGCAGATCTCCTTTAAAACACAGTTTTTCTAGATAGTTTTTCTTTTTACTCCTGACTACAGGGTGACACAACTCGGAGGGGTACAGGACACAAAGCTGTGACCAGGTCCCAGTGCTGCCCTGAAGGACCAAGGTCTGAGAAAGGCTGCAAGCATCTCCTCTGTCTCTCAGGAAGGTGTTCTTGGATGCAGGACAGAGGAGATAATCACAGCAGAAAATGGGAAACCACCGAGCTGTGACAGGAAGGATTTCTCAGACTCTGTTATTCTGGACTGTTTCTGTTCCTCAGTACATACATGTTATTTTCAAATCTCTTCAGACTAGATAAAGAGGTGAAAATTGCTTTCAAAGATATAAGAAGCAGTCTGGTTTCCCTAATAGCCTTTCTCTGTGCACAGGCCACTACAATATTGCCACTGTGGCATAAAAATGCAACCCTTGTTTGCAAGATGTTCATGCATATTTTAATGACCTCATTACCCAAATTGAGGAGGGATGGGAGGGCTTGGTGGGTGTGTTCCTTCAAGATATCTTCAGCTCCTTATGATCAGAAGGAAATGTATATGCAGCTGGAATTAGAAGGAGATTGCTGTGCACACGTGGAGCAGAGCTCATGTTCTGCTGTCCCTCTCAGCCCTCCCTCTGGGATTGACACTTACAAATGTCAAGCTATTATTTTTCCATGGCTCAGGAGGATTGTCTCTGGTTTGATATGCTCAGGCTCCTTTCTCTGCTCTTGCAGCCCTGACCTCAGACTGTCAGCCCCCCCAAATTAACAATGATTGCCTCAGCACCTGTCTTGGTTTGGAAAGAATCTGTCAGGGAAAGTTGGAGCTCTCCCTGGAATGGAGAGTGTAAAACCCCCTCCCTCCAAATTATTATAATTTTGAAATTAGGGGCTTTCAGGAAAAAATATGGGAATAGGAATAACAATTCTCTACTAGGAATATTAAAAACACAAATGCAGTAGTACAAAAAAACCAAAAAAAACCAAACAAAAGTCCTAGAAAACCCTGACAGAGTCAGGAACACGGCCTGGCACCCTGTTGGCCAGGGTGTTGGAAGCAGTCCAGGTAAATCCTCCTGGAGTGACAGATGTGGTTCTGTTGGAGCAGAGATGATCCTGCAGACAGAATTCAGTGGTGGTGAGATGGGTCTGGTCTTCCCCTGAGAATCCAGTGGAAAAGAGGATCCCTNTGCCTGCTACCAGCCCCCACCTGTGCTTGTGGGATGTTCTAGGAACACCTGAAGAGCTGAATCCCTTCTGTCAGTCAGAGAGTGAGGGTATGTTGGAACCCTGAAAATTTCAGACTTTCTGAGCTGAGGGGTGCTGACCCTCAGGCAAACATCACATTTGACCTGAGGCCTTGGTCAGGCTTCTGAAATAGTGCGATAGCACCAGGGTTGTGTGTGTGTGGTTTGAATAGTTTTGGGTGATCTCAGAGGGTGAAAATCTTAGAGTTGGGGTTTTGGTATGTAGTAACATGTGTGAGCCAAGATGGAGGATTCAGGATGTTGCCTGAGCTCTTCACCTTTTTCTGCATTCTTCTTCTTGGGTTTGCGTGGGGTTTTTTGTGGTTGGATGAAGAGGGTCTGCATTATGGACCTTAGATGGTCATTATTGAGTCAAAAGCATAAATAACATAGGTGTCAACTTGTTATTGGTTAACTATCTGTTAAACAGCCTTGGAGAGAGTTAAAAACACATCATTTGCTTCATTTCTTTAACTTGCTAGTTGACACTCAGGCCTGGTGAGACTGTAAATAAATAAGACACAATAAACTACCAGAGACCAAACTGGACTTTACGTCTCCTGTGTCTTTCATCCTGACCTCGGCCCAGATAAAGAAACCTGGACTGTAATAAAGGTATTGTATTTTTAGGGCTTTTTAAAAACCCTGAGGTGATGCCAGCAGCTGGGAGACAGAGCTGCAGGGCCCTAAGTGTGTGAGCATCCTGTACCTGGCAGAAGCTCAGGCAGCCTTGGCAGCCTCACATCCTGAGCATCCTGAGCCAGCTGCCTCAGGGATGGAGGTGGGGATGCATCACCAGGCACTGTGCTGGGAGCTACAGCTGCTGAAGCTCTTCCATCTGGGAATGGGGTTCTGCCTGCATCACCTGTCACAACAACATATCAGCACATGCTAAACAGGCCTCTCTTTCTTCCCCCTGAAGTACTTGAAGATTAGTAGCCAGACATTTGTGTAAAGCTATCCAAAATTGCTTGATACATTGGATTAGTTTTGATATACTTTATTTCTTGGTTATAAAATATTTGGAAAATGCCTTAGCTCCTGCAGATGGGATTTACAAGCAGGAAGAAATTGTTCCCAATGTGTGACATCAGTTGGGTATTTTTTATTCTGGCAATGAGACAGAGAGAACACAGTTAAGTCCCAATTACCAAGCAAAGGTGACTGGTGATCTCTGAACCATGCCTGCAGCAGCACAGATGACAGGAATTGCATTTAGTATGTCTCAGTGTGATATTTTGTGTCATATTTTATCATGTAAACTGATATGGTTTAACTGATTGTATCAGAACTTGGCCAGTCTGGACTGATGGAGGATCTGACCCAAATATACATGTTTTAATTCATCCTGATCTGAAACTCCTTGGGACTTTGGAAAGATTCATTGGGGTGTTTTCCCTTGCATTGTGAGAAGTATGTGTCAGTGTAGACAGGCCAGAGCTATTCATCAAAAAAACCTAAATAAAACATTACTTCCCCACTGGAAAACAGAATTTCATCTCAACCACATGCACAGAAAAAATGTCAGTTTCTGACAGGATTTTTCACCAGAAAAAAAAGTGCAGGAATGTTTGTCTGCTTTCATCAGCTCAGTTATTCTCAGGAGTTATGGTTCCAGGTTTCTTGTGATCTCCTGAGTATCCAGCCAAGCTACATCTTTCATGATGTCTCATTGCAATGCCCCAGGAATAGGCACGCCTCAGATCTAGATCTTTCAAGCTTTTATTTCTATTATGGTGATGTGTGAAAGTGCCAGTGCTGCCCCCCTGAGATAGTGAAAATGTCAAAAAAGACAAGAGGCAGATAGTGAATATATGACAAACAGCAAGATGAAAGGGAGAAGCAGAGCAACAGCCAGAGCAAAGAGTTTGCAAACTTACTTCAATCACATGTAGGCACAAGCTCACTGTTGTGAATCACAGAAACATATTTAATAGAAATAGCAAAACACATCTGCTGTCCCTTCTCTCCCACCTCTATCCTCTGCCTCGTGGGGATTTTTCTGTAGGGATTTTAGCAGAGCTTTCTCTCTGAAGTTTCAAAGGAAGATGAAGAGCAGTCAGTAAATAAGGATCTTTGTGAAAGAAGCCTCTTCATTACTGGATAGCTCATGGTTAGAGACTACAGTATGTAGGCAGCCAGAAGAGGATGAAAAAACTCTTAAAAATCATTTGGAAAAATATTTAAAATAATATGGAGGAGGCAGAGAGTTTGCATGGTAATGTGTATGAAAGGAGCAACCAAACTCCCACCTTTCACTGACCTGAGTCTGGGGTCCTGTGCAGGAGCTGCTTCATTCCTGGGAATGCAGATTCCTGTCAAGCTGCTTCACTCCTGCTGGGCATGGGGATGTGGAATGAGCATGGATACAGGGAGAATATGGAGCTGCAGTGCTGTCCTGAGCTGTTCCTGCATTCCTGGGCTCTGCCAGCTGGATTGCCTTGGCTCTCCACCCCTGGCTCACAGGGACTGCAAGGGATGATCCCCAATGTGCCTGGGGAGAAGGGGACAATGCACCGTTGGGCAAAACTGATCTGATCACAGATTAAAGGCTCCTCAGCACAGCCTTGTACATTCACTGAGTGTCTGAATTTCCATCACCAGAGATGGAGGACACAATTTAGCAGCTGAAACAAGATTCTGATGTGATTTAAGAGGTTCCAGTGCATGATATGTGGTCTCCACCACCTGCTTTAGAAGGACATAGCTCCTCCATTAATGCTGTATCACATTTATTACTCTGCACAGCGGGATCTCCAGTTGCACCAGGCAACACCTCTGAACCTGAACCAAGCTTGCAGGGCTTTCCCTGAGCCAGACCCTACCTGTGTTAACTAACCAGAGGTGAACTCATTTCTGGTGATTTGGACATCAGAGGCTCAACTACTTTCTAAACATCCATCAATAAATATTGCAGTTCTACGATCTGATGGTTTAGGTGTACAAAAAGTAAGTTCCAGCTCTGCAGAGATACAAAAGCTGGAAAATATTGGATGGAAAAGGACAATTCATTTCTAATAGGCAGGGCTAGTTTCCTGCTTTGGGAACCCAACCAGTGGTTTAGGACATTTCTATTTCTATTCAAGAATGAATAGAAATATTTCACACATAGACAGCCCTTGTGATTAAGCCCAGCAATAATTCTGGAGGTGTTAGGATCATTTGTCACATGAAGAGGGACATGTAAATGTATCTAACCATGACAAATGTGAACATGTGATGGTGTTTTGGGTAGGGTTTTTTGTCTGATGGTAGTTTGGTTTAGTTTGGGGTTTGTTTGTTTTGTATGGGGGTTTTTTTGAAAAGGTTTTGGAGTATTTTTAATTCTTTTTGGTTTTGTTTTTTAATACCTTATAACTAAGTTTTTTCTGCTTACATATTTCCAAGGGCTTTATAAAAAGTAATTATTTATTTCCATAAGCTCAGTAACAGTGAACATGTAGGGCCTAATTCCAAAGCCCATTTCAGTCAGTGATTCTTTTAAGCATCAGGAGCAGAGACAGGGAGCAAAATTCCTGAGTACAGTGTCAGAAGAAAAAACATTTCCAATTCATCATGGTTTGAATTAGAGTTCCCAAATTCATCACTTTTTAAAATTCCTCCAATTCCCTCTTCAGGCCTTGTTTGTTAAGAAAAAGCCCAACCCTGCTTTTCAGTGACATCTTTGGTGTCATAGGGAGATCTGTGTTAGAAAATGAAGTGCTGATAATTCTACAAAGCCATTTCCTTTAACACATCCTCCCACTTCCTCCTACCCTCTCCATGTGTCTGCTTCATCCATCTGCTTCATCTCATGAAATTCATGGACCATGAGCTCCCTGGAACACATCCAGCTTTCTCTGCCTCTGTAGTTCAACACTCACATTTTCCTGTCCTGTAGACAGGCATAAATATTGTGTAGTGAGCAGTTTGCCTTGTTTCCAATTTCAACATGTCACATCCCAAAAACTATCAGCTGTTCAGAATGGCTTGTGGGTTTATTTATCAATTAATACGTGGAATTATGGTCTTTGAATCCCCCACTGGGGGTATTCTCAATGCATGTTTTTATGGTTGGTGCTTGGTGCTGGGCTGTGTCTGTGTAAATTCTGAGCTGTTCAATAATCCATCAGTAAAATTGCATCTGTGTGACACTGGGGGCCCAGCTACAGCACCTGCATCCAGAGGGGTGAAGGGTTTTGCCCTTCTGGGGCCTCTCAGTCTGAATCTTCAAATGCATCTTGGTGCTCAGCAGCTGCTGCAGGGACATTCCCTCGTGCTGAGGTGGCAGCAATGTTAATTTTGCCTTTGAAACTTGCCCTTCAGCTTAAAATCTATCATTTTGAGGTAATTACTCTGAAACACGAGAGTACTCATAGAAAGCAAACAAAATATGGCAAACAGACATATTCTGTTCCATGAAAAATGGAAGCAAATGTGAGTGGGAGGCATTGGCCCAGCCTGGCCAAGGGTGTTACAACCTGCAATAATTGAGAGCATTCCTTTGACCCCTGTGGAAGAAAACACCAGTTATTCCTATTGATTTTACAAGCATGGAAGTCTTGGTCAAAAGTGCAACTTTAATTTAAAGAGGCTCCCCCCACTGCAAACAGCTTTGGTAGTGGTGGGAAGTTGTGTGCAAGAACTTCAGTAACAAATTTCTAAGACTTTTACCCTGGAATTTTATTTCTCTTGTTTGTGTTGGAGTCACTGCCAGGGTGTACACCCACTGACAGCCCTGAGAGAGCAGGGCACAGTCAGCTGAAAAACATAAATATGGAGATTTTGATCTGTGACACTACTTTAAAAGAAAACCAGAGGGTGTATTTAGCTTGAATCTGGCCTTTTGGGTATAGTGAACTGAAACTATCGTGGTTTCTTCTGAATGTTTTTTGACTGTTTTATTTCCAGCAGTAGCACTGTTTTCCTTCTTTTGTGTCAAGAAAGTGATCCCAAGAGCTCACATTTTGCTCATCCAATCTATCCTGTAGGACAAGCACTGTGCTTGGCAGCTGTGGGAGTGCACAGGCAGAAACCATCCTCTCTGCAGACAATTCACAGCTCACCACAGCTCAGACTGAGGGCCCACCAGAAGGACCTGCAAAGCTCATCCTGGCCTCTCAATTCCTCACTCCCACAAAAACAAAGGGAAAAAACAGTGCTATAAATAAAAAGGTCTCAAAAACATAAAATTTAAAATTTAGCAGCAAATTTTAATTGAGATAAATATAATTAAATAAAAGGTTACATTCAAATAAAAATGTATTCCATTCTTTATAAAGGTTATTTGGCAGTGGATGGGTCTGATCCAATAAAGCATGAGCAAAAGGCAGGT
Organism: Cisticola juncidis; assembly: GCA_013400215.1. Classification (NCBI taxonomy): domain Eukaryota; kingdom Metazoa; phylum Chordata; class Aves; order Passeriformes; family Cisticolidae; genus Cisticola; species Cisticola juncidis. The sequence continues at coordinate 430,416 of VXBR01002374.1, forward strand.
GCCCAGGTACATGTGCAGGGTTTAAGACCCTACCCCATGTACAAATCAAAGATAATTCTGTCTATACTTTTATACTGTAGCCAACACCCCATCTCCTCCCATCTTCAGTTGTTTCCTCCCAGTTTCAATTCTTGAAGTCCGTGTCACTTTCTTCATTGTGCATGCTCCAGTTGTTATTTGAGGGTCTTCTGACTCCTTTTGGTGGTTGCTGGGATGAAGGCTGCTCCTCTTCCTTGTGTGTCCTTTGTATGACCTTGCAAGTTACACATATGTGCCAAGTGAGTGTTATACAACTAAATAGTTAAGGTTTACTAGATATAGCCAGAAAGTCTTTAAAAAGAAAGGAACATCTGGCCTTATCTCAATTTTCTTGGACTCATCTCAATCTCTTTTTAGCATCTTCAAGGACACTTCTCCCTAACTGTCCTTGGTCTTATGTCCTGTTTTCTCATGGTGTTTTGCCAAGGAAAAAGGGGAGTTTCTCTAACACTACACCTTTATCTGAAATTAGTTTTACTAATCTTACTAATATTGATTAAATATACAGTTACAATTTTAACTAACTTATTGATGTTCAGTAATATTAAGTATATATATTGTTACAATTTAGCATGAACCATGCTCATTCATTACACCAGGAAGGATTTTGCAAGCACATGGGTTGTTCCAGCTTTGATGGGCCTGATCCACATAAAAAATACTAAAAATTACCAAGCAAAGATCAATAGACCCTCCAAAGGTCTTGCTGTTCAGTATCCAGCTTCTCACTGGAATAACAGGACCCATGCAGGGAAGGTGCTGTCAACTCCACCCTGCTCTTCATTTTTCTGCATTAATCTGTAATTATCTCTTTTACTGGATCTTCACGTTTTTCCATGTATTTAAATCACATTTGCTGCAATAAATAAAGGAAAACTTCCTGGGGCATGTAGTCTTTTTACTGTTATTATTGATGAAAATCTGTGACTCAAGAGCATTTGCTTCACCAGGAGTTCAATTAAAACTGAACAGGGAGCACTCTGATGTGAGCAAATACTTACACAAATGAGAAATTCACCATGAACTGTACAAATGTGGTGCGTGTCAAACAGCAATCAATAGAAACCTAAGAAAATAAACCCAGTGAAATGTAAATATAAAGAAAAGAAAATAAACAGGTCATTTTTTAGACCTTGAGCCTGAAAACCATATTCTCATAACAAATTGTTGTTAACATCAGGAATAAGGTCATGATCTACTTGATTCTCTATCAATTACCACATATGAGTAAACAAACTTAGTCTTAGCTGTTTATTTTATCCCTCTGCAAGTTTTCAAACATCTCTTTCCAGGACATGTTACATTCTAGCCTAAGAGAAGGCTGTAAGGTGAATCCAAAAATAAAAAAATAATTTTTTTTTTATGTGGACTCCTTTATACTATTAACACAGGGACTGGGAATAGCAGAAACCTGAGGAAAACATGCTGGCAACTAATTTATAGTCATCTGGTTCAACCATGGAGTGAGATCTACTAAATTAAACACCTACACACTTCTCCTTTCCCTTGGTCCTGGAAAACAGAGTCAGAGCAAGCAATCAGAAAATAAACAGGGCTCTGGAAGATAACTGCAGAGAAGGAGTTTGAATATACCAAAGCAATCATGGGAAGAGCAAATCACAGATGATACGACTGCTAAAGGAGACTTCTTGGAAGTGCATGGTCCCAAAAAAAGATTGTGATTAGCTGCAGTTCAAACACCCAAGAAAATGTGAGAGTGTAAATAAATTATATCAGAACTCCAGAAGAGTGCCTGGCCATCATTGAAACCTCTTCCTCACAAGAGCAATCACCTCGTGGTGTGCCAAGCACAGGACATTTAGTCTTCAAAGCTGCAAAAGCAGCACAGGAGATGAATAGAAATAGTAAAATCATAGAATCAAAAAATTATTTGGGTTGGAAACAAAAAACCTTTAGAGACCACCTAATCCAACTCCTCTGCAATGAGCAGGAACTCCTAACATCTAACCTAAATCTCTCCTCTTTTAGTTTAAAATCGTTCCCCCTTGTCCTATCACTATCTGTCTGTGTAAAAAAGTCACTCTCCCTTTTTTTATATCCCCTTTTAGGTGCAGGAAGGCTGCAATAAGACATCTCAGGAGTCTCCCCTTCTCCAGGCTGAAAAACCCTGACTCTCTCAATCTGTCCTCATGGGATCTTAACAGTGACCTCTCCACAGAGAGGGGGAGGGATTTACATTCAGCCACATAAAATTCCCTCCTCACCCTGCAGTTTACAGCCCTTTCCTCTGCTCTGAACACTGACCTTTTATTTACACCCATTAACCCAATTTACTGCCTGAATTATAAATGTATGTGTCAGCAGCACCAGGAATCATCATTTCTGTGTGAGGCTCTGTTCCATTTATCTCTTGGCTGAGCTGCTGAGAAGGGTATGGGAAATCAAGGCACAGAAAACTCTCAAAACCTTGAGCCTGCAGGCCCAAACTTAGCAATGAATACAGGGTTTAATCTGAGACCTTGGAAAAGGCTTCCAAATCTGGAGACCAGAAGCCAGAATGTGGATTTGTAGTTTAAGCAGAAACATGCCAAGCTAGGTAGTGGAAAGTTTTAAAGCTGAGATATAGAAGTAGTTGCAAAGGTAGAAAAAAGTTTCAAGGTGCAATCCTGTAAGTTTGTGTGCCATTATATGATCAGTTAAGAAAGTCAGCATTGCTGCAGAAACGTGTAAAACACATTAATTAGCTATTGGTGTGAAAATAGAAACAATCTCTGTGGTAGTAGCTTATTGGGTAACAAACCTTTCAGAGACCTTGTAACCAGAGATTTTGTGACCACTGACCACGGACTGCTGAGCTCTGCCTTGTGCTGTGAAGATGTTCTCACTCCCTTATCAGACTGCAGCAATAAATGATGCTCTAAAACCTCCCTCAGTGGTCCCATCTCTACTCTAATCCAAATAAAGGGGATCCAAAGCATCTCCCCTGCTGCTCTTCAGCAGCTCCATGAAGTGTGTAACACACTCCTGCACCTCAGGATATGAAATCCTGTGGGAGCAGGGGAGTGCAGGATGCCTCCAGCTAATGAGAAAAATACACTACTTTGGATTATGAAAATGTTCCCACACTGATGCTAAATGCAGGTTTTCTGCTCTTCCCTAGGCTGGAGCTCTGGCAGGAACTCATCTGCAGAGTCCAAGTGAGGTTGGAGAGTTGACAGGGGTATGGAAATTGAGTTCATAATGAAATGAGGACCATGAAAGATCCCAGATCATGGAACAGAGAAATAGATTAAAAAGTCTGGAGAAAGTTTGTGGGAAGATTATATAGGTTGGCCTTATTGAGGCAGTGTAAAGTAGCACAGATTGTGGCAACGTGAAATAAAGATGGCACTGATGTTGTGACAAGTCATTTTGTATTGCCTCTCATGTCATACAACCCAAATCATGTCCAACAGAAAAACATAACCTGGGTGAGGGAAAAGCCCTCTGCAGATCTCTGCTAACTGCAGTCACTGATTCCTTTCTCAGCAGGTTATTAAGGGTAGATCAGACAGATCAGCTGCTCCTTCCACATCATCTTTGGGAGGGAATATGAACCTTCTCGGGGCTGGGGATTCACCTGCCCATAAAGTAATCACCCCAGGCTTTCTTTAGCAGTCAGTGGAGACAGATTGACACATAAGGCAATGAACATCATCACATGAGAGGCTGGCAGCAGGGCTCCCTGGGGCCACTTATTTATTCCCTGCAAGGGAATTTATTCAGCTGCAAGGGCAATGAAAAGATCCACCCAGAGACCCACCTTTGGGTACTTAAATTGGAGCAGATGCCTCCCACCCAGCATGCCTGGAATCCTTCCCTCACCTTCCTGCTCTCCCTGAACAACACATTGATTTTTATCCTCTTATTCCCTGCTTTATGCAGTACAGAGCCCTGAATTCTGGTGCCACTTCAGCCTCCACAGCATGCATCCTTTCCAGCCCTCCCCAAATCCCATCACGCTGGCAAGAATTAAACTTATTAGTGGATCATTTGCTTCATAAAACATTTGGTTGAAAAGCAAGATGAATCTGGGGAATCCTGATGGAATTACAGACATCTCAATGAAGGTTAACATTTCAATGAGAATGTTATGCTTTTTTTCAAGTTTCATCTACATTCATTTAGTTTTTTTTCCCTTTCTCTGATTCTTTTGTACAAATCAAAGTGTGCACATGGAACACAGATAGGAACTCACCTCATTTCATTTATAGATGAATTTCTCACCTTAGGTTCTCTTTTTAGTAAAGGAAAAGAGGCCAGAAAAACTATGCCCTTTTTATCTCTGACATTTTTATCATCTCTATACCATCTCTCTGTGTAAGAGTCTATTTCTCAAATCCAGGATCAGGGTTTATTTCCCAAATGACAGAATCACAGAATGGTTTGGTTGGCAGGAACCTTAAAGATCATCTCATTCCAACCCCTGCCAGACACACCTTCCACCAGACCAGGTTGCTCAGAGGTTCCTACACATTAGAGGCATTTCTGTGCTTTTTGAGCAAATCAGCAGGAAAAGAGAAAAAAAAATGGTATACTTGGATAAAGCAATGTTATGAAATGAAATCTATCCCAGCCAAAACCAGGACAGGATTCTTTGAGATTTCCTTCCTGTGCATATTCTAAAACTGGAGGACCACTGCTGAACAATCTATCTGCTGATTTTTCAGCTGAAGTTCAATTCTTGAATTTTTGCATTTGTATAATCGATTGTAAAACTTTGTAATTCATGCTAAGTTGGTTATTTAAAGATGTCATCCAATCAGAGAAAAAAAAAGTGCATTGCATTTAACTAGCTAAGATAGAGCAAATTACAATCAAATATAGAATTAATATATGAGTAAACCTCATGCAAGCTGAAAATAAGATGTACATATTTAAGGCATGATAATTAACCACTGGAACAAATTACTGAGGCTCATGGTAAATTCTTTTTCATTTGGGAGTTTCTAAATCAAGACTAAATGTCTTTCCAAAAAGATGTGTTCAGTTTGTACTCATTAGGTGAGAAGCAGAATTATTGATGAAATTTCATATTCACTGTATTTCAAAAAGCCCAATTAAATGTTCATGGCAATCTTCCCATCTTAATAAGGATTAGTTTATTTAGCTGTTCCTTTTCAATAACAATGAAAATAATCATGAATATCATGTGTTAATATTTTTTAATACAATATACACTTATCTGATCAAAGTACCATTCTATAGTTCACATGCACCTGGAGTGACACAACCTAAAATTACTGGAAATATGACATTAATATTCTTTTTACATACTCAAAAAGAAAGTCAAAATTTCTTCTTTCAAAGTATTTTGAGATCATTTTCATACCAATTCTGACATAAAACACCAAAATTTCATTTGAGATGGATATTCCATGTTCATTTTCTATGACTAAACTTCAAATTCATTGAAGCACACAATGATAATAATAAAATAGATAATACAAACACTGAATTCTGAGCATTTGGGAACCTGACCTTGGCTATAATTCAAGCATTTATACTCATTTGAGCTGCATATTCCTATCAAGTATTGATGTTATATTGATTTCTACTTTACACGAGCTTTAAAAGAACAGAAACTAAATTTTGGTCTTATTTTGCCTTATCTCTTTCTCAGCTGTTAAACTATTAAAGAACAAGACAAGATCATAACCAAGAGAACTAAAAGACTGCAAATACAATGAAACAGTGAAGGAACAAGGTGGCAGAGAGTAAAGATGTTTGACAAAAGGGGTAGAGAAAGAGTGTGGAAGCATAAATATTCCACAAAAGCAGCAATAATGTGGCCAAGCTCTGTGAAGGTAAGGAGGAGATAAAGTTTCACTAGAGAGGTTATAACTGTCCACTGGGCATCCTGGGACATTCTGTTTCCTACAGAAAACAAAAATTTTCCTTCATATAACAAATAACTCATCTCTCTCAGGGTAATTCCTTCATGCCACTGTTCTTTCCAACAAGTCATGTATATCCTGATTTCCAGCTGTGGTTAGATAAGCCAGAATCGATGGCAGGTGCCCACCAAAGCCACTCCAGCACTTCTCTCCTTACCCAGAAAAGGGAGAAAAAAAAATATTTAAAGGCTTGGAAAGGGCAGGGAGGGATCACTCACCAGCTACTGCCACAGGAAAAACAGACACTTCTGGGGGACATCAGTTTGTTAGCAATCAAATCAGAGCAGGGTATGGAGAAATTAAAACCAAATCTTAAAAACACCTTCTTCCTGTTGTTCCCTTCTCCATGGGCTCAAATTCACTCCCAATTTCCCTACTTCCTTGCCTTTGGTGACACAGGGGGACAGGGAATGGGGAATGTGGGCAATCCATCACAGACTGTCTCTGTCATTTCCTCTTCCTCAGGAGAGGGTTTCCTCACACTCTTCCCTTGCTCCAGCATGGAGTCTATCACATGGGAGACAATCCTTCATGAACTTCTCCAGTGTGGTCCCTCCCATGGGGCACAATCCTTCAGGAACAGGCTGCTCCAGCGTGGGTCCCCATGGGGCCACAGGTCCTGGCAGCAAACCTGCTCCATCATGGGGTTCCCATGGGTCACAGCCTCCTTTGGGCATCCCCTTGCTTATCCAGGAGCTGTAGGGACCTCCAGGGGGGTCTCTGTCACCCTGTGGACCTACCTGGGTGTCCTGGTTTGGAAAGGCAGGTGTCTGCTAAGGAAGGCCAGAGCCTCCCTTGGAATGGATAATGTAAACCCCCTCCCTCTGAATTATTATAATTTTGAAATGAAGGGGCTCTCAGGCAAAGATACGGGAATAGGAATAATAATTCTTTACTAGGAATATTAAAATAAAAAATGTAGTAGGAAAAAAAANCAGGCTGTGCTGGGCTCTCAATCCCAGGCTTTATCCAGGTGGGAATGCAGAGCACACAGGCTGTGCTGGGCTCTCAATCCCAGGCTTTATCCAGGTGGGAATGCAGAGCACACAGGCTGTGCTGGGCTCTCAATCCCAGGCTTTATCCAGGTGGGAATGCAGAGCACACAGGCTGTGCTGGGCTCTCAATCCCAGGCTTTATCCAGGTGGGAATGCTGGGCTTCTCCCCTGAGTGCAGCATCTCCCATGGATGATGGAATTGGATCAGCCCTGCAGGGAGCCTGGATGGCCCATGGACAGCAGAGATCCCCTGGAGGGAGGATGGGTCCTGGAAGGGATAAAGAACCCTGCCCCAGCTGGGTTTAACAGCTGGTTTTAATAGTAATAGAGCACACAGCTCTGGTTACATCTTGCATTGCAGCCTAGGACACCGGGCTGCAGGGGCACAGCTCACTGTGAGATCTCCGTGGGCTGCAGGGGGATTTCAGCTCCAGTGCCTGGAGCAGCTCCTGCCCCTCCTCCTGCACTGACCTGGGGCCTGCAGAGCTGTTCCTCCCACATATTCTCATTCCTCTCTCCAGCTGGTGGAGGCTTTTTCCGCCTTCTTACACACGTTACCCCACAGGCACCATCACCATCACTCAGCCTTGGCTCCATGGGCATGAGGGGAGCATCCAGCAGATTCTGACAGAAGCCATCCCTGCATCCTCCCCTACCAAACTCTGGCTGTGGAATCCCAACCCCCCTGCCCCAAACTGCTCAGCAGTGTTTGAGTTTCCACCACACGAACACCAATTAGGGAGCTGCCACAGTGGGCTTAAAATCACACGGCTTGCTTGTGATACAATTTCACTTGATAGGGGGGGAGAAAAACATTTAATTCCGCTGTTTAGTTCTGCCCAGAACAAACAGATGTAGGAGCACTCCCAGAGCATATGGGTTAAATTAGTGCCTGCTGTGTCCCAGCACCAGCATTTGTCTGATTTAGTGACACTGGTTTTAAACAGTCAGAAGAGGATCCAGGCAGCTCTGGAGGTGATTTTCAGCTGGATTTACCCCTAAACAGCAGCCTAATGAAATTCCAGTTTTATATTCATTCCGTGCTGAGCTGCCACCAACTTTGGGTCACCAGAGGAGGCATTCCCTGAGATGAATTGTGCAAGACACATAATAGCAGCACAATGTCCTTTTGATGACAAAATACTAAGCAGAGCTGACATTTAAATTAGCATCCCTGCATGTTTTCCAGCTAGATAATGATATGGGTAAGACAGCCAACACCTGTGGCACCAGGAGGGATCCAGTTCCCAGGGAGCCATGGCCAAAGGTTTGTCATCATCCCAAACAATTTATGATTGAAAATAGGCTCAGACAGTCAGAACCTGACTGTCCTGGGTGGTGTTTTTGGTTAACAAGCCTGGGTTTAATTCTTTGAGCCTCATTCCTACTGGGACTCAGTTGGCTTCACAGAGCTGAGGTCTTTGGTTGGCCCTAAAGCCTGGGGAGAAGAGGGATGAAAAGAGGAATGAGAAAATGAGTAGATAAGCAAAACCACAAAATCTCTCTGCTTGTAGAGAATGGGAGAATAACTAAAAGGTATTTACAATTACACAGAATGATAATTTCTCAGCATTGACTTTTAGCAGTGCCTCCCTGAACAAAACAGCTCCCCTTCCCCCCTGCACCAATATCACCTCCAGGGTCTATTCAACAGCTGAAAGGCAGGGTGGTTTCATGCCAGAAATGGTAAAATCAGTGCTGTTACCCAGCATTTTCTGATGGATTTCAGCTCAGTAGTGAGGAAGTGGCTGTGTCTAATTAGAGAGACAGGTCCTGCACAACCCCAGTGCCTTCCCGTGCCCTTCCAAGCACAGTGTGTGGATTTCCTCCCACAAGGTGAGGCACCAGGCAGGGTTGTGGGGCTTCACACTGCATCAATTTAACTGTTGTGAGGTGCAGGAGCTGTCTCCCCTTCCTTCAGCACAGTGGGGCTCATAAATATTATTGGGTATCAAGTGGGACTAAATGAATTGGCACAAATCAGCCAAGATCTCCCTGCTCCAGCATCTACCCTGAAACAGGAGCCTGACCCTTTACCACTGCCTGATTTGATTTGGAGCATATTGAGGATATTTATGGCCCAGTGGCTTTAACCCTCATCAGACACTAAACCAAGAATACCCACACACAGAGTTTCACTTCTCAGCCCCCACTGGCTGTAAATCAGTTTGCTCAGTGAGTCAGAAATCTCCCAGAGATTGTTTCTGGCTGCAGAAATCACCTTGCACAACCCTTCCCCATAAAGAAGGGGTGCCACTTGGAGAGGATCCTTTCAGGGCCTTCTGCAGGCAAACCAAAAGGATTTTTTTTTTTTAAATTTGAACCTACTCTTTGTATCTTTCTGGCTGCCTTTTCACCGATCCTGCCCTCCACCAAACCCCTCAAGATGAAGACCTGCTTAGCCTTTTCCTGCAACAGGCAGGGAGATGGCAACAGCTCTCCAGTTTATGAGAAAAGACAGATTTCAGTCAACTCAAAACAAGGATGAAAAGTGGAAAATTCTGTCGCCAGTGAGTGTGACCTGGCACTGGGGAAAGCACATGAACATCAAAGTCAGATGGGTCAAAGCACTCAGCTCGGAGTCAATTACCATATTTTCTTAGACATAAATCATACTTCAGTCAGCCTAATTCCCTCCAAAAGTACTAGCACTTGAAAGTGTGTCCTCAGATAACCCATGGCCAGGAGGAGGCAGGCAGGGGGGTTTGGCTCTGGGGGGCTGTGTCACCCACTGCTGCTGCTGCTGAGTCAGGCATTCCATTTGGGCAGAGCAGACATGCAAAAATATGTGAATTTCTCTACAGCAGCGCAGTGTTTGAAAATCATTATGCTGATTTAGCATCCTGACCCTAAGCTGCTCCACGGCAGATTTAGTAAATATAGCCAAACTAAAAGAAGACTGTAATAAACCATTAAGTGCAAATCAAATAGCTTGGTTAATCACTGTGTAACTGCAGTTTTATACAGCTGTCTGCTTCCCTGAATTGCACTGGGATAAATCTGCAGTGGCAGATTTGACCCTTTACTTCTGTGCTTCAGTTCCCTGCCCATAAAAAAAGCAGGATGATACATTTCCCCAAGGCACAGGGCTGTTGCAAAGACACCTAAACTTAAAATGGTGATTCTCATTAATTTGATAATATGCTACTCAAAACTAGAAGAATGCAAAGAGCTAACAAAGAAAAGGCAAACTAAAACAGAACAAAACAAAACAAAATCAAGAAAGAAACTAACCCCACAAGTCAGGCTTGAAGAAATGCTGCTCTTGAGCTCAGGCTGGATGTGTGTGGGAGTAAGGGCCAAAGCATGACATCCTATTTTAATTCAATGAAAGCAATCAGTTCTCTCTGCTCAGGAGAGATAAAGGAGAGCTGTACAGCTTGCTGTGGGGTGTTAATCCTAAATAAGGAGCTGCTGTAGGATACAGTCCTGTGCCTAGAATTGCATTAATACAGCAAAAAGGAGTCTGCATCAGCCCTGGTCTTACCCAGGGTTCTTCTTGGCTTTGTTGCACAAGATTTGATGCTGCAAATGTCAGAAGTGAAGCACATGTCTCTCTTCTTTTTGTATTTCAGGTTTGATCTCATGGTAGAAGTTTCCAGAAAGGGCAGACAGAGCTGGAAGGTACTGGTAGGGAAGGAGCAAGAGAAATGGGGAGTATGTAAAGGGAACAGGGATTATTCTCCCAAAACTTCTCAGGAGAGTGATATTAATAAAGCATTTTGGTGAGTAATGTCTTGCACTGAGAGTTGAAGTCATGGACTGTGCTGGTGATACGAAGATGGAGAGCAGCATGAATGCAAAAAGCATTGGAAGAATCACACAGGAATAAACACAGGCCTTTGGAGCTTGTCAAAACAATAAAAAAAGCATTATGCTCTGTAGCACAAAATGATCTCATGCATTTTGGGATGAGAAATGGGGATTGCTGTTCTAGGGTGTTTAAAAAGGTGTGAGTCACTCCTGGACTGAGGCACCAGCCAGATGCAGCCATGGAAGAGACAAAGGTGACCCAGAGCTACATCACCATCAGGGACCACTGAGCACTCACCTGGTGTTCCTGGGACAAGCCAGGTCTTGTGTGCTGAAGAAAGAGGAAATCCAACGGCCAGAGGTGCAGCAAATTTATTCCTGGAATTGATAGGATATTCTAGTTGATGCAAGAAAAAAACCTTTTAAAATAAAATAGGTGACCGCTGCTTCTGTTTACTCCAGAAAAATGAAGTCTGAAAGGGATGAAATTGCAAAGCTGTCCCTAGGGATAAACACCAGGGAGGAGAAAAGAACTGTTTAAGTCAAAGGACAGGCCAAGCAAAAGAGAGAGTAGGTGTAAACTGCTCAGAAATTAATAAATCCAGTCTGAAAACTGAAGGGAAAGGCTTCTTCCAGCCAGAGCAGTGAGGTGCAGAAGAAGTATTCAGTCAAAAAAGGAGGAAAACCCAGGTACTTTTAACATAGAGCTTAATGGATAACAAAGTGGAGCAGAGTGGGTGCACAAACATTTTTACAGGGTGAGGAAAGGGGGAGGGAAAGGGAGGGATGTTGGGGTAACTTCAGCACTCAGAAGACAGTAAAAATATAAATGTTCTCCCCCTTAAATAGCTGAGCAGTTTGTAAACAATGCACAAATAATCTTATTGGCAAATAATGAAGAAATGGATGTCAGCTAATACAGATTTGTTAGGAAGAAATTATGTAAAGGAAATATAACCTCTCTCTCTCTGACAGAATAAAGGCCAGTGGACAGAGGAGTAGCAAGAAATGCCTCTTTTACCTAAGACTTTTGGTAATACCTCATATGATGTCCTCATAAACAAGTGACAGAAGCCAACTCAGCAAGAAAAAAAAAAAAAACACAGAACTGGTGCAAAACTTGTGGAATAATCAGACACAGAGAGAAGTTGTCACAAGTTTGCTGTTAAAGTGATGTATTGGGTAGTTTGTCACAGGGTTTGCAGTGGGTCTTGCTCTTTTCGTTGTTTCCATCAGTGAATTCCTGCTCTATTTTGTTGCTGCTACAAGACAGAAAATGCTGCTTTGTGAGATGAACAAGTATGAGAAAAATTGGTGTGGACAAGTGCAAAACAATAACCCTCAGTAAAAATCAAGTTAGAGAGAGAGAGGATGGAATCCAACTGCTTAAACTATTTCTCCTCAGCACAGTACCTGGGAGACTTTGCAGATCCAACCAGGATCAAGTTAAATATGCTGCTGCTGCTAAAAAAAGCCAAACACTGTATAGATCCATATGAGACACAAATTCCTTGGCTCTTAACTGCTGGAAGTGCCTTGATCCTCTAGATTTGAGTGGCACACATGAAGATGTGGACTATATGTAGACAAGGAGAATCAGAAGAACTTAGAAAGGCTTGCAGGTCATGTCCCTGGGAGAAAAGTTGGCAGATGTGGGTTTGTTCATACTCCTGGGGAGAGAAGGATAAAAAGAGAGACAGCAAACAGACTCTGCTGCAAAGAGAATAATCTAATTTTGCTGCCTCTGACAGAGGAGTGAGAATGAATCTTGAGTTTCATCAAAAATTACAGGGTAGGCATTTATGATAAATCATCTAATGAATGGTGAAGCATTTGAATTCATTATTTGGAAGATCTGTCTTCTGCATCAGAGTTATTTGAAGATAGACCAGGAAAGAAAAACATGAGTGGTGATCCTGGTGAAAGACTGTGTGACAATATGAACAGCTACTTAAATTCCCATTTTTCTCTGTTTTCCAGGTTCTGGTGAAATGGTCTGTGTTATAAAATTTCTTGAGAATAGAGGCAACAAGACTTGAGGTCCAAAGACCCAAACTCACTTTGATATACACACACATGTCATTCATACATCACCCTTTTTTATGTTGCCTTGAACTCCTGTGGTCTCTTATTCTTGCAGGGGTCTGCAACTGGGAAAGCTCAGGTGTAAAGGTTTTATGTCTTTTGGCAGGATTAATAAAAAACAGTTCTTCTTCAGCACTTAATTGTGTAAAATAATGCATCAGAAGGAAGCAGTGGTCAAAGGATTATGATATAACAAAAAGATGACTAGTATATTTCTTGGCTTATCAAATTTGCACTAAGAAATATTTGGACTGTTTAGGAATAGGAGGATATTTATTTCTTAGGCAAAACTTTGTTTCCAGGATGAAGGGTAGCTTCTGAACACTAAGCCAAAACAGAAGTTTTGGGTCTGGGTTTGTTGGGGTTTTTTTGGGGTTTTTGTTTTTTCTTCCCAAAAACCCCTCAACCATCTCATAAATGGAAATACACAGACAAATGAGTGGTCATGCATAATTTATAACATTTTCTTTAACAGTGGTGAATCCCAGGCTCATTTTTTCTCCCCTTCTGACTGAATGCTGATTATCTGACCTTTCTCACATGAACAAAGTGTGGCAGTCTGTGATCTGCTGCAGGAGGAGTGGATGCAGCCTGGTAGCTCTGCCTCACCACGCACTCATCCCATCAGAGGTTCACTCTCTGAGCAGTTTTGGGCACCAGCTCTCTTGTAACTGTGGGGCTGGTTTTATGCACTGGATAATCAGTGCATCTCTGATTATCCAACTTGCAGAGAGGTGACAGATGCCAGTTCTCCCTGCTGTCTCCAAGTCCTGCACCAGCAGGAGAAAGGGGGTGTCCTCTCAGAGTCTGCCATGGGAAAGGAAGGGTTTGGAGCATCTTCTCCCTGTTTATTTAATTCTCTTTCATCACCTCTGCCTGCAAATGCATTTCTTTGGTATCATCTAAACAAGGGAACTGAAACAAACGCCTTCACAGCATGACTATAATCTATTTAAGTCATTTTAAAGCCAGCAGATGTTTTACTGCCTAAGATTTTCAGTGCTGTCTCTTTACAGACTTCTGCTACTCTGCAGGTGGCTCAAACTAGGCCAGTGACTGCAGACAATTAAAACTTAAAACCTTTCATTAGCAGTCACCAGGTCTCCAGGTCACTCTGCTGCTTAAATGCAGCTTCTGTCACAATTCACTCGGGACAGGTCAAGCTGTGATGGACCCTGCTCAAAGCCATCAGAGCCAGCCAGCTGTGACCTGCTGCCTGTGGTCACAAGGAGACAGAAATAAACTCCCTGATCCCTTCAGTCACCTCTGGGTCTGGCAAAACTTAGCAAAGCCTGTCCTCTGTACCAGATTTGAGAGATGCTCCAGAAGTTTGCTTCTCTTCAATGTCTGCTTGGAGCCACCTGTGAGCCTCACACTGCATTGGCAGCATTTGGGGCCACAGAATCCTCCTCTTTTCACAAGTTTCACATCCATTCCACTGCCTTCCTACCCCTTCAGCTCTTATGAGCTGCAATATCAATTTTCAGGGTCACTCCTGGCATTCCATGCTATTCAGCCCCTCTTACATGGAAATCCTCAGGCTCAGTGAAGGATCACTTGCTAAGGGCAAGCATGAGGCTCAGGTCCAGCACTACTGCAGGAAGAACTCATTTTCCATGTAGTGGCCTCTGGCTTTAGGAATTTTAACAGGAGCAGGGACATGCCATGAGTCAGATGCAAATAAGGACTCAGCCAGATCAATGGCATCATCCAATGATCTGCAAATCAATTCCTGGAGTATGAGGACACACAAAACAACGACTGAACTTAACAAGGGCTTCAAAATGTAGAGAGAGCAGCATAAGGCTGGTTTAAATTTTACTGGAGTATAAGGACACACAAAACAATGATTGAATTTAGCAAGGGCTTCAAAATGTAGAGAGAGCAGCATAAGGCTGGTTTAAATGTTACTGGCTTCAGTATGCTGCCCACATGCAGAAAACACCAAAGTAAACCATTTTGTTTGCCGTGTCATATTTAATGTAAACACTGAATACTACTTGTTTCAATATTTCATTGTACTCTGCAGCTGTCTGAATCTGTAATTTTGTGTTCTAAGCCAACTGAGTCGGAATTTATGAGTAGGTTTTTAGTAATGATCTGCCAAATGTGAAATGATTGTGTTGGTTGTTTAAATGAAAAAGGAGTGACCCTTTTCTCTGTGCTTTAACTCAGCCTCCTGTGCTGAGGACTAGAGCATGGAACAGCCATGCTGTCTGTAATTTCTCCCCCAGGCTCCCCCCTGGTATTTAGATTTCAGCTCCTTGATTTTAAAAGGTCACTTAGCAAAAAGAGAATGCCACATTATTCATTCCTCCCCACCTCCCTGGCTCATACTGTTTCTCCACTTTTTGTGGAGATACGAAGAAATTAGCAGCCAGTGCTTGTTTAAAAACAGTGCCTGAATCTGGAGAAATGTTGACTCTCGTGTTTCATTCACTGTCCTCTTGTACTGTGTCAGAGGGAGGTCTTTCCTAAAATGCAGCTGTTATCACCCCACCCCTCCCATCTCTTCCCCAAGCATCTTCTGCACACTTACATTGAATTCTGTGTGCCACAGCTCTTGCCCAGAGACAAAAGTCACTGGAAGCCCTTGGCATTGCCAGCTGAACTTGCCATGGCCCACTGGCAAAAGAGTTCCCTTGACTGGAGTCCTTGGCTTCCAGCACAGTGTAGGGAAAATGTCCAGGTTATTGTAAACCTTCCCAACACACAAGGGATGCAGCCAAGTCATGCTGAGATAACTGAATATGATGCAGAAAGGAGCTGGGTCTACTAGAGAAGCCCTTCATCTTCCTGTGGTGGAGAGATCAAACCTGATAGCCTGAGTGGCTTCATCCTTGCTGCCTTTGAATCCCACCAGAGAATGGACCCAGCTCCTGACCCAGCTGGAGCTGCCTGGTTCATGCCCACACTGCTCACAGCAGCACCATCCACAGTGGGGGCTCCATCCCAGAGCTCTCAGCCCTCTGTGGCGTCCCTGCTGATCCATAATTTCTCCTCAGAGTGCCCAGAGGTGGAGGGCTGTGCTCTCCATGGGGTTTTCATGGCCTGACGTCAGCCAGGGCTGCACATCCCTGCTGCAGGGCACCACTGGGGCGTGCTCAGGGACAGGGGACATGCTGGGGCTGTGCCCAGGGCACAGGGAGCCCAGCTGACCTGATCTGTGCCTGCACTGCGTGTGTGGCACTCACAGGATGTTAATGCTCATTCTTAAATATTATCTCAGTTAATACCCTGCTGGCAGGAGAGGTAGGGGAGAGAAAACCGTATGGTCCTGCTAGCATTTCTCCTCAGTGCTAGCTGCAGAATCAGGATATGTGTGTTACTAAGAGCCAGCTTATCTGCAGCAGCACTTCAAAACAATTTCCCTCATCTGGTCATCTTGTGCTTCAAGGCTATTCACTTATTTAAGTATCTTTTAGCAACCAGCATCACTCAGGCAGCGAGGATGCCTGTATTTTAAGCGAGTTTCATTATTTCTTTGCTGTGTAGTGTAAGCTTTAATATGCTCACTCGGAGAGACTCTGGTTGGAGATAAATCAGGAAATGCTCCCAGAAAAACCTGTCATTTCTGCTTTCTTGTCATTGGTTCTTTATTGTAAATCTTATTTGTTACAGCTCCCTGCAGCAATTTCTTTACCGGGATTGCTTTCTGGTGAACTTTTTGCAGTGAACTTCAGCTGCCACAGAAATGCTCATCACATCTGCATTCCTGTGTCATCTGCACCCCTCTGTGCTGAAGCTGGTGGGAGGCTGAGGGCTCTAAATGTTGCCTGGTTTTCTTCAGTCCCTGTTCTCTTGATGTACACTGCAGGGAAACACATAAACTGTGTGTTCTTCACAAATAATATAGAGGCCAGTCCAAATCCTGTTAACCAAATGAAAAGCCCCATCAGTTTTAAAGGACCTTTAATGCTCCTTGCTCCACCAAAAGACAGCTCTGGTCTTCACAAATGCTGACTTCAGTGGGAATAAGTGGATGTATAAATTTTTTATAAGAAGGGGCTCTGTGCCCAGGTGTCCACCACAACGCTGGCAGTGCCGTGTCCCTGCTGTCCCCGAGGCAGAAGGAAAACTGAATTTCAGCCACGATGGACAAACTGCAAAGGGGAGGCTGTGAGGGTGGTGAATATGCCAAGACAGGCCAGAGGGTACAACTCCAGCAGAGTGTTTATTGCTGTTCCCTCAGAGCATGGAGTCACAGAAGAGTTGGTGTTGGAAGGGACCCCTAAAGGCCACCTAGGCTAAGCCTTCTCAGGCTGGGTTTTAGGCTAAAGTCAAATCAGCCTGTTCATAAGTGGAATTCTTCCAGGCTCTTTTGGTGTGTGAGACATCCCCCAAAGGAGACATTTGTCTTCTTTAAGGGGGCAATTCCACAGTCCCTTCATTCCACCCAAAGCTCTGGATTCTGGTATTTCTAGTTGCCTCTGACTCAGCCAATTATTCCTTTGTCTTTCTTTTTGTCATTGCTAGATTTTCTTTGAATGTGGAATGTCCCAGAAACTGGGTTGGCTGAAACAAAAGTAAAATCTACACACTTCCCCCCACAAAAGCCCCCAAAAACACCAAAGGGAATTCTCTGCCAGCTGTATTCCCCATCCAGATTCCTTGTGGAAATGAACTTTAGCACAGGGGAGCAGGCAGGATTGTACAGCCAAAGGAAAGAGGGGTAATAAGATTCCTTATTTTCCACAGCAGCTGAGAGTGATGTATTAAGGAGACTTTAAAACACAATCCTAGAGCAGATGAAATAAATCCTCCTCTGGAAAATACTCTAACAACAGCAGAAGAAGCCCACACAGACTCTTTCAGCTTGAACAATTAAATCTTCAATGCCTATAATGAGGTGAAATGGATCCCACACAGGAGAAAGGAGATTTCCAAGGCATAGAGGCACATTGGCATCAGAGCTGTGTAAAGCCACCACTGCAGATTGAGGATAACCCAGAAACCTTCACCAGCTGATCCCCTTCATAATTCTGGAGTTTGGAGCAGCCAGAGCCAGCAAGCTTCCTCCTGAACATAAAATCACTCTCTAAACTGCAGCAGCCCCAGTTGGGAATAATAAAGGGAGAACACAGCATGTCCCTGTTCAGATCCATGGCAAAGCTGGTGTGCAGGGATGGGCTGTACTGGTGTGGCAGGAAATCAGACAGAAATAGGACAAGTATTATTAATGCTCCTTCCTCCAGAGTTTTCCCCTTCTCACTGGACTTTAGGGAGCTGCTCACTCTGAACCAGAGGCAAAGCTCAAGCTGTCAGAAGATCTCCTGCCTGCTGGGTCCAGGGACACATGGGAGAGACACCACCACAACAGCAATGATGGTGCTGTAAAGGCTTTCAGCTTTTCCATCTAAAGTAAATGCCTGCCTGCTTTTTGAACCCTGAAAAAAAAAAAAAAAGTGCAGAAGTGTTTCAAGGGAACAAGCAGCAGCCAGAAACTTCAGTATCAGCAAAGAGGGCTCTTAAGAGATCTGAGAGGTGTTCAGAGTCCACGGATGCAGCTCTTTCTCCTCATCACCCAGACTGGAAGTCACATGGGTGTAAACTGGGGAATACAAATGGTGTAGTATTCTATTGGATATCATAGAGGATTCAATCTGCCAAAAATTTAGTGATCTGGGTCAGGGACAAGGGGCAAAAAATGAAATATATATCCCAAACTCAGGCTGTACCCAACACTTGGACTGCAAGAATTTGTAGGGTGCCTGTTTTTGCAGATAACACTGTCCAGACACCAGTTCAGAGTTTGTTCCATTATCCATAAAACCTTGGTGCCCCTCCAGGCTTCAACACCAATCCAAGTCCACAGACACAGCAGGAGTTCACAGGGACCAGAGCAAGTGCAGAATACACAGAGGAAGAGAAAGACCTTCAGCAGTTTCCTTGTCCTTTCCTTCCTTTGAGATCCTGAATTCTTTCCCTATTAAAAACACTCTAAATATTGTGCCTTACCCTGAGACAAACACTTTTGTCTTTCAGCTTCAGTCCTCCTGAGATGTGCATGATGCCCTTTCATTCCAAAACTACAACTGGTTTATTTTCTGGGAAATCTAGCTTGATAGAAGTATTTCAAAAAAAATAAGTAAAAATAAGGAGAAAATAAGCCAACTATTTAGCCTTTTTCCTGGAAAATTGACACTTCTGTAGCCATTTTTAGGGGGAAAGGCATGGAAAGATTATACTGAAAATCATAAAAGAGGCCCGGACCCTGAAACAGGCACTATTAATCTCAGGAGTTGCAATTTAGCATTGATTTAGAGGTATCAGACTTAATAAAGGACCTCATTGCTGCACTCATAAACCCATGTGCTGGAGGCTGAGGCAGCATAAGGAATTTCTTACTGAGTTGGGGTCATACCAGGACAGGTTGAGGACATTCAGACAGGATCTGGTCAGGGCTGTGTGTACCCCAAGTGCAGTGAGGTAGCTCCATCTGAACAGATGATAACACTGCAGATGAGCTGAAGAGGAAGATGGTGACATAAAGAAAGGGGGCTGGAACAAGGAGTGGTGACCAATTTTGGGAGAGAGGGAATGGAGGAATTCAGTTTAACCCCAAATTTCGGTGTTGAAAATGAAAGCAAAGTGGAATTGATGGAGATGGGTGACTGACACCAGCCTGGTGCATTTGCCCTCTCTTCCTGAAGAAAACAGGATGAAGGGAGCAGTTATTTTTTTACACCATGGAAGACCTCAGAAGAAATTAATAATTTTAACAATATTGTCCTCAGCAGGGACAGCTGGTGGGTTCCTGTCAGGCTTGTTTTATACAGAGTATCTACAATGGCATAGGAAAGAAATCAGTCCTGAGCCTGAGTCCTCCTGCAGCACAGCAGAACCCCAGGAATATTGCTGATGGCAAATGGCAGCAGGGGACTCTCCTCAGAGAATTGTGGGCTTGTCAGAGCAAAAATTATTTCAGGAAGCATCTAAACAAGGAAGGCTAATGCTCTTCTGTGAAAAGGTGAATAATCAGACCAAGTCAGTAATATTTTAAAGCACATTTGGTAGAGTCTGAGCTCAGTGCAGGGAGGTCACAGCCCTTCTGAAGGGACTGGAACCAGCAGAGTTATCTGGAAAGCAAAGTTTTGTAGAGCTTGGCTCCCACAGCCTGCAGGGATTTGAAGCTCATTACAGGAGTTCATTTCCTGAGGACAAACATAATTCATTACCCAAACACCTCATCCTAATATTTTTTGGTCTAATTCTATTTCAGTGAGGACCAGAGTCCAGTGGAATTATGTTGGCCCAAGAAAGGAACTTCAGACTAACAGGTCTCTTACTGCTAAATAATAAAGAGGAAAAAATATTCTGCCTTTTCCATCTTTTTCAAAAGTGCTTGATCCAGAACTGACAGAAGTCAACAGGGAGTATTTCTATGGACTTAGCAGATGTTGGATCATAACATCCCTGGGAACTGGAGCACTTCACTCATTTACCAACTACTTCCTTATGACAGAAAAAGGAACTGCAAATGTCTGAATTTATGGTGAAAGTTCTCACCAGTTAAAGTGAAAAGCTGCAGCAGCTCCTATAAAGTTACTGTAGCTGAAGTTGAGATTGTTGCTTTGGGGTAAATAATTTCTGTGTTGTCTTTAGCAATTTCAGATTTTAAAATTATGGAGGTTGTTTTTTTTTTTCCTTTTCCTTCCATAAACAAAAAAGCTGTTATTCTGTAACAGGCTTTCTAGCAAGTAATGAGAACAAGGTAAAAAGAAAGTTAAATATTGCTCCATTCCCCTGACAGCATTATTTGAATGTTCCCAACATTATTAATGTTAAAATACCTTGGAGTGAAATAACAGCAGTTTTTCTGGTATCAGGAGGGGTTGTTTTCCCTTGCTTGCCTCACTTAACAGTTGATTGAACAGAGGAATGGGGAATCACCAAGGCCAGGCCCTGCTGAGTGGGGATTGTGTGGAGTTCAGAGGCAGAAAAAGCAGCTCAGAGCAAGGACAGGGCTCAGAGAGAAGCTCTGCAAGGTGGGAGCTGTGGTGGGCATGGTTTGGCTCTACCCCCTGCATGAACTGCTGTCCTCAAGGGAAAGGGCTCAGGGTTAGGGCTGTAAAGTCCTACTAAAGCACTTCTCAGGGTAAGGGCTCAGAGTTAGGTCTGTAAAGTCCTGCCAGAGCACTTTTCACAGTAAGAATGGGGCAATGGGTGGTGTTGCCCAGCAAGGACAGACAAACCACCAGAAAAACCTCCCTTCTCTCTGAGTTGTGCAGGTGGGGGAAAGAAAACAAAACCCTAAATCTAATTATGTATGGGAACTGTCTGTGACAGGAGGTATTTTCCAGTCCATCTCTGCCTGGTTGGAAAGGGATAAATGGCTTTGTGTCTTCCACCTCCCAAGGCAGCTGCTCAGCAGGCTGCCAATGCAGCCTGGAACAAGGTTTCCCTCATCTCCCCAGTTCAGGTTGTCCCAGCGAGTGTAAGAATCAAATATTAATTGAACCAGAGACCTGTGTGAGAGAGAGAAAGGATAAGAAATGCTCTCTGGAACAGCCTCACAGGGAAAGGGGGAGGAAGGGCTGGCAGGGGCTGCTGCTGCCCTGCCTGCAGCACCAGACCTGGGTCTGCATCCCTTCTGCAGGTGAACACCCCAGCAGTGATGCACTCGAGTGACCCTACAAAAATAACCTCTGGGAGGGCAAACAGAGCAAAAGCTTTGCCACCAGCAGCAGGAGGAAATGCTGGGGTGGTTGTGGCTGGGGGAAATGCTCAGAGCAGGAGGGGATGTCTGCCAGCACAGCCCGCGGTTTGCAGAGGTTACAGTGCAACGCTGCCTGCACTCTGCAGGGATGCTCTGCCTCCAGCAGGGATATCTGCAGTGGAGTGCCCTCCACGGTGAAATACTGCAGCTGTGCTGCTGCCACATACTTGTGCAAAACTTTTTAGAACTGGAAGTTTAGAAGAAGAGAGAAAAAGCTGCTCGATCTGATGCCAAAGTAGGGTAAAAATATGAGCCGGGGTGATCAGCGCTGGGATGGGAGGTGTTTGTTCCCTGGAAGGCACTGTCAGGTTTGTGCAAGATTTGGAGCTCATGAAATTGTACACTCGTAACTCCAGGCAAGGAAATGTTTTGGAGCTCACAGAGCATCCAGGCAGTGAAATGAAGGCTGGGTTCTGGCAAGGCAGACTCTGGATTCATTGCCACAGGTAATGGAGCCACTAACACATGCCAGTCACTTGGGGAAAAGGACAAGCAAAGCAAACAGCTTTTATTTTTAGTTCACAGTTTAGTTAGCAGCTAGTTCACACTGCTGCATAGCCAGAGCAGCATTAAACATGAGGTGGGCTGCAGGTTTGTCTCTGGGGAGTGGAGCCAGATTTCTGTTATTTCAGGAGTTAAGGCACACCATGCTGTGCCTTCCAAATTGAGGCAGAAAGGGTAACATGGGGACAGTCTCGATTTTATGAGGATTACTTCCATCTGGATTGGAGGAATGCTGACACAAAGAGGCATCAGCATTTGTTGGTTGCATAGCAAAGTCTTATAATTTGTCAGGGACTTATCTGAGTTTCAGGTAATGAGAGCTGGGAGTCACTTGATATCGGTATTGTTGCATTTAATATGTGTATTTTGACTGTAAAAGAGAAGGCACTAGCACTGCCAGTAGTGTGAAACCTCACAGGCTCATAACTACAAGGCTGCTGCCTTTACCTCAGCACGGACAACAGAAAGCAAGTTAAGTGCACAAAAGGTAAAAATGAGAGAAGAAAGTTGATTTTATTTTTGCAGAATTTAGAGTTACAGCTGAAGGAATTTAGGGGATGTTTGGCTGCACTACCTGTTATTTTTGATGACTGTGAATGAATGAAATATCCTCTGCATTAATCCCTTCTGAAAATACAAAACTCTCCTATGCCTTATATCTTTTCAAACTTTTAATGCAAAACAGATCCTTAGAAAAATACATAGACAAACATAAATATGAGGTGGATTTTTTTTTTTCTTTGATGCATCCATGCAGCATCAGTATCTATAAATTTACATTATAGCTCTACTGCCATCAAGTGATGAAAAGATGTTTTACTGAAGATATCAAAGCGGAAAAAAAAAAAAAAAGAAATTTGTGTAAGTTACAGGGCTCTTACACAGAAATGAGACACATTAAATATTCATTCCTGCCTCTTCCCCATGCATGGTATCAATGGTTACCCATGGGAAACCAAAAAACTCTTTGTGAACTGCAACCAGAGTAGAGGCAAGGGGACGAATTAGAGTGCATGTCAAGATTTAATTATTGTTTGTGGGTAGAAAAATAAATCCACTTACAAGTTCTCTCACCTCTTGAGTCATGTTACATGGTGGAAGCAATAAAAGCAGGTTCTTGGTGCTGCCTGCAGAGCTGTCACAGGTCAGTACAATCCACCTGCCACTTCCCTTTCCTTGGCTGCTCCTTGGAGCCTCCCTACTTGGAAATAGGGGCTGTTTCAGCTGAGGAGAGGGGGAAAGATGAAGAACCTTCAGATGTGACCTTTCAGCACTTAAAGGGAGCTTGGAGAAAGGTGGGAACTGACTTTTAGTGATATGATGAGTGATAATGGCTTTAAATTAAAAGTAATAGATTAAGACTGTGCTTAAGGAAGAAGCTGTTGACATAAGTTGTTGTGAGGGTGGTGAAGCACCTCAGGCTCAGAGCCCTGTCCAACCTGACATCTGATGTTTCCATGGATGAGGTGTCCAACACCTCTCTGGGCAACCTGACAGAGCTGAAGGTGTCCCTGCCCCAGAGGGAGGTTGGACCTGATGGTCTTGAAAGGTTGTTCCCAATCCAAACCATTCTGTGCTTCTTTGGCTGGGCCCAGAATAGGACATGTCTAGAGCACAACTTCAAAATTGAGGGGCAGTGGGATGGAAAGTGCGAGGAGTCACATCTGGAAGGGTTTCCTGGCATGCTGCTGCAGGGTTTGGGGTTTTCCACTGAGAGAGAGCCCAGCTTAGGAAAGCCAGCTCTCTGGGATGTCCCCACAGAGGTGGTGACTGTGCTGCAGTCCCTTCCTTTGCACTTCAATGACACAATCCCCATGGGGACCTCAAAACAGCTGCCAACTGCATGGCCTCTCCAGCCTCCACAATGATTTTGGCACCAGTGACAGGGAAGGGAAATTGCTGACTGCTAAAACAACACCTCGCTGCACATTCGTGAAAAAATCCATTTTTTGTGGGGCACCAAAGGCATCTTTGCCTTCTTGCAGAACCATTAATGTTGGAAAAAACTGCTAAGACCATCAAGTCCAACCATTAACCCAGCACCACTCAGTTCACAACTAAACCACATCCCCAAGTGCCACATCCACATGTTTGAAACATTTCCAGGGATGGTGGTTCCTCTGCTTCCCTGGGCAGAAAGTCTCAGAGGTGTTCATTTATTCCTAAACCTGCTTAAGAGCAGATCTTCAGCCAATGTTTTACTGCACCTCCAGGTGTTGTCAATCCATAGGATGTGAACTGGAAGTACTCTGGGCTCATGCAAAGGAGTTCTGCTTCTGAAAACTGTAAATATCTCTGCTCAGTTAAAATAAAATATACATCAGAGACTTCTTGAAGGTGAGAACCCCAAACCAGACTTTTTACAGAAACAAACTCAGTCTAGGATAGGACTAAAATGAGATGTATTTCACAAGGTTTTTCTGCTTGGTTGTGAAGGTATTACATACTATTAAAAGTGATCTCCCTACAGGTTATATTGTGTGAAAGATAAAAGGAGGCCATTCAAGAAGACAAAAAAAAAAAAACAAAAAACCCTTGGGTTTAGGGCTCAGATCCTAGATGGTCAGGATTAGGTTATTTCTTTGTAAGACTTTTGAATTCCTATGGAATGAAAGGCAAAATACAGAAGCACAGAGCCTGGACAGTGAGTCAGATTACATGGAAAAAATAAATCAGAAGAGGCTCTAATGGCTCTGAGCCCTTTGGGGGATTAGTGGCAAAACCAGCATTTGCCATCCAGTAGAATCCAGTAGAGTACTGAAGCCAAAGCAGATGTGACAAGAGCTGAGCTCCCCATTTTGGGAGACATAAAGGGGGAAAACAATGTCCTAATAAAGCAGAAGGACTAATAATGGACTCAGGATATTTGTTCCAATTGCCCAGAACTTTGTTTGGAGTGCAGCATCATCCAAAGAGACATTTATGGACTTAGGCAGCTGAATATCAGGTCTGCCTGTCATGCCTCGATCAACATAAATGGAGAAGGGAAACAGTGTGAACAAAGGATAAAAAAGAAGGATGGAGACAGCACAAGGCAGCAAATAGTACTGTTATTTCACTTTTTCTCTCTTATATTTTTTATTTATTTTCTGCGGACTCCCGTCACAAGGCAAGAGTATGTTTTATGAGCTAGGAGATGTTATATACCTGAGTGAAGCTGCAAGGGGAAAGGTGTATTCAAACATTTGGAGTTTTATTATTATATATGTCTGTAAACACACAGTGATACTTTGAACATATAAAAATTTACATGTTTGTTTGTATATGTATATATAAAAATCGAAGAAAAGCTTGAATGGGGATATACACATATATCTCAATTTTAGATAATTTACTTTCAACAGTCAGTGATTTCCAAAAGGCCATTTCCATGCTAACAATGTAGCCTTTTCTTTGGAGTGCAGCAAGTTAGACAGGAGAATAAAAGTTCAATTAAGAGCCTGCTTGCCTGTGACTGATAATGGTTTTGACATTTGCAGAGTATCCTGACAACAATGCCAGAGCAAAGTGAGGAAAAGGAAATCAAAAAACATGTTATTTGCAGATGGAGATGAGAGGGTTCAAACATCTGAGGCTTTGCACTCGTGGCTGCAGAAACAACCTTTCCCACCACGCAAGGCTGTGTCAAACATTTTAACTTTCCAAGGAAAGGCGTTGAAATTTCTGAATAAATTCAGCAGCTTTGAGGGGGCCTGGCTGGAAGGTGTTAAAGAAAGAGAAATGTTTATTTTGCTGAATGCCCTGATCACCACCACTGCTCACATAGGAAGGAAATGACCAGCTGATCATCAACCTAGGCTTTGCTTTTCAACTTGTCAATTAAAGTAGCACCCTTGTAATCCAAGATCCAGAAGGTGAATTCCCACAGGCCAGGCTGGGCTTCCCAGCACTCTGGGCATCAAAGCTGCCTCAGCTCAAGCTCTTCACTGGGGCATCTGGGTCTGAGGCCATTTGCTCTCCTCTGTGAGAGTAAACACAGCTGCAATTTCAGGAATAGTTAAGATTAAATAAAGTTCAGTGGCTCTGCCTGCCCTGGATAAAACCAGTGCTGCCTCTGAATCTGGCTGCCCCAATTTGCTTCCGCAAATGTCTTTACTGAAAAACTTGATATTTGCCAGAGAACGTCCAAACCTCAGCCACTGGCCTTTGAGAAAATCTGGTTTCATTGCCTCCTTTGCACACCTATTCAGAGTTTACATGAAACTCATTTTAGTTTACACTAATTTTAGGGAGAATTAAAAAAACATTCTTTTAAAACTCAGCTTAACAGGTCAGAAGCAACCAGAATTAGAGCCCCTTCCTTATTCAGATTCCTGAGCCAGCATGAGCCAGCTGCTCCAGCTGATGGCTGAGGTAGGCACAGAGCAGCAATGAGTGAAGTCTGCATGGGAAGAGTGACCAAATGACCTCCTAAAGCACAGAAAATGCCCTCATGCATCATGTCAGGGCTCCAGCTGGTTTAACCTGACCTCAGTAACAGGATCAAGTCCAGGCTGCTTTAGAGGCGAGTGCCACCACACACACTGGGAAGTGTGCAGTTCCCTGGGGATGCATCCCCCCTCCTGGCAGTGTTTAGGGGTGCACTGTCACCTCAGAGATGTGGCTCTCAGTCCCTTGGGCCCCTCTGATGTCTCTCTGCTCCCCAGAGCCCGTGGGGTGCGTGAGCTCAGCCCTTCCCACCACAGGCAGATGAAGCAGACACCCTGCCACAGCTGATGGTCTCCCATGCCTGTTATGGGTTAACACAGTTTGGTTCTTAGTCAGAGAAGAATATGGATTATTGCCCTGTTAGGACCTTGGATTTCTTTAGAAAAGACAGTGACCTGTCAAGGGCCAGTTTTTGAATATTAGCATGTGGTTTGACCACTGAGAAAACAGAATGTGACCAACTTTAACCAGCAACATTCAGCCAACGTGAAACCTCTACATAACTTGGTATTTCTGCACAATTATCAAATCTAAAACCATTCCAAAGCCATATTTCAGTGGGGTGGGTGAGTGTCCTCACATCCAGGCAGCAGGGTTTATTCCACCTTCAAAACTTTATGAGAGCTCCTGGCTTCTAACTGTGATGTTTCCCTGGAGTGTGATGTGGCTGGTAAGCAAGGAGAGGAGACCTGCTGCTGCAGCCTGTCACAGAGATTTACCACTAACTCAAGAGCTCCAGGCTGGTGGGTTTGGATGTGAAGAGCCAGGCTTCCCCTCTCAGAGGCACAGAGCATGGTTATTTTGCTGTCTGTAGCTCATTAATTTATTACCCTAGGCCTGTGTGGAGGGTACATTTCCATGTCTATCTTTCACATGACATTTTACAGCGTGACACAATAGGGCAATTTTGGACAGAGAAAGTGGAGCCATCAACTTGTCAGGTCCTTTTTAGCCAGTGGATGGATTTTCTATCTGCAAAACCTGAGTGTGTCTGTACGAGCAGGCAGTGCAGGCACGACCCACACACGTGCACCATTCCCACATCAATGTGCTTCACCCCCTGCTCCCAAACCACAGGGTTCATCCAAATCTCTGCTCAGCACTCAGCTGAAATAATTCAAATTGCTAACACAGAGGAGAAAGGAGGGTTCTGAACAAAACCCCAGCTCCTTCAGCTGACAAAGCCGTGCTGTCCTGACCTCTCCTATTTGCTTCCTGGTCTTTGTCATTCAAGGCTGACTAAAAAACACTTAAACAGAGAGAAGAGAGAGTGAAAATGGGAGTCCTTCAATATCAGTTTGGTATTCCTCTGCTGTCATTAAAAAGATTTATTCAGGGGTATTAACAAGAGTGTCTAGCAGGGTGAAGTGTTGCCTTTGTAGAGAGGAGCTCTACTACTACAAAGGGTTGCAAAAAGAATGGGAAAACACTTGAATTTCAGTGCTAGCTCCATCCATGCTTATAGGCATCTTACTTTCTCTCTAGGTTTGTTCAAAGCAGGGATTTTCTAAGGCAAACAAAGTATATAACATCCATAACACAGACAGAGGCATGAAGGAGTCAGACAGGGCCCGTGCTGGAAAGAAAACATGCCCAAACCAACATAGGCAGTCCAGATTCCTGTACAAGCAGAAACACAAATGTAGTCTGTTCAAAACCTGCCCACAGACCTCCTTCCTTCAAAAGAAAACAAAGTTATAAACAACAAAACTAAACACAATAATTTAAATAGAATCAAAGTTTTATTTGAGGATGTGCCTGTATGTGTTTACGGTTTATTTTTATTTTTATTGTCATGTGCTATTACCAAAGTACAAATCCACATCGTGGGCAACAGCAGGTGGAATTTCTATTTTAGCACAATTTTAGCTCATTAGAGAAATGAGAGTCCAGCCTGAAGTTTTGCAGAGCAATTCAAGAAGCAAATGGAAAGAGAGGAGAGCAGCTGAAGTGGATCAGGCTATAGGTCTCTTATTGTCTGTGAATATAAACTACAGAGAGAATGACACTGAATACTGGTCAAGTCCCCCAGTTGTGCTCATTAATGTTCACAGATGTGTCATCTTTGTGCACATTTTTGCTCTGATCAGTTTGAAGTGACTCCTGAACACAGGAGATGAGGTTTTCCACGAGAGGCTGCAGGGATTCCAGTGCTGAGTTACTGCCCTGTTTCCACCCCTCCCACAGTCTGGCCAGAGTGACATGAAATCTATTCTTGCCTCTCATATTGAAGTACTAGAAAGGATGTGCATTTCAAAAGGTTTCATATTCTTCTGGGAAGTGGATAAACAAACACACTGACTTGTAACAGCAAATACTTTGTTCCTATTGGGATGTTCATCTCGCACAAGATATTGGCAAAACGACAAAGCAGGATGAGATCATTTTCTGAAGTTGTATCTGTCTTGGGGAATTAAAAGGAGAGAGAGAAAGAAGAAAGTTTTGTTTTCTTGAAGTTTATCTTAGTACTAAAAATGAAATTTCATGGGCAATGCAAAGGTTTGCTTTGAGACAGCTGCAAGGGGACTGCAGCTAGCTCTGAAAAACTTCAGACAAATGTGTAGATTTTTTTTAAAAATGACAAATTACTCATTTCTGTCAGAGAAATATCACTAGATAAAAGAAGTAGGGACCAAGTCTTTCAGATTGCATCTTCTCACTAGTGCATTAAAGTAGGACTGATTTGAGAAGAGAGCACCTGGTTCTGCAAAACAAAGGAGGAAAAAAAGAAAACATCACACCTGTGGATGCTGAAAAGCCTTAACTGGAAACAAAGATACACAGGAGTGTGCAGGCTTTGCCATGGCTGACATAAAGAGAGAAAAAATAAAAAAGAAAAACAACGTGAATTCCTGTTCAGATCCAATTTGCTGATGTGGAAGGGGAAATGGTTGTTTAATTTACACATCTGGTTTGAAATCCATTTGGTGTATTCTGGTAATCCCTCCTGCTCTTCCTGCTGCACTGCCTGAGTCCCTTTTCTTGGGGATCACACCAAGCTGGGAAGGGCTTTCCAGCTTTCCAATGGAGCACCTCACTAAAACCCTATTAATTTCTCTTGCAGTTCATGTGGCTGGAAAGAAACACCCACTGGGCTCCACCACCAGCTGATGCAACCATGGAGCAAACAGCTGCTGTGCTTGGGTTCCCAACACCAGACCCCAATTCCTACATTTCCTTTGGTCTCAGGTAGTTTCAGGACCCAGCTTGCAGGTTCTCTGGCCCTGGAAATCTGCATCCTCCTTTCACACTCACGTCCACTCCCTGGAAAGCAGCATGAGCCTCTATCCACAGAGCACAGCTTTGCATGAGACAGCTTGGGGACAAATCCAGGATAATCCAATAAAACACAGCATCTGGCACACTCAATAAAGCATCACTGTCATTTATGTGAGGTTGGAGAGATATTGACTTCTCCTATTACTCCTCTGTAAATGTTTTGTACAAACCCAGATGTAACCCAAAACTGAGGGATGGAGAGCAGGAAAAGAGAACGTGGCTGTGTCCCCCCAGACCCAACACATAAACATTGTACCAGGACAACAGGGGCTATAATCACCTTATTTGTCTCTCTTCATCTAAACCTCATACTTTTTCAACTTGCCATATCTGTTCAAACAAAAAAAGAAAAGCAAAAATTCCCTGGGCAGGTCTTACAAAGGCAGTTAGTGATACTCAGCAGATTTCCTCCTGGAAATTTCATACCCACAGGCAGGAATGCTCAAGGAAAAGAAAAGCAAAGCATAAATAGAAAAATGAGAAGAACAAATCTTGAAAGTTGCTATTGCAGTAAATGTCTGTGCATGTCAGAAAACATCCTCACAGGAAACATCACTGAATAATTTTGCATGATAAGCAAAATATTTTTTTTAATCAAATAAGAAAAATCTGCTTACAAACAAATGCATAAAACCTGAGATAAATTCCCCAAAACAAGTTTTCAAGGTTGGTTGAAGTTGCTAATGGCTACATTTGTCCAGGCTTTGAAAATTTTGCTCAGGCATCATTCATATTGGATGACCTCTTGCAGTGAGAATGCAGAAAACTCCTGAAAACCCTGTCAAATCACTTTCATCCATCCCTGATTTTAACCATTTGAGGCATTTCCACTTCCCTGCTCTGCCTCTTGCCATCTTGGAGAAATTGTTTGGCTTCCTCTTCCTTTTCCTCAGAAATTATTTCACAGAAAGGAAATGAAAAATGACAACAAACCCCGTAACTTAGTACCTGCTAGGACATTCTCTGCAGTAACAGCCTCACTCCTGGGCATTTCCTGTGAGACTGATGGCCAGCTGCCTAAAAGCCCTGCAGTCTTGCTTCAAGCCATCAGCTCTCCCAGCCAGTCCATTCTCAGAATAAGAAAAGGGAGGGGGAAAAAAAAGAAAAAGAAGCTCTGAGCCTTGGTTTAAAAAAAAAAATAAAAATAAAAATATTTTTTTTAAAAAGTGTTAGTGTAACTCCTTATGGTGTGATATGGATAAAACTTAGGGATCACTCTTCTGGTCTCTTCATCATGTTCAACAGCCCTGGCCAGCCCAGCTCCCTCCCAGCACACCCTGGATGGGTGGTGGCCCTTCAGTTGATCTTCTCCATGTCCCAGTCCATCCATGGACAGCCTAAGCAGTGCTGTTCCATGGGGAATAAATTTCTCCTGCTGGGTGCCATGCAGTATAAGATCCATCACAGCAAGATCCACCCTTATACAGATTGTGTTTTACCTGGCACCCTCAGGCCACAGAATCACAGGATGGTTTGGGTTGGACCTTAAAGACCATCTACTTCCACCCCCTGCCACGGGCAGGGCACCTTCCTCCAGACCAGGTTACTCCAAGTCCCATCCAACCCAGCCCTGAACATTTCCAGGGATGGGGCATCCACAGCTTCTCTGAACACCTATTCCAGTGCCTCCCCACCCTCACAGGGGCTCTCCAGTGGGGCTGCTGTTTGGGCAGTCAGCTCCCAGCTGCTTTCTCCACCCCAAGAAAACAGTTTCATTCTTCCCTTTGCCAAACCTCACAGAATTTAATTTAGCCCTTTCCAAATTAATCTGGGCCCCCTGGGCAGCCGCTCTGTCATTTGTCACATCAGACTTTCCTCTTAGTTTAGTGTCATCCACAAATTACTTGTTTTGGTAGCACAGCTAGAGTGAAGAGACCATTTAAATGCCCCCCTGGTGTGTTTGCTCATGGTAGAGAGTTTGTGTAAATTAGAGTTCCCTGGGCTCCTCGCTGTGCTGCCTGCTGACCCCATCCTGCAGCTGCCCTAATAGATTTTCCCTGAGTATTTCAATGCTGCAATATAAAACATCATTTCATAGTGATGCCTGAAATGGAAATGGTTCAGCATCTGCAATCTGAATCATCTGTGGGTCTGAGCCTCCCTGTAAGCTCAGGGCCATAAAACATCCTCTGCCCCAGCTGCGAGCAGCCATGGGCTTGTCCTGTGGAGAGGTTTCTCCTGGGAAGATGAAGCAGCCCACAGACCTTTTACTGCAAGAGTTTAATAAAAAGCTTAGCTTTTGGGCTCCTTTGCCTGTGAACAGCAAGAGTTTCCTTGCTTTCTTTCCCCTGCGCAGAATGAGCTTTTTTGTCTCTTTTTTTCACAAATTCACCTGCCTTCTTCTTCCCCCTGCCAGGTCTCTTTGCCAAGAAAATGGTCTCCCTCCCAGGCATAGATCAGTGGCCTGACCAGGCTGGTTTTATGTTAGAAACAGGAAAATTATAATGTTGCCCTTAACTTTTTCTCATTAATTCGAGTGCAACTCACTCCCCTTGTTCCCTTTTTGCCCCTTGAAATTCACTGTAAGTACTTTAAATGAAGAGCTGTTCAAATCCAAGTCCAGCAGAGAGGATGCTCTCTAAAAACAACCAAACTACCAAAAAAATCAGAAATCATTCAAAGAGCATCACTGGTTTTGGAGAGCTGCCAAAACCATGTGAATGATACATAAAAGATAAAAGGTCTAACAAAATCCTCCCGTGCTTTAGCAAACAGTTCAAATAAAAGGCATTAATATCCAATTACCTGCCCAGGGTGCTGCTGGACTGCAGAGAAACATCAACTTTTGGGCAGCCACAGCTCCACACAGGTACTAATTGTGGTGGGCTTGCTGTGGTAAGAGGCAGGGCTTTTTTCTTTACTTTGCTCCCCACTGGTCACTTTGGGACCATTGACAGCACCTGAGACCAGGTGTGGTGCCAGCTCTGGGAGCAGTGTGCCCAGCAAAGCAGGCAAGAGCTGATTCATCCCATCTTTACCTCAGCATCTGCTCATGTTCACACCATTTCCTTCCTGAGGCACCATTTTGATCCTGACCTGCCCCTGAACACTCCTGCCCTGAATTTTGTTACCTGAAAGACAAGGGAAGCAGATCCCTGCTTCAAACCAAGCCATAAATTAGTATTTTTTATTACTGTTCTCAATCAGTGCTGTTGGGAATCTCCCTTCTCACTGTTCCCTCCTCACTGTTCCCTCCTTACTTTCTTTCTTCCACACTGAAAAAGCTCTTCCAGACAGGCTCTTCTCTCATTTGTATCTCCCTGTTCTCTTCTACATTGCTACATGGAACCAAGCATGGACAGAAAAGCAGAGCTGGATAAGCCCAAAGCAAACCCTCACTTGAGCATTTAACTGCAAATTCACATCTGATGGGATGTCCCTGTCCCCTACTTGAATACTGAGACAAGTTGAATCTCTGGTGTGTTGCCCTGGTTTTTCTGAGATTTTTTTAAAGCCTTCTACTTGTTCATAAGGTGGAGTCAGTTCTTTAGTTACTGTACAATATTAAGGGTCAGTTTTTCACTTTCTCACACTTTGGAACATAACCTTTCTTGTTTTTGTTCACTGTCCTTTGCTTCCATATTTCTAGCCTGAAAATAATACCAGTTAACAGCTGGTCTGGCCAGTGGGGTGAAGGGGAGGTTACACCAGAAGCCAATCCACTACCAGACCCACAAAATTATAAAATTAAAAGAAATAAACAGGCTGGGTCCCTTTTCTGAAGAGCAGCTTTTCACTGCAGACCTCTGCCTCTGTGTTGTTGATTTTGCGTGCCGGGCAACACTGGTGGACTTCTAATGTTATTCCCTGTCCTTCTTCCTACAACTCTGTCAAGATTTACATTCCAGAATTTAATAAATGATGGGGTTGCCAGCCATGATTAAAATAATCCATTTCTCTGCCTTTTTTGAGTTCAGCTTGGCCATCCCTTCCCGAACAGAGTCTGAGTGACTCAGAGGGGCCAATGATCTGAGCACTGCCCAGCCCTGAACTCTCTGCTGACATTTCTTAATGTCAGTAAATAACAGCAACTTTTGGACATATTACTTTTCTTTCTAGGCAATTTACTGTCTTTATTCTTTTTGGGTCTCATCCCAGACTGAGATTAAAAATGGGGCCATCTTAGGCAGGTGATTCGTTCTGTGTACGTCCATGCGTCTCATTGCTGTGCTTGAAGTCAGATGTGCATAAAATTTGGTGATTTGGGGCCATTGGGCTCCAAGTGCTTTCTCTGACTTTCCCAGTTTCCCTCACCACAGATCTGACATGACTGCCACTCTCATCTTCACTTTATCTCTGATCATCCAACTTCTGTAAAGAAAGGTCAGTGACATTTCGCAGTGTTTCTAAATGATAACGTCTCAGACCTGGTCAAGCTTGCATTAAAATGCTCTTTTAATGACAAATAGGCCATCTGCACCCTGTCTTTGAGTAAATCCAGGAGCCCACATAAACTATTTCTGTTGACAGCTATAAAAATGAGCAGAGTCCAAAATCTTTCACATCTCTGCCTTTGTCCTCCCTCGGAATTACTGATTGAATGTCCCCTATTTTGAGTGAAAACTGAAATATGGATTTTCTTTTCATCATCACCACTTGCACAGCTGCATCAGTCATTAAGCTGTCCTGAAGATCTGTTACCCAGGAACTGGATGCCAGGTATATATCGTGTCCTGAGGTGAATTGTGGCAAGGCATAAATTGATCATGAGGTTCATGCCTTTGAAACCCAAGTGAAAGAACATCAATTGTCATCAACTACAAGACTATAAATAGAAAAGATCAAATCAGTTCTGACCTAAATGTGTTGTGCAATGGAAATATTAAAAAAAAAAAAAAAGCCAAACAAACTAAAAAAGTCACAAGTTAGTTTGATCAGGGACAAAAAGTTACACTTTTCAACGTAGGACATAAAATGAACAGAAATTTCTTTACTCAACCTTCTCCATGTGTTTTGTAGAACAAAACACTACAATTAAAACCCCAGGCTTCTCCTCTATTGTCCCTATTGAAAAGTCACTGCAGTCCTACAACCTTCTGGAGCTTAACTTCCTTCAAATATCCAGGTGCAATGTAGCCACGATCCTTTTAAAGCTTTTTGCACTCCTGTCAGGTGTTTATTTTAAACTTCTTCTGCCACAGTTTCTGATGTAGTTGCAAAGTCTCTCTTATATCATTATGTCAATATACTCTCATTCCCCTTAAATTGCAGTTTTCTAGGTTAAATAAGCAAAGCTATTACCATTTTTTTAACTAAAGTATGTTCTCCATCACCTACTTCAATTTCAGTTAATCCTTCTTGAATATGTGTGACTAGAACTGTATGTTATCACTCTAAATGAGATTTTATAGCACCACATAATTTCCTGTTCCTGCTGGAAACTCCTTCTGTGAGATATGTTCACATCCAGTTTTCTCTGCTCACTGTTTTCTTGAAGGTCCATAACCATCTTCAAATCAACAAATGCAACCAGGACTTCTCTCTTCCTCATTGATGATTTCCAAGCCTACTGCAGGAATTACTTTTTTGCCTCTGAAAAAATTGAAGTCTTCCTCACTATTACAGCCACACTAGAAAATCTGTATGTGCCTGTTGCCATTTTTTTTCCTTTTCAATATATAAATTTTGTCATTTGGCAAGAGAATAATGCCAACTTTGTTAGACTAACATTAAACCCACAAGTCTACATGGAAGTTTTGTCTGAATTCTGGTATGGAGACTAATTAGTCTCAGAATTTAATTCTTTTAATCCTTTATGCCTGCACTTAAATCTCTGATTATTGTGCTATATATAAAAAAAATCAACTACTATATTCATGTTAGCTGTAATTAGTTACAAAAACAGGAAAACTCACAGCATTTAAACATGATACACCTATAATGTGGATCTTACAGTATGAAGCTTAGAGCAGGACACAGTTGCTTAATTAATGACCTAAAACAGGTATCCAGGATGCTTTGGGGTATCTCAGGGAGCTCAGACCTGGCAGACACCACACAGGAGCTGCAGGAGACCTTGGCTCTTCTGGAACAGTTGCTGCAAGTGGGGTACCCTAAAACTTGCATGATTGTTGGGCACCTGACGGAAACTCACCCTTAATCTATTGATTTCAGCTTGGAGAGTAGAAATGACAATTGGAGCTGGTGAAAAGCCTGCATTGGATTAATTCAGCTTAGGAACAGAGTTGTTGTTTCCTGCTGAGCCATTACCAGGGCGAGGCAGTGTCTGCATGTTTAAGAAGGAGATCTCTGGAGATGGCAGCCTTCAAAGTTACCCCTGGGCAGCCTGATCTGTGCTAATTTCAGTGCACTCAGGTTTTCCTGCTTTCTCAAGCCACCAAAGTGATCAGCAGAGCTCAGGGATCACAGCTCACCCAAAAGCTTGAGCACATGGATGCCTCAGGAAAAAGTCTCCCTTCAGTTGTACTCTCCTGGGGTTTCAGAGCTGTTCACTCGGAGTTTGGCTTTCTCTGGAGCACTGGAAAAAATAATTAGGACTTATCTGGTCACACACAGCATTGGGAGTTAGTTCCTTGCCATTACAGGAGCCTCAGTTACTAAGTTTATGTCCATTTCTCCTATTTCCCAGAGGTTTGGTTGCCTGTGGAGATGAATGCTTGAGTTCAAAGTCACCTGGGAAAATCTAAGAAGGAAGAAGTGACTTGCAATTCACAGCAAGACAAATTAGATGATCTAATCACCCCTCTGGCCTCAAACCCTGTGAAGCCATACAAAGATAATAGAAAAAGAACTTGTCTGTGTGACTGCGAACAAAAAGAAATGTTTCTCGTTCAGTTGCAGATAATGGTTTTGACATTGTCTCTGAACTCTTGGCTTTGCAGATGTCAGAAGCTTAACAGCTTGAGGAAGTTTTGATCTCTGATTCCAGCTTTTATCTGTGGAGGTGAGAGACAAGGAAGCACTGAGTGCAAAGCTGCCAGAGCAGGGCTGCTTTGGTCAGCAGCTCTCAGCTCTGCCACTGTGATTGTAATTGATTCCAGGTCCCAGCTCACCAGGGGGAAGGCACCACATCATGACCAAGATGCCACCTAACCTTGGGAGAAATGTTGCCTCCAGGTTTTCTGGGACTGGGCTCTTTGAGGGAGGAAAAAATAGTGTAATAAACCACTTAGTTTAATAACAACAGTGAAAAAAATGGGATTCTGAATTGCAGTGGATATGACAAATCTGCTATCTCAATAGAACATGTAAAAATAAATGAAATGGTAACATAATTGCTCTAGATTTTTTTATTCTGTCAATTAATTTTGCTTTCTTGTTCACTGACACTTTTGCCATGCTGTAGCACTGTGCTTTGAAATGTTCCTGCCCTGCTCCAGGAGGTCTGCTGGGCTGATGTCTCTGGCACAGAAGTCAATACTCCCTAAATTAATTGCTCCTTTCA
Source organism: Cisticola juncidis (assembly GCA_013400215.1). NCBI lineage: Eukaryota > Metazoa > Chordata > Aves > Passeriformes > Cisticolidae > Cisticola > Cisticola juncidis. The sequence goes on from VXBR01002374.1 coordinate 467,520, forward strand.
TCCCCTCATTAGAACCATGCTAATTTCCTTCAACATCATTATTCTATTAAAAAAACACTCATCAGCTCCACCATGTGGGAGATGGAAATCCAAAGAGGACCAGCAAAGAGGACACACCACAGGTAGCAAGGAGACTCTTACTGCTCTGCATCATTTTCTAGGATGTAAAGCCACAAGATTTTTCTGATAATTCCATATATTCTTGTACAATTCCCCCTTTCTTGGTGGGAGTCCAGACCAATACTCAGCAAACCCCAGCTGTGGAAAGTTCTTCCTCAGCCAGCCTATGCTGTAAGAAATTTCTGCCTAAAGAGAAATTAAAGTAGTGAAAGCCACATGTAGGATATGACATTCAGTCCTAAGTAGTTAATTTCTGGTTCCTCGTACTAAAGCAAAAAGAGATTTAACAGTAGATTTTCACAGCTCATGTTCATTTTTGGGATGTCATTGTTAGGTTGTCCATGCAATGGTATTTTTGCAATATATGATTTTTTTTTCTGTTTGTTCTGAAATTGAAATGGTTATTGTAAGAAAACACCCACCTTCAGAGTTGTTATGTGGAAGGGCAAACATAAAGGAGAGTATTCAATCCAGGAAACAAAGATGCCTATTTAGAAATTAAGGACCAAACATGCTTTAAGGCAAATGACTTTTTGAGACAAAGTGCAATTTAGTCCTTACTTATTTTCATATTTCTTTATAGTTGCCATGAGAATATTTTAATAACCTCTGTAGAGCTTAAAATGATGCAGGTAATTGCTTAAAGTAATTTTAGTGCTATTAAAGATAACAAACCTCGTGTGTGAAATACTTTGCTAAGCAACGATCAGCAGAAAAGGGGTAAAGATCTTTTTATTGCAAATTTGAGTTCTTTTTATAGGTGAGCTGAAGTGAGAATATAATTACATTATCTATAAAATAAAAGGTGTGCAGGTATTCAAACACCTACCACCTCACTCTTGAGTTGACTCATGCAGAAAACACTCCAGAATTTTAAGCAGATCCCTTTCTCCCATTCAGCAGCCTGTGTGTGATCTCTGCATCCACCTCCAGTTTGCACTGATAATGTTTAAATTGCCATTTTATTCATCACAGCACATTCATAATACCTGAAACAGAATTCCTCCCAGATTACTTGGGAGACAGTCAGAGGAATGAGTGAGTACAAATCCTGCACACCCTGCTTTTATTTCTTTTCCTGACCTTCTTGATTATGGCAAAAAAAATCATTTCCTCCTTTTTGGCTTTCCTTTATGAAAATGTGTCAGAGGAGTTGGTTTAGGAGAAATTTGAGACTTTGAAAAAACAAGTCACACAAAAGCTGCAAGGCCCAAGTGAGCCATAATAAAACTTGTTTCTCTAAATTATGTCCTGCTAATGAGCTACAAGAATCCTTACAACCTGAATAAACAAACAGAATTTGTATTTTTTGTCTCTTTCAGGCTTGTTTAAGGGATGCAAGTGACACAAGTAAAGCATAATTTCACCACCTCTTAACCAGCTGACAGGTTAGCCAGGCATTGGAGTTGTTCTGGTTTCCCACAAGAAATCCAAGTTTAAAGAAATCCTGGATCTTCTGGGGTGTTGGATTTCAAGCCTGATGGGAACTGGAGGTTGTTTTTTTCCCCTGCTTTTGTTGTTATGTGTTCCTCAGCTCTGGGAACTGTTGGTCCTAAATCATGAGGAGATCTTCAGTGCTAACCTGCTCCAAGGAATATGTGAAACCAGCTGGGCAGCAGTTGCCAAAGTAGCTTGGAAAAGGAAAAGAAAACATGAAAATATCAGTTTATCTAGAAAACAAATACCATTTCTGTGACTGTCAAAGCTCTGCTACCACCTGGGGCATGCTTTAGGTGAGTATTGGCCCAGCCACTCTACAATAACTTCTTGCTAAACTGAAAAGTTAAGGAAGGCTTCTTCCACCCTTTTTTATTATGAGCTATTTCTCTCCCCTAAAACAGACCAGAAGAGCATTTCAGAACATGATGCTCACAACAGGAATTTATTTACTTTCTCTTCTTTTCCTTTTCCCTTCCCCTATTTATTTTTCCACCCCTTTGAACAATGTTTCAAGGTGGAAACACCAATTTTCCAACTGCTTGAAGGGGGGGGGAAATTCTCTTTTTTCCCATTCTCCTCAATGAGCAAGATTGATTTTTCAGCCATTAGCTTCTGTGAGCTGCATGTTAATAATGATCCTGCACAGTATAAATAATAATGATGGATGCTTTCCACGTGCATATTATGGGTAGCCAAGCATTATTTCTTTCCATGGGCTCCCTGTAATGGCTCCTGCCTACAGGGACATGCCATTTGGACATATCCATCCCTTACTGTGCCATCCTTTCACTGGAGCTCAGTGGATAGAGTGGCCTCAGTTCCCAGAATTAATCCCTAATCACCATGATTTGGGGAATTTCCCTTCCTTTTTCTATTTATTTTTGACATAGGAGGAACTGTATTCTTGTAGTTTTCCCTCCTGACCTGGTCTCATTGAACTTAAAAGGTAAAATTCCTTTTTGGTTGCTTTGGTTTGGTATTTTGGGGTGGGGTTTTTTTGCTGTAAATCTTCATCTCTGAATATTTGCCACATGCAGGTGTTCCTGACTAGGCAAGCAGCCTCTAGGGAAGTCACAGAGCCATTTGTATTAAGTAATGGGGGAAAAATTATAATTGAAATTTTTCAAGATATTCCTTCACTAAGAAAGAAAGAAAGAAAGAAAGAAAGAAAGAAAGAAAGAAAGAAAGAAAGAAAGAAAGAAAGAAAGAAAGAAAGAAAGAAAGAAAGAAAGAAAGAAAGAAAGAATCAGCCATGAAGAAGACCTGAGTAACTTTTGCAAGTAATGACTCAAGAGTTCTTAATTTCACAGACTGGTATTTCTGACAAAAGTAAGGAGTCAGTGAAGAATTGCTGGGTGCTCCTCCTCTTCTCACTCACCCCCAAACCAGTCAGTGAGCCCTGGTGGATCAAGCTCAGCATCCTCCCAAGGTCCTGCCCAGCCTCATTAGAGAATCAACAAGGCTGAGCTGCACAGCATCACCCTGGACAGCCATGGATGGAGAGGATCTGACCCAACACCCGTGCACAGCTCCAAAATCAGACCTGCTTCCAAAAGAACAGCTCCTGCCAGAAGGATTTAAGTTGTTCCTGTCACAAGGGGTTCCCAGGAGAGATCTGAGGCATAAGTCTCCAGAATTAAGGCAAAGGACTTGTTAGGGAAATTTGATCCTGAGCAGTGAGGCAACGACAAGGAGTAATGGGGATGTGCCTTTACCTTCTGCCTATGTTCTTGGAGAGACTGAAAAGGCTTTTCAGCCCCCAGAAGCTATGTTTTAATAAAATATATGTTAAAATAGTTAACTCTTCTAATAAAAAAAGCCTAGAGAGAGTAGATCTTCAGCACTGAAATGAATGAAGCAATGCAATAATTCCTCCCTGCCTACCACATCTCTGCCCAGAGGGTCCCTGCTGGGGGTGCTGAGGCTGCAGGTGGAGGAAAAATCTCTGGCTGAGCTCTGGATAACTGTGTGGATGTGGAAAACTGCCAGGTATGACACAAGAAAGTGCTGAATGTATTAAATAACAATGTGAGGAACCAATAAATCTACAGATGGTGCTGTGAGGAGTGGCCAGACTGTTTGGGTACCTGGTTGGGAACACCAGGGGATCTTTTGGGGATCCAGGTGCAGCAAGACCAGCAGCAACACCTGGGGAACTGCATCAGCAATGCTGCAAGAAATGAGATTGAAAATATCAGAAACAGCAAATAACCATATCAAAGCCAGCAAGTTTGGGGATGGACACAGAAAAATTGTGATCACAGGGAAAAAGAGAAATGAGTGTGTGTGAGTTGGTTACTTGGGAAGGAATGAGGGTGAAAAGGAGGAAAGTGGGGGATCCATTGTACCCACACCTTTCTTCCATAATCAGGAGGCACTGGGGTGTCCAAGGGAACAGTGGTGGAGGAACATGGGGATGCTCCCACCTAACACCAACACCCCTTCATAACCCTTTAATGGGCAAGAGAAAGCAATGATTGCTTTGAATATCATTGTCAGATGAAAATCTTTACAAAATCGAAATATTCTGACTAGTTCTATTTTTCCACCCACAGACTATCCACTCTGCTCTTCCCAACAGGATATATTTGAAACCTACTGCCAAACCCCAGTGGAAGTCTGGCTTTTGGAGTGGGGGTGAAAGTGTTTGTGAGCCACAAGAGAAAGGTCTTGTGAACAAAGTCAAGGCAGGATCTGTGGATTTGGAGATCCCCAGGATGTCCCACTCTGTACACACTCTCACACTCCACCAAAACAAGATTCTCAGTCTTGCTAAATCATTTTCAGTAAGAGATTTCTGTTCTCCTGGTTCATGTTGGAGTGCAATTTTCTTCACTGCAGGTACAGTATTTCAACATCCCTCCCTTCTTTTGGCCCTGCTACACTCCCTCCTTTCTAGTGACTGACACAACCTCAAGAAAAGAAAAAACAGCAGCACTTCCAGCTTTTTGCCAGCTATAATTTACTTTACAAAGGAGCAGCTCCATGGCCATTTTGAGGAGCCTCCTGACTCTGTGAGGTGACTTTGCCCAGGGAAAAATGTCAGTATTGGACAGAGAACCCATCCTACCCATACAGGTCATGTTTTCAAGTTTCTCTTTGGTGTGAGTGGCTTTTTGTGGTTTTATTTTTCTTGCAAATTTTCAAATGAAAAAGAATAACCAAATATCAAACAGAGGGTAAAAACTCTCACTTTATATCCCCATCAAAGTGCTGGTAATTGTCCCCTCCTCCCTCTGAAAATAAGACACTTGAACAATAAGGTCTGGAGGGAAGATTGTAAGTACCAATAATTATCTTTTCCATCCACTGAGAGATTTCAGCTTGGACCTGACAGTCACCATTGACTTCTGTGCCAGCTGAGCAGGAATTCTGGAGTCATTTGCAGGGACGTGTGGCTGGGTGAGGCTTTTATGAACAATCACACAGTGGTGTCATTCCCAGCACCAGCCTGGTACCTGCAGCAGGACACACACAGCATGGAGAGGGGGGAACAGGAAAGCACAGCCCTGCCCAGGCAGGCTCCCTAAAAACCACAGGAGATCCACTCTGACAGCTGAGGAAGGCTGTCCTCACTTTAAAAGATCATTCTAATGCTGAGAGCCAAATGAACACCGGCCACTTCGCCTTTGAAGGCAGAACTTGAGCATTCATGAAACCATAGTAACTTCATCGACATTTAAGTTCTTCAACTCACTCTCCATTAAATCTTTCCACCAAAAGACATAATGATGATGGCTGTCATTATTATTATTATTTGTCATCACAGTAGCAGCATTTTTTGAGCAGCCAGGGGCTCAGTTGTATTGCAGAGTTTAGCCCTAACTTGTATTGATCCAGTTCTCAAACCAAAAGCCATTTCTGAGATTTTTAGGTTTTTGCTTTGTATGGATTACAGAACTGTGGGCTCCACTAGAGTCAACCCTCTGCAGGGAAGTTGTGATGGGCATTTTTAGACCTACAGTTCATGGACTGAGACATCTTCCAGAGCTTGTGGTGTCAGTCAGGTCAGAGACTCCGTTTCTCTCTAGAAACTCCACCTGAAGAGCCCCTGAAGCCAGCAAAAGGTCTCACAGTGACTCCCACATCAGCCATGCACCAGATCCAGGCTCCAGGATATGAAGAAGAGGAAAAATTCAGCTGAGCTGAAATCTGACCCACCCATCTCCTCTCACCCAGCAGGGCTCAGGTGACACAGCCACACCACAGCTGTGGGTTCAAACTCCCTCTGCCAGGGGCTTGAGAAGCAAAGAAAATACAAGTTTCAGCCCTTGAGGTTTAAAAGAAAATGACCACAAAACAATATAACATTTCTGGACCAAAACTCTAATTAGGGTCTCATGCATGGGCAGATATCAGTGACACCTGCTGTCTTTTTTTGATGAAAAAATGGCCAGTTTTCTACAGTAAAAATATGTATATATATATAAAAGATGAGAGGTATGGCTTTGTCCAGAAAATTTCACTAAAAGAGGAAGCCGACAAGCAACTGCAGGTGGGTACCAAAGTCAGGGAGATCTTTATGGGTTCAGATGGGACTTGGATATCTCCCATGACATGACGAGTGTTTATGGACACCATTTCCAACTGCATCATTTTGCCTGTGCACTACATACAGAAAAGAGTTACCACGTCCAGACCTCTGTACTCTCTCCCCTCCCTGTCCCAAACTGCTGCACAGTTGTTTCTTGTTGTTCTGTATTCAATTTCACACATTTCTGTTGCACAGGATGTAGTGGGAGCTGCTTCAGAAGCGGCTGAAGTGTTGTCTCCATGTTGCTTGGTTTTATACACATCAATTTTAGCACATTACTAACTTTCCATTTTGTTCTCCTTTCACAAATGAAGAAAGTGACTCAGAGCTGTGAAACTGCCTGAGGGTGTAATGGAATACTACAAGATCCAAGTTTCTTTGTTTCCAGTCCCATACTAAATATGAGTTCACAAACAAAAGTTATTGAGCACCCAGCACCAAAAAGAGAGGTTGAGGTAGTCACCAGTGTGTTCTTTCTGTGTAGCCCTTTTTGCTGCAAGTGGGCCAATGCAAAATGAACATCCACCCTCCAGTCTAGTTGCTTTGAAAGCTGTGGCAGAAACTCTAAGTAGGTGATCACAAAAATTAAATAAATCCCCTTGGCACACACAAAAAAAAAAATCAGTGTTCTTTTTGTAGCAGACTTGACAGGTTCATAATAAGACATGTTTCATTAAAGCAGTAAAGCTCATTGTGTGCAAATGTTGTAAAGTAAAATGAATGAGAATTAAAACTAAATCTTTATTAAGTTTTGATGAAGATTCTGTCCTCGAGCTGTAAATCCAGGGCGTTCCTCTCCTGGAAAACCACTAGGAATGATGTATGTGATGTACCACAGATGGAATATTTTCTTAGATAATGAAATAACTGAGAACTGTGGGTGAGAGTTAGAGCTGAATTTGTTCTTCCCAAACTGCCCAAGTTCAGGAGCCCATGGATGACCTTGCATGTGCAAGGATGAAACCCAAATTCCTTGTGGCCAATAAAATAGACAAGTCCTTCCACAATGAACTTCATTTGTTCAGGAAATCTGAGATGGAGGCACCGCTACAACACAGAGCTGAAGTCAGCTGAACTGTACCCTACCCCAAAATCTACCTGTCAGCCCTTTGGTAAGACCTCTCTTAACTCAAGGTGGGTATCTGTGTGTTTCCAGGCACAGGTAAAGATATAGCAAAGCCATTTTACAAAGGAATAAAATTATTCTATATCTAGAAGAGGGTCAGGCTGAAATGGGAAACGTGATGGAAAACTGGTGAGAGGATGAGATGTGGATGACAAATGATTCTTCTGAAATGAGGCTTCCCCTGCCTGGCAAAGTGAGCTGAGGGAACCTAATTCCTCTTGGTTCATAACAAGAGACAGAGAAAAGCACCCTGAAGCTGAAGGAAAACACTGGCAAAAAGAAAAATTGCTGGAAAGTTTGCCATTAATATATTTAAACTGTCAATTAGAAACAACTTCCACTAAGTCAAGTCCCAGCTGGAGATTAAAGAAGAGAAAAATAAAACCCCTCTTAAAGACAGAGCCTCACATTCCCTGAGAGGAAGGTATGAGGTGCTGTTTTTATTACAGACAACTTGACAGACGAGACCAATTCCATCCTCATTCTGCTGTGCTCTCCAACACTGTCACTGCTGCCATCACAACAGCTGAAAATCGAGGGCACTCAGCACCAGACAGCCCCAGATTCGAGGGCAGCAGAGAACTCCAAGACCCAAATTTGTTTTTCTCAATTGCTGCAAGTATTGGCTCAACAGAATCTGAGAAGAGCCATCTGGGCAGGCCATCCCCTGGCCCTGTTCATTTCCTTCAGAAATAATTTCTCAGCAAAGAGGTTTCCATTTCACAGTGCAGGAAAGTCCTGGATCCGCTGTTTTACTTGTCTCACCTGCCCATGCAAACAAATTTTAGCTGCTGATTACTCAGGCTGCAGTGGCTCCCTTTGGAAGGATTACAATGACAGCAGAAGAGGCTGATGAAAACTGTGACAATTCCCTCTTCCCCCAGCTGATTTGGAGCAGCAAACGTTAATGTTAAAATGTACAAATGGCTCTGCATGCAATTTTAATATGATTATCATATGAGAAAAAGAAAGACCATCTGTGGAAGTAGGAGATCTTAATGGGAGATTTAATTGACTCCATTTATCTAAGGGGAGGTACACGTGTCTCAGGACTCCCAAACCAGTTAGGTTGATACGTTTGCTGTGCTAGAATTAATGGTTTGCTGGATGGAGGGTGCAGTACACCTGAGGGATGGTAGCTGTCATATCCCCCTCTGAACAGGGAAAAGCAAAGTTGTATATCACTTTTGTCACCAAGATGATGATTAAGGACAGAAAAGTAGCATTTTAGCACAAGAAATGGATGAATGACTGTTGCAAGACCCAAAGGCCTCAGACCATAAAACAAATAACTGTGATTAAGCAGATCAAAAGTCTTTAAATTATCCAGGGCCACAAGGACCAAATTAAACCCCAAACCATTTAGGAAATGGGCTTCATAACATTTCTTGTTATGAACATCTTGGCAGGTGTTCAAGAACCTCATTAAGAAATGGGAAAGACTGATCCACTTTATTAAGACAAAAAAGATCACGTTATTCTGCATTTCTATGTCAGGGAGAAAGTCAGCAGCAGGGAGAGCCATGGGTCTAACTGAGCACCACCCATCCAGGCACAGGGGTTGCCCAAAAGGGGCTCCAGTGTTTGTACATCCCATCTTCCACATCCACCTTAACATCACTCTAACTTCTTTTGACTTCCTTTTCCTTCTGACTTCCTTTCCATCCCCACTGCCAGCAGAAATTGGCAAGAGTTTTCTAATTAAACAATGTTGCAAAATGCCATTTGCTCCACATTCAATCTGTCTCTTTGTAAGGGGGATAGAGATAATTCCTAAGATGACCTCTTTTTTTTCTGAAATTTTTAAATTAGCATTCAAATCTTCCAGAGGAAACCAGAGAGGTCAAGAACAGCTTTTTCACTGACCTTGTTCATACAAAAGGAGATGCAAGAAAGACCATCCTGCCTAGGGATGCCTCCCAGTGGGATATTTACTGTGATGCATCAATGAAAGAAAAAAAGCAGATGATGACAGTCCTTCCCAGCATCCCTAAAAACTGCTCTGTGCTCTTGCCCACACTCCATTTAGTGTTTGTTATACAAGGACTTCCTTGCAAAAGATAAAAAGCAAAAGTAAAACTCTCATGTATATCTGTAAATATTAATGTGCAAATATATGTGTATTATCTCAAAGAGCACAGCTGTTCTCTAGCAGCTTCTCTCAGCACCAGTTACCAAATTTCCTTCTCTTTAAGTTAGAAGAAAAGCAGAGAAATTTTGCAGTCACTGACAAGTTCTTTGGACCTCTCCTTTCCAGAGGCATTTGAGATGACAAGGTGAGATGTTCTTCACAGGGACTGCTACAATTTACCTTGAGCCTTCAGAGGTGTAGAGGTGAAACAGCAACACAACGAGGCTTATACAGCACTTGAATTCTTCAAATACTCTTGGAAAAGCAGGAGCAGCTTGGGAAGGCAGAGATTTGCTCCTCAGAGCCAGAGGAAGTCATCTCAGTGCAGATGGAAGGAGGGCAGAGGGTGGTACATTGATTGTCCTCACAGTATTTAACCCAGACTTCATCCAGGCAGATGTTTCCTGAACTACACTGGGACTGAACTAAAGCTTCTTTTACTCTGAGCAGCAGCTGGATTTTTCCATGTCCAGAGGAGGGAAAAGAGCCAGATGGGGGTCAGTCTGTTTTCCCAGGTAAAAAGTTACAGAATGTGAGGAAATGGCCTCAAGTTGCTCCAGAGGAGGTTTAGATTGGCTGTTAGGAAAAATCTCTTCACTGAAAGGGCTGTCAGGCACTGCCAGGCTGCCCAGGGCAGTGACTGGAATCACCATCCCTGGAGGTGTTCAAAAGATGTTCAGTTGTGGCATTTGGGGTTGTGGTTTAGTGGTGAACACGGTGGTGCTGCCTTAATGGTTGGACTCAGTGTTAGAGGTCTTTTCCAACTTTAATGATTCTGTGATTTTGTGTGAGCTCTGCAGCCCTGATGGCCCAGGCTGAGTGACCCTGGTGACCTCTGAGGAGGCTGGGACACGCCTGCAAGGTAAATTGTGTGGGAGGAGCACAGGGCATGTTCAAGTCTGTCCCCAGCGTGAAGGTGTCTTGGGTTATGTAACCAAAAAAAAAAAAAAAGTGTATTCTACTTCATCTGTTGAAAGCAGTTGGGAGATGTTTTTTTCTTTATCTCTTGTAACTCCAGGGGGAGGAGGAGGGTGGATGCCTTCTGATACCAGCCCAGCTGTTAAACCAGGTGGGGCAGGGTTTGTGATCTCTGTCACCACTGCCCACCCTCACATGGGCCATTGAGGGTCACAGTGACATCACACATTGCATCATCCATTGGGAGATGCTGCACCCAGTGGGGAGGAGCCAACCATTCCCTACCCAGATAAAAATGGGGACACAGGGACCCCAGGGATCCTCTTTTCCACTGGATTCCCAGACGAAGACCGGACCCATCTCACCACCACTGAATCCTGTCTGCAGGATCATCTCTGCTCCAGCAGAACCACATCTGTCACTCCAGGAGGATTTACCTGGACTGCTTCCAACACCCTGGCCAGGGTGTCAGGCCATATTCCTGACTCCGTCAGGGTTTTCTAGGACTTTTGTTTGTTTGCTTGCTTGGTTTTTTTGGGTTTTTGTTTTGTTTTGTTTTGTTTTGTATTACTGCATTTGTAATTTTTTTTTTATTCCTCGTAAAGAACCGTTATTCCTATTCCCATATTTTTGCCTGAAAGCTCCTAATTGCAAAATTGTAATAATTTCGAGGGAGGGGGTTTTACATTCTCCACTCCAAGGGAAACTCCCGTTTTCTCTGACAGACACCTGCCTTTCCAGACAGAGAGAGAAGGGGACACAGCTGAGAGGGAACCCTGGAAAATCTCTGCCTGGACACCCAGAAATCAAACTTCAAATCCAGCATCAGACCTTGGTGCAGCACAGAAGTTTGAAGCATTTAACCACAGACAAACCTCCTGCATCCAAATAAATATCACATTTAAATCATCTTTGAACAATGCAGCAGTGAACAGCAGCCCTTCCTGGCAGGACTGCAGCAGAGAGGAGCTGTCCTGCTCTCACTTTAAATGCTTCCTAGCAATCTGCTTTTCTGAAAAACACTCCCAAACAGCTTCTGGTATCCAGAGGGAAGTTTTTCTGTGTAATACACTACCCTCTGCTGTTCACACAGGCTAATTACAATGCAGTATCAAAATTCCTCTGCTCCTGAGCGCTGTAGGGGAGAGCTGATGTTTGGTGTTAATCCTGACATTAATCCTAAACTTGCAAAGGGTGTGAGTTATTAATTGCTGCAATCAAAATGAAGTGGTGGCTTGTCTGCTCGTGATAACTGGATTTATTTAGAAGGCACGGCTGGATTCTATCTGAACTTTCAGGTTTTTTTCCTTAAATCTACACTGAACCAGAATTTGCTCTGTGCAGAAATTAAGGCCAAAAGGTTTCTGCAGCAGATTTTACTGAGAGGTTCATGGAGACACAAACATCAATACATGTAAAATGTTTTTCCAAAGTGGATGATCTGTCAGTCCAGTCCTTCTGATTCAGAACAGGACATGAAGCTCATCACATCAACTATCAAAAACCAGTTTTATTTCAGCAAATAATAAAGTGATGATGATTTAAGGACAGCTGGCAGTTTTGGATCACACCTTCATAAAAGGTGTGATCCAAATAATAAATCATTATTTGATTTCTTTTGTCCATAGAGAGGCACATAGCCTCATTTATCCCAGGTCTCTTCCTTCTTCTGTTTCTTCAGGTTGGAAGCTCTGCTGCCTGCACCCTCACATGAGGGTGAGCCAAAGAAAAGAGAAACATGGGATTGCTGCTCCTTCTCAGGGAGGAAGGAGAGCTCACTCTCACGTCTGTGTTAGGACCTGCAGAGCATTCCACATCAGCCTGCTTTCACCTAAAAATGACCCAGTCAGAGCAGCTGCATGTAAATGGATATTTCTGGAAGTTAGTGCTGGAATTGCTTCTCCATTTCTCCTGCCTAAACCAATGGCACCAAACTCTCCTGTCTTTGGAGAGTCATCCACAGGATTTTGACAGGAATGGGAGGAGTAAAAAATGAAGTCTAATCTACCTGCAAGGCTTGGACTGACAACAGAGAGCATGAAATCAGTGTACCAAGATCTTTGACTGCTAAGTGCCTCTGCAGTCATTGCTCCCAGACACTCTGGGATGGATCATACACAGACCGAGGCAACTTGCTTGGTTCAGTACCTTCAGCAACTCCTTAGAAGTTGTTTCTCTTTTCAGACCCATAAAACCTCAATGACTGTCTTTCTTATTGCTTTACCTCCTACTACAGACCAGAATCTATTCCCAAACATCTTACTGGCATCTCTTTACTGAAGGAGAAAGATAACTCTTGATGGCCTGAGCCAGAAGGTGAGATACCTCTCCTCTGATGATGATGCTCAAAAATTTCCCTGGAAACACAGATTCTGCAGGAGTTGAAGGAGGGGGACTTTCAGCTCAGCTCACTGCTGCAGCCACCCTTAGGCCAATTTCTGAAAATCTTCAGTGACATGTGATTAACTCTGGGCAGAGTCCCCCTGAAGGCTAATGAGCTTTAAATGCACAGGCAGTGGAAATTTATTCTGCTTGCAAAGCCAGGTGCATGCATAATTCTTTGTTGATTCAGGACCATATTCACAAGAGTAAGAGCAACTGAACCCACTACACTTTGTGTGACCCTGCTCAGAAGAAGTTGTGAGGATTTTTCTTCTAAACGTCTTGAACTGGCTACAATCAACTTTCATTCCATCTGACTCTTTCATCCTGATTTCTGCAGAACAGCCCAGCACCTTGCATATAACAATGTGAATAGAGACAAACTGTAAAGGCCCTGGTGAGCTGAGTGTCTGGTATTTATTAGCTGTGGGAATTGATTTCTTCTTAGCTCAATATTGAGAATTTTAGGAGGAATTTTTGTTGCAAGAAGTAGGAAAAATTGCAGGTAGGTGTGTCATTGATTCTAGTGCTGTTCTACATTACTATCTCTTTGTCTCACAAGATACCATTGCCTAATGCATGCCAAAAAAGCAGGCAAAAATATTTTTTTAATTGAATGAACAGGAAGGAGATGATCTGACCCCTTGGCCCTCACATAGGAAGCATGAGATATTTGCCATGACAAGGATCAAAATCATTCAACCTGCAACTGAAATGAAAAATCCTAAAACGCAACAGGACATGGTGCAAGGTCAGTGCACTCTCACTCTCTTGTGGATTGTACCCTCAGGCAGTGTAATTCCATGTGGATTTGCCCAGGAATACTCAATGCTCTCACACTGGCTTTTTTCTCCTGTTCTGGAGACTAGGAATGAGTTCTCATTTCTAACTGGACACTTTTTATGCCTTTTGGGTATCATTCCTACTCAATTTTTAGTTTAAAATTTAATGGCAAGACATATACAAACACTCAGAAAGCTTTACCTCCTTGGGAAGTCAGGCTAAATATTCAATTAACAAACCAAGCAGCATCTAACTTTACCTTGAAACATCAGTAACTTATTAGCTTTGCCTTTGCAGGTGCTGAAGACAATAAAATTCCCAACACTGAAGCCCTAGTCAGATACTGAAAAGCAGCCAAGCTCCTAAGGCTGGGGCACTGGAAATAATCTGTTTCCTGCCAAAACCAGAAGAAAGTTAGCAACCAATTTAAGTTTCAAGGCAAGCTGCTTTTGTGTGTGCTGTTCATTTATTTGTCTTTGCTAGATAGGTTTTTGCTTCCTCTCAGTCCTCAGCCTGTACAAGGCTGCCAAGGAGGAGAATGATGTGGTGTGGGGAGGAATTGGAAGGAGTCTCAGACAGCATAAAAGTCCTTGTTTTACAGGCAGAGACAGAGAGGCTGAATCAGGCCCACGCTGCCAGATCCCAACAGTCAAACACACTCTAAGAGGACACTATAAAGAAAGTCATCAGCCCACCTAATCCAGGGACAGGCCACAACATAAACCAGCTGCTCAGGCTCTGTTTGTGCTGTTTGGGTTGTGCCTCGTGGTTGCACTGCCTGAGAATAAATTCAGATTTAACTGTGCCAACTCTGCCACTCTTGGCCATTGGAGCCGCAGGTTCACGCACTTGAAAATCCATCTGTAAAGGGAAAAACAAGATGCCAGCTCTCAGCAGACCACCCTGCAAAGGGCCAAGGAATCAGCCTGCTGGAATAATTGCCCTTCTAACAACCTCCTGTTCAAGGAAAAACTCAGGCTGTTGCAGACATTTACCCTGCTGAGAGTCCTGGAAGGTTGACAGCCCTTCCCACTCCCCGTGAAACCCTTTAGCTCAGCCCCAGAGTGTGATCACTGCAATCCTTCTGTAAGTCCCTAAAATTCAGGGGCTGCTGCTTCTCCTCACGGGTGGGCTGGGACCCACTGTTGACAGATTCTGCTCCTCGTCCATCCATGCAGGCTTCAGCCACTTCAGCAAAGCTCTTTAGAACAAAGTACAAGTTAGAGTGATTAAAAGGTAAACCATCACTCATTAATAATGATTCTAACTTCAGCTCCCAGAATATTTTTGGGGTTTTGACTAGTGTCTGAATTTCAGTTGAAGGATTAACTCTAGAGACTTATGTCCATGCATTTCCCCCTTCCTTCCACCAGAGGTTTTGAATCCTCACAGATCTTAAAATCTAAATGAAGATTTCCCTCCTATCATACTAGAGCATGTCTCAGGACTAAGATATGAGAGCTGTCCAAAAATTAGCAGGAACAAGGTTGGAAACACTTGGGCATCTCAAGGCCACCAAGTCTCTGCACAGAGGGTGAGGACACTGCTCCCTTTTCTGTAGTGACAGGACCTGAGGGAATGGCCTGAGGTTGTGTCAGGGGAGGTTTGGGTTGGATCTCAGGAAAAGGTTCTTCCCCACAGGGTGTCTGGGCACTGCCCAGGCTCCCCAGGGCAGTGGTCACAGCACAGCCTGGCAGAGCCCAGGGAGTGTTTGGACAATGCTCTGGGCACAGGGGTGACTCTGGGGGATGGCTGTGAACAGAGGGCTCAGGTACACCTGGTCACAGCCACCTGTGATGGTTTCAGAAGCTCCACAGCTCTCTGATCCCCTGCCAAGGGCTTGGGATGCACAGGCAGAAACAGCAACATTATGAGACATCTGCTTTACGACACAGAGCTCACTTGTTGGGCACATGCTCCAAGGAACTGTTTGAAAGCCTGAACAACTTCTGCAGATCAGTTTCTATCCATGGAAATTTGCCACCTCGGGGGTTTTGTTTGGTTTTGAGTTTTTGAGGGTGGCAATATTTTGTTGGGGTTTCTTTTTCCCTGCAGAGAATTCTAGCTGGGATGGTATTTCTTAAAAATTCACCATTATTTTCAGCCGTGCAATCTGTGAGCATGTCAAGGTTCTTTAATATTAGCACTTGCCAATGTAACATTTCTAATTAATATTGAATGTTTGGGTGTTGTTTATTTGCAGAGCTCAGGAGCATGATGACAGACCCATTTAACCACAGAACAACCAGTCAGCAAGAACATTCTTCATAATTAAAAGCCTTTTCCCAATCCAAACACCTGTTTCTCATCCTTTAATTTGTATCTGCATGCCAAACACTGCTGAAATTCAGAAGTACAGCACTAAACAACCTCCTCTTCACTGGTCCTGTGGAAGCAGCTACCTGTCTCAAAGGTCACTTTAGAGAAATAAGGATCATGGAGGGATAAGCAGGTGATCTAGTGGCAGGGAAAGGCCACTGCAGTGGGAGTTTAGGAGGTTGCACAGAGTGGATTTGCACACTCTGCTAAGATCCCTCTAGAGCACAAAGCCATGTGCACACCACAGAGAGCAGCACGCAGCTTTACAGAACCCCAAGAACAGCCAGCAGTTCACAGCTCTTGATTCAGGTTCTGATGCTTTGTACATCTCCAGCCAAACTGCATTTGGGAGAAAAACCTCCCCTTGCTGCAGTCCTGACTGCAACATCCTCATCCACACCATCTGACCTCCTGGTGTTCCTTCACCCTCACTGCATCACTGCAGGGACAACTTCAGAAGGTGACTTAAACTTCAAGGGCCTTGCCATAATCATGCCCACAGGGAAGAGGGTGGTGATGCCTCAAAATTCTTGCTCAAGCAGTAGCTGGGAGGTTGTCACAGCTTCAGTGGGTACAAAGCTTTAGGCACTGACTTCATGGACCCACATGCATATTAGTTCCAGATTTTCCATGCATTCAGTCAGGCCATGAAAGTATTTAGATCTTAAAGTAGAATCACCACAGCCACTGAAATGTACTTGAGTACTGATAATTAGCAGGGAATTTGCAAATTCTTTTGGAGCTGAAGTCTTGGGTAAGTCTGTGGGAGCTGTCTGGAATTTTCCACATATATTATAATATATCTATATTATCCAAGATTTACCCTTTCATACAACAGCTTTTTTCACCACTCCTCACTGTGGCCAGCAGCTACCACGCTGCCCTGGTTCACATTCTGAGGTCCATATTTCTGTCATGCTGAAATCAGAGTTACTGCAAACACAATGGGACTTCTCAGGGTGCAAAGGCTGTTTCTAATTCCTGTTTGCAAGATGAAGAGGCAAGACTCAGCAAATAGAATTAAGGTGCAAAGGTCAAGTCATACACATTTCTTCTTGCAGAGATTTATACTGGAAATGAGGCGTGTCCAGATAACAGAGCACCAATCTGGCAGAGCCAGTAAAGTAAAAAAACTGAATTTGATTTTACTCTTCGGTGTGTGGACTTCTCTACTCAGCTTGGCAGTGTGGCATAAAAGCACCTTGAAGTGACAGGGGTAACAACATTTCTGCCAAGAGAAGCTGCTGTTTGTGATTTTTTTTTTCCTGACTCCTTCAGATTTTAGAACATTTTTCAGAGCCTGGAAGCAGCTGAAGTGCTGTCGTTAGCAGTAAGCAGCCAAAGAAAAGGAAGGAGAAAAAAATGGAGCCATTCTCCCAACCATATGTCTGTTCCCCAGGTCTGTCTAGAGAGTGCAATTACCAATAGATAATCACTCAATTTAGAAAAGTTAGACCCTGTAGGCAGCTTTCATGACTGAACACAAGGGATGTGCAGTATTAAATAGTTACTCTGCCTCAAGAGATAATTCTCAGTAACACTTAGTGGGTCAGAAATCATGGCTGCAATTGCATTCAGGTTTTACATCTTGGTCCAATAAAAATATATCAGGTGCAGTTTAGAAGAGGAAAAAGAAACTTGCATACAAGCAGACATAAACCAGGAGTTTTCCCTTCACATCTCCCTGCACATCTTTTTTTGCTCTCAGTGCTCCTGCAGCACCAGGACTGCTCCAGCCAGAGTCAGAGGATTACACTCACATTTCTTCTCCCTGTGCCCTCCAACTCCTTCCAAAGGCAAAGCAGATGCTCAATTTCAATGCTGAGGTATTAAAATACATTTAAAGGTTGGTGAGTTTCCTGCCTGGAAGGGCTTTCCTGGAGGACTTTTATCAGGAGTTACCTGAGAAGCAAGTGGGACTATCAGTATGGATAGAGATGTACAAATTACTTACCTCCAACAAATGTTATTTGGGCTTCCCTTGTTAAGGCAGTAGGGTAAAAAGCCTTGAGATGTATTCACTGGTTAAGCTGGGAATAAGTTTTTATCACAGAAACCATTGGACATCTACAGTTCTCAATTTGTTCACAAGACAACCACTTTCAACTTGACATAGTTAGAAATCAATGAGCAAGGTTAAAAATGATGTTGTAACTCAACGTTTTTGTGCTATAAATGAGACTGTACTTATGCTAAATCAATGGAATATGGTAGCCTGAATTTACTGCTGAGTCACAGCATGAGCACTTAATTCATGGATATTGCTCTACCTGGTTTAGAGGTAAAAGGGTTGTTAAGAACAACACTCTGGAGCAGCTCCCCCATGGCTGTCATTCATCTTCCATCCAGCCTGGCAGGCTTCTGAGTGTGTTGAAAGAGACTTTGATTTCAGCTATAAAAACAGGTAGCTCGAATTTTGCTTATTTTTGTTGCTGTGCAAGCACTGCTCCCCTGAAATTATTCTGTGTGTTTCAAAGCTATCAGCTTGGCAAACGTGTCCTTAACTCCATGAAAGAGGTGGAACTGAATTGCTTCTCAAAAAACAGCGCCCACTTAATTTTTAAATTTTTATTACCATTTACACAGAAAGTAATTCATAATAATTACTGTTAGTATACATGCAACCAGTTTTGCAAGAAATTCATATCTACAGCTGCCTTGCCTTTTGTTCCTTGGTAAGAATGCCTCCCACAGGTCCCTATGAATTTGGAAACCATCCATCATTTGTGTCACTGGGTTAAGAAACATGAAGAAAAGCAGGAAGTCAGACACCATGTGAGCTCATCAACATCATATGCCTTGAATGTGTTTTAAGTATGATATAAAACCCACCTCAAAAGGAGATCATTATGATAAATTGTTTTATTTTTTTTTACTCAAACCCAAGTTGAAATGGCTCATTTGAGTTACACTGGGGGAAAAAATAACTCTCTTTTCACAACTACCGTCACTGTGCCTTTTGAAAGGGAGATTTTCCAGCTTGCTTCTGCAGATCAGTGATGTTTGTAGCACCTGGATGTGAAAAGAAGAAAGGGCTCATGCTTATCTGATGGTTTCCATTAAAATCTTGTTTTGGCTTTCTGTGAAGGCCTTACCAGGTTGATTCTTCAGGAATGGCTGAGAAAATTTCTCTCTGACATTAACTTCATATAAAAGACTACATGGCTCCACTGCTGTGTGAAGTGAGGGTGACTGGATTATGCATAAGTTTGTTTCTGCTGGAAAACAGGTTTTTGTCAAAAGGAATTTACATTTTACAATGAAATCTTTTGTGGCTGTCACCTTTAAATCCTTTTCCAGTGGGAAAATTTCAAATAAAGCAAATGTTTTAATCTACTTTGCTTTTCAAAAGAACAGATTGCAGAGTGGAAGCAGAAGTGGAATGGAAACCAACTTTTTTAACATAAAAGTACAGGTACATGTTCCTTTACTTTATTTTCCTCAGAGGGTTACAAAATAAATAGATGTATAATAAAATGAATTAAAGCAACATCAGCAGGGTTTCCGACATGTTTCTTAAAAGAAAAATGACATATTATTGTGGGTAGAGCTGCATTTATAGATTTTTTTTGTGGTTATGGCAATTTATTTTGAGAGTGAGGGGGTTATTTGTATGGTTATGGCTTCTTACCAGGATTATGGTTCCCCATAAGATGGTACTGCTCCATCATATAGGGCTCTGAATTATTTCAATAAGTTTGATATAACTTTGAATTTCACAGGAAGGGGCAGGGGAATTGGGAAGAGAAAACTTCAGCTGACATTTTTTTCCCTTTTCAGCCCTAAGTTCCTGCTCACACATGTTTATAGCCACTTCCAAGGATGATAACTTCTTTGAAAGGGTTGCAATTTGAGCATTTTTATACACCCCAGGTGTATTGCATCTATATAACTCTTATTACCATATAACTCTTTCTAACTATAAAACTCCTTTAGGGAACATAATGTTGTTTGCATTAACTCAGGAGCTCAGAGCCGGCCAGCAGGATCTGGGGCACCTCATGCAGGGCCCTGCACATGTCCACATCCTTTACTCCAGGATGGAACAGGCCCATGAGCCCTTTTCATTCCTCATAATGGCCAAAT
The DNA here is from genome assembly GCA_013400215.1 of Cisticola juncidis. Taxonomy (NCBI): domain Eukaryota; kingdom Metazoa; phylum Chordata; class Aves; order Passeriformes; family Cisticolidae; genus Cisticola; species Cisticola juncidis. Next base: position 487,359 of record VXBR01002374.1, read on the forward strand.
AGATTATAAAAACATTTCTCTGCAGGAGTGGCTCTGGAGATAAGAAACGCTCATCAGGATTCGACGGGAGTGGATTTAATTTCAGCCAGAGCTATCTCAAACTTCACTATTGTGCACCTGGTGCCTTCTCACACTCAGCTTCGAGGGGAATAAAACAACAAAATTCCTGGCAATGGAACAACCAATAGCAGGAGACGAGGGACCAGAATCTCCTTGGGCAGATGAATATTTATAGCTGCCATGTGAACATCTATTTTCTCAGATTACACCAGAAGATGTGATAACACTGAAGGAAATTACTTTATGAATCTAATACTCATATATTTCCTGTAGTGATTTCATTCATCTAGGTTTGGTGGCGTTTTATGTGGGTGGTAAGCTCTGTTCTATCACTGTTCTTATTACAGCTAATAATCATCATCATTGCTATTGTAATTAATTGCCAATTTCTTCCTGAAAATCTTCTGTGGAAACAACTGGGGAAAGATTCAGTAACAATAGAAACATAGAGGCATTTAGAAATTACTTAAGTGATCAAATTGTCTAAGATCTCATACTAAGGACTTCCTACAGCTAAAATTGTCTCTGATAGACTTAATGGCTTTCTGCCCAGCACCAAAGGGATGAGATTACACTCAAATTAGGAATCTGTGTCCTTCTTCAAAAGGGCACACAGCAAGAGATCCTGTCTCAAGAGCCTTGAAAGCCTCTCAAAGCTGCCCTGGTAAAGAGAGAGGACTTGGCTGTGATGAAAGCTGATTTTGTGAGCACTGGACACAGATTTTGGTGGGTCTATCCACTTACCAGACTGCTAAAGGTGAAGCAAAATGCAGACCCCTCCATCTGGAGTACAAAAGATGAAGAGACACAAAGTCACAATTTAACAACCCAAATTGGCACCTTGGGCTATCTGGGATGCACTGAGACATGAGAAAACCTCCTGCAGTAGGTACAAACCACACAGGACCCATGGAACTCCGTGCCCTTCTCTCCAGTTTGGGACATCTCAGGCAACACCTGGTCTCTCCTTTAAAGTCTCTGTATCCTCCAGGGAGTTTTCTCTGATCAATAAAGCTTCAATCCATGCCACAGCCAGACCCATCCCTCTCCCAGCTGGACAAAGTCAAAATTTGAGATGTAGGGGTTGGTTTTTTTCAGAGCAGAGCCCGTGTATTACTGACTGGCCTAGAGGCCTCCACAACCACAAAACTGCCAGGTGTCCTGATGTTTTCAGACACAAAAAAAAACCACTTGGCACCACTTCAGCACTTGGGGGAGTTGTCCCTGCCTAGGACAAGTCTCACTGTGTCTTTTTTTTCCAGCAGTGCTTCACACAAGAACCTGTCCCATCCCCATCCTGCTTGGCTCCCAGTTTCACCCGTGACCTTCCCCAGCTGTTTTCCCTCCCACCTCAGTGGCTGAGTGCTCTGTGACAGGAGCACATTCCAGAAGTGATGTGGGGAGACTGAATTGCCATGACTTTACTCCAGGAACACACAGACACACTGCAGGATTTATGGCCCCATTTTTCCAGGCACCACGCAGATGGATTTGAAGAGACAGTCCCTTTCCTGACCTGGGTATAGATGAAGCAAAATAAAACCCAAAAAAAACCCAAAAAAAACCCAAAAAAACACCTTGAAAATTTATTATAGTTACTCAGCAGCAGAGTAAGGAAAAAAAATGCCAGTCCCAAGCTTGGTGTTCTGCCCAGACCCTTTTACCATTCCTGTCTTTTAATACATTTAACTTTGCTTTCACTGGCATTTTGTTGAAACAAACTTTATGGTCCATAACATCAACGACACTAAAATATGACAGTTAATCACCTTCAGCCACCAAGCTTCCAGTGAGTTCAAGCATTTAAGTCACAATTAGCAGACACAATATTTCAGGATCTCAGTTTAGTCAAAACATGGAAACGCTGAACCAAATTTGATCTATGACACTGGCAGAGGTGCAACCAGCCCATTATTGTGCAGCTATATTCATCATAATTTATCTGGTCTCTATCAAACCCTGCTGTGTTCACCAGGCCATGAAGGAAAGGACTATAAGTAATCCTTGAATCTGCAGAGATGATGGTTAAAGCCTAGTTTGCCCAGCAAATTTTATTGTCCTGTTTTGCACACGCACATCCAGTAAAGTTCCTGAGAATGAGCACTTTAGGACCAAAAAGATCCATTTTTGCAGTAACAGGCTCCAGGAGTGCCAGACCAGCTGTACATTCAGCTCCCAAAAATGCTGCCAAAGCAACAGCAAGCAGCTCCAGGGCAAGGAGGGGCTCACCCACAGCTTCCTTACAGGGGAGACATTGCTCTGCTATTTACACCATTCTTCACTAGCAGAGCAAACAACCACTAAACACCAAAAAAAGATGAGGAAAAACTGTGCTCATCTCCACAGTGGACTCTTTTAACCAGGTGGACTCTTTTAACCAATTGTGCCTAAGATGATTTATAGGTTTCCAAGATCCAAACTCACATCACTGGGTTATTTTTGTATTGTTATTCACGTAGCTCATTCAAAACTCAATTCAAAGGACATCTGTACACAGCTGGGGAAGAGCTGGGCCCCCCACTGTAATAAGTGAGTCATTTCTAAGTGGAGAAGGAAAAATTTATCCTCTGAGGAATCATTTGCTAGTTTGCAAAGTTTTAAAGGGCTTTTAGGGTCTTCAGGGGAAAAAAGTCAACTTTTTTATAAGTCATTAATAACCAGGATATCAATATCCTTATTCCTGATGAGCAGGATTTAAACTGTCCCATCTGTGGAAGCAGTGGTTTAATTATAGGTGTGCTTCTTTAATATTTTGCATGAGAGGGCCTTGCCAGGCCATAGGAAAGAGCAGGAATGGTTTAATGCACCAGAAGTCACTGGAGGCTCAAATAAGTCATTGAATTTGGTGGCCTCCTGCCATTGCAGGACACTCTGCTACCTGGGATAATTGGCATTTATCAGCTGATCTTTAGTGCTGCATCTGTGGAGAATATAATTTTCAAGTCCTAAGACTGGAATTCAGTTGTCCAGTCAGAAAAAATACCCATAAAACAAACAAGTGAATAGGACAGAAATATTTCCAAATGGAAAGCTAGCAAGCTGCTACTCTCACCCTCTCTTTAATCACCTGGTTCATTTAGTGACATCCAACAGTCTCCCTGGGGAGAGTCTGGGCTGTGCAGTCCTTGAAAAACCTTCATAAACTTGAATTCTTGGGATACTCAGAGCTGGATATTTATCCACCCACATGGGAAAAGTGTTTTATCATGGAATCATGGAATGGTTTGGGTTGGAAGAGACCATAAAGATCACCTAATTCCAACCCCACTGCTGTGGGCAGGGACACCTCCCACTGGACCAGGTGACTTCAAGTCTCATCCAGCCTTTGGATAAGACTTGAAGATCCAGCTGGTCTTTAAGGTCCCTTCCCATCCAAACCAGTTTCTGGTTCTGTGAACCACCTGGAAACCACCTCTTGACACCTTGTAACCCCCAGACCTGAGGCAGCTCACTCATATCAGTTGTAGAGGTGTAGTCAGGAACAGGGATTTTTCCATTTCTTCCTTGTCCTCCCTGGAAGCTTTGGCCATGCTGCTTAACAGCTTTGAAGATGGGAAACTGCTGCAAGTAGGAAGGGTCCTCTAAACTCCAGCTCTTGGACCTTCTAAAGAACTGGCTCCTTCCTTGTGCCTTTGATGGAAACTCTTCAAAAGACCTTTATGACTGTTCTGTCTCCAGAGGATGCAGAGTCCCCCTCATTTCAGTGTCTGAGCTCTCAGGGTGCAGGCAGGTCAGGTTTTCAGGCTTTTCTCCACAGCCTTGGGGTGTGAGCTCCAAAAGTGCTCCTCCAAAGTGAACACAGCCACTGCAATGGGCTGGCAGCCTCACAGGGACATTTCTGCATTCCAGCCCCTGGGAATCCAGAAGTGGATGAGGAGCTGGGCACTTCAGGAGCAGAATTAAGCTACAAGGCACCCACCAAGAACTCGAGAGTTGGAACCAGGGCTTTTGGTCTGAACTTTGAGTTCCTCTAATCCAAACCATCTTCAGGCTTCTGCATGACTGGTCTCCAAGAGATCTTTACAGTCAAGGGGAAAGGAACAAACCCCAGCTCATTACAACTATCCTCTGAAAAAAAGAAACACAGTTTGAAGCTGTAAATCCCAGCACTCAGGCTCTAACAGTATAAAAACAATCTATCCAGCAGAAGATGTTCTCCCCATCTCGCAAGCATTATTCACACATTAAATCAGAACTGACAACGCAATCTTTTCAGCTGAGCTGTTCTCATCCTTCTTTTTTTATCATGATGAAATAATTCCCCTTTTTAACGACTTCCAAATGTTCCTACGGATGCATTACTGAAGTGACAATGCAGACTCCCAGAGGATGTGTTTGGGGCTTTTTTCAAAGCAGTAAATAGACAGGATGTTAATGAATTGGAAAAGTATTAAAAATTTGTTTTGCAAAAAGAAATGTTTTTAACTCTATAAACTGCTGCAACACCTATTGATTGTATTTCCACCACAACAAGGCAGGCAGGCAGGGGCTGATTTATGACAGCAACCCACCCTAACTATCTAACCAGATTTAATATAGTTGCCATCCCATGACACAATGATGTATACTTTGGTGGCAATCTAGAAAATAATTTGCAAGGAGTAACAGCTCATTCTTCAGGTATCAGCCATAAAGCTGTCACAGGAGGGTCCCCAGCCCTGTCTGTGGGACAGTGATGTAGTGAGGAGGATTGCAAAGCCTCATGGGCTGGGGGGAGAATGGAGGATCTCAAATTTATGGGTGGGAGCGTTTCCAAGAGACTGTGTCGTTACTGGGTTTATTTAACCATAAACCAAAGGTAACAACATTTCCATAAGAATATGCAGTGTTCACCAAAACCTCACTTTTCACTGTCTGACAAAAATTCAAATGTGTGTAAGCTCACAATGTGGTGTTTGGAGAGAGCTGGAAGCATCTTTCCATCTGGGAAACCAGAAACCAAATTTTGATTTCTGATTGATGTCATCTGAATGATGCCCTGAGATACCTCTGTAGATCTGCAGGTCCAGCCACCATCCTCACTCTTGGGCTGGCAGGACTAGAAAGAAGCTCCAAATAGATTGGAAATTAGGAAAAAATTCTTCACAGAAAGGGTGATGAGGTGTTAGAGCAGGCTGCCCAGGGCAGTAGTGGAACAGCATCCCTGGAAGTGTTCAAAAGCCATGTAGAGGTGATGCTTAGGGACATGGTTTAGTGGGGACAGTGCTGGGTTAACAGCTGGAATTGGTGATATTGAAGGCCTTTTCCAGCCTTAATGATCCAGTGATTCCCCCTGGAGGAGAAGCCTTTTTCTACCCAGTCCTCATTAAGTGCTTCACACAAGATAATTTTTACCATTTATCATAAGCAGAGCTAATAAACACTTGACAAGCAATTTCTTTTCTGTGCTTCAGTGCAGGTTAAATGGTTGAGCAGTAAGATCCTCACAGACAAGTCCTTCTCCTCCACCATTCCCCTGCTGCCTGCCCTCTTCTGCCTCTGTCACTCTCCAACACTCCCATTTTTGGGGTTTGAGGTATTTTCTTTCATTTTTGCTGTTGCTATATCACCCCCATTTAGGGTGCACTGACTTCCCCACCAAATCTCAAAATCTGACCCACAGGATCCCTGATACACCCAGAGGTGCTCCAAGCAAACTCCAAGGTGCAAAGCAAAGAGGACAGGAGGACTGCAGGTGCTTCAGGCTGAGTGACACTACAGCAGCTTTTCTTACAAAAAAATCCCTGTTTGAAGCCTCTAAGGATGCCAGCAGCAAATAAAAAAATTAACAAACAACAATAACCCCTAAAGTTAACCACAGAAGACAGCCCTTGCTGGAAACAAGCTGAGCATATTTTCTTTAGTTGACTAATTCTTGTTTATTCTTTGAAGGCTGATGCTATAAAATTCACAATCCAATTACAATTTCCAGGCTGAAAGAATGGCTTCTAATTATATTGTTTCCCATCACTGCATGAAAGAGTGGGTTAATGCTGTATGATTTCATTCCCTGTACAAAATCAGATCTCGGCGTTCTCAAGTGTTTTATAAAAGACACATTAGATAAATTATTAACTGTGTTTTTGCAACAGAAATGGTCTGTACCATAAACAGGACAAATTGAAAAATAGGGATCTGCTGCTGGGCTTCAATGCATCAGAAATGAGGATGACACGGCGCATACTGAGTAAAATGGCACTAATTTAAAATTGGAGGGAAAGCTCGGGTGACTTTTTGAGGTGTGGGAGTGGCAATTTGACTTTCAGCATGACTTTGGGTAAGTGACTTGGCCAAGGGAGGGAGATTGCAGCTCCAGGCAGAGCCTGCAGGCATAGCTCTCTCCATGCTGGTGAGGGTGCCAAAGTTTCTCCTCTAACCAGGAGAGGTCAGTGACCAAATATGCCTGAAACGAGACCCTCTCAGAGGTTCTGCTGTCACTGCCTTGTTTCTTGTGTGTTCCCCAAGCATTGGATTCTACCACATGTCTAAACTTTGGGATATGGATAAGGATCTTGCCCCAAATTCCAGGTTTCAGGACAGGGCTGAGCCGCAGTCTAGGCTGGCATCTGTGAGCTTTGGTTGGATTTACATCCATCTATACTCTAGGGAAGAAAGAAATTTAGTGCCTGTCTTGAACAAACATAACAGTTGCCTACAGAAAGATAAATAAAGTACACTCAGCTAAATGGCTGAAATGATTGGAGGCTAAATCTCCTGCTTATTGCCTCTCCTCCTTGTAGCTGGGGCTCTAGTCAATAAATTAGACTTGCAGTCTGAAAGCAGAGCCAGGGAGGAGAGGGTGACCTTGAGCAAGGCACTGTCCCTCAGGGTTCAGATCCTTCCAGGACACTTTCACACGAGCACATCTGGCTCCACACACACAAGCAGCTCTTCCCAGACACAGCTCCTGGCCCACAGCAGCCCTGGCAGCCTCTTCCATGCAAGGGAAGACCTCGAATGGTGGAATCACAGACTGGATCACAGAAGATCCTCCAGTTCCAAGCCCCCTGCTATGGGCAGGGACACCTCCCACGAGACTGGGTTGGTTCCACTAAACCAAACTGGTCTGGTGCCCTGCTGGCACTGAGAGGAGCAGGGCTGGTCCCAGCTGACCCCTTGTCCTGGAGCTCACAGAGCCTGGTGGACACTGCAGCACAGAGGATGCTTCACTTCCAAGGTGAGGACAACTGAATAAAAGAAAAAAAAAAGTGAAGTCAGAGCTGCTAAGCCCTTGAAGAAAGAGTCTGAGACTTTTCTTGCCTGTGAAAATGAAGACAGGTATTTCTCTAAGGCAGGTCCCATTTGACTGCTGTGAAAAATGCATATTATATGGCTCTACGCAGAGCCATAATAATTTACTATATTATTATGCTAGGTTGAAAAGTTATGCTGTATTAACATTTGAATATAGTAAATAAAGTTTTGTAATTAACATTAAGCTTTAGTAATCACAAATAAAAACTATGTGTGTGAGATATTCTTTTTTTAGCTCACGAGAAAGAGAAGATGACCAAGAATTTCTTCGCACAGAGATAACAATTACAGAAACCCCTAAATTTTCCAGAGAGGGATTTATGGCTTCCTAATCAACAGAAACAACCTCTTCAAGCCTGACTTAGACTCAAAGGTGCCTGGGAGGATTAACAGAAAGTTTCTGACAAGTAACAGACAAACTCCCTTGTTTTAAATAAAATATGCATAATCATGAGGTGACTCCTCTTAAGGGGTGAATTCTCTTTTGACGTTGCCCTTCTCCAGACTGACTTTTGTCTAGGAAGGGGGGGCCCAGCCCGGGCTGTAACTCTTTGCTTTTATTGTCTTATTAATTGTCCTTACTCTAAATTGTTTAACCTTTATTATTATAATTGTATTACTATTTTTTATATAACCATTTTATTTTATTAAACTTTCATAAATTTCAAAAACAAGTGATTGGCGTTTATCACAACTGCCAAACCCACACGGTTCAGACAACAAACAGCAAGAAAAACAAGAAGACATTCCAACATGATGAGTGTAGTCAAAACACCATGAGGAAACCAGGCAGGTTCTTTAATACCTCTCTCAAACTCATATAAAAGGATATGATCATAAAATAAAAGGATATGATCATAAATCAATTTAATGCACAACAAGAATAAAGTGGCAGTGGTTTGCTTCCATCTTTTATTTCTCCAGCATACTTTGAGCCCGAGTTCAGAGCAGGACCCAAATCCAACTTTTGGAGTCAGAACCTGCCACCTAGAGAGCAGAACAGCAAATGGAAAGGAACAGGACTGGAGGCTGGTGGGGTTTTTTAAAAGCAACTATCTCGTAATGTTACAGATGTGCTAGAAACTATAAATTTGCTGTGCTGTCTTTTACAGCAACAAAACAGGTTTTAAGAGACCCTCAATTACATATCTGCACAGCACAGACATTTTTACAGGATACTGCTCCTACTCCCAGCACCAACACTGCTCAGTGTGGTTACTCATTAAAGCACAGAAACACAGGTTTACTCCCAGTCCTAGAAATTTATGTGGTTTCTGTAAACACAGAGGCATCTCTTGCCTTTTCTTTTGAGGTCATGTAACTGCTGCAGGAATAAAGTCAGATTTAAGGGGAGTTTTTGGATGCTCTGAGAATTGCACAGAAATTGCAGAAATTCTGTGCACAGAAAGCACAGAATTGCCCGGGTCTGAGTGTTGTGAGTGAGCTATGGATGGTCAGCAGGTCCAACAAATATCAGCTGGGACCTGAAAAAAAAAAACCCACAAGAAAAAACCCACAAACCAACCAAACAAAAAGCAACACACACCACACACACAAAAGAACAAACAAACAAAACATAACCCTGATGCAACCCTGAGCCAGTTCCCTGACGTTTCTTAACTTGAGCAAAACTCTCAGATTTCCACTCCTAGAGAAATATCCTGCTTGCACCTCAAGATCAAATGAGACCAGCTGACAAATTCCTTAAGAAAACTGAAAGTATTTCAACATTTCTGAATCAAGAAATTTTCCAAAATTGCTGACATTGATTTCAGGTCAATTCAACACTAAAACAGACTCACAGAGATACAAGGAGAGGGAACATCCTGAAGTAACCTCTCCCTAAGGATGGCACCTAACAGGTTTTAATTCCTGTATCACAGAATCACCTCCATCACACGTTCAGTCACAGGGCTACATGGTTCATCAAACAGCCCAGGCAGGAAAGGAGGGAGAGGGAGATAATTTCAGGATTGTGCATTTACCCTACACTGTGAAACACCTTAGCCCCACCACTCACCTCAGTCAGCCCTCTGTGAAGGGTCCTCAGAGCCCTGGGCTGCACAGAGCAAAGGTTGGATGCAAATCAAACAGCAATTCCCAAATATGCTCTTGCCTGTAGCCTTAATTACAGACTGACTGCACCACCCTGTGCTGGGGTGTAATCTCTGATAGAGAAATACAGTTTAACCCCTTATTCAATGACTCAGGAAAAACAATTTAACAATATGGCCAGTAGCACAAACGTCATTTAATTGCTACCGGAGTGCTGCAAGTTGATGTCCAAGAGACTTTTTGTTTTGGTGTTAAAATTTCTGTGGAAAACATCAAACCTGGACTATTCCCTCTTCACCAGCAATTTTTGTCATCCCAAAGCTACAGGCTGTCTCAGCAGTCCCAGCCCTGCACAGATGCTCCAGGAGGAGCAGCTCACAGTGTACAACACCCAGAACCTGCTGCTGCAGCGTTATCCATAGCAGCACAGCTGATTCTCAGTAATTTCTTTTTCTCTTGTAGTTTTATTAATAAAGCTGTGTTTATACCATTTTAAGTTTTGAGCCTGCTTTGCTTTTCTCCTAATCCTATCTCACAGCAGAAATAGAGTAAATAATTCTAGTAGGCACTCAAACCACTACACTAATTTTGGGAAACAGAAATTGGCAAACTTGAAACCACTACATACTGCCACCTTCCAAAAAATCACCTGCACGCTCCTGCCCATGGTATCAGTCGTTCCTAGGAAAAGCTGTCACCTTATACTGACTAGCAACAGGAAAGGGAAGGTGAAGGTAAACTGAGCAAACAGTCATGTTGGAGCACAAGATTTAATTCCACAGTTTCAACAAAATTAAGACTTAGGACATCACAAGTTGGACATTGCTTTGAAGCCATCAGCACAGAAGTCAGTCTGAAGTTTTTCTTTAAATGTATCTCTCATGGCTCAGATCTTGGCATTTTCTGGCCCAGTTTTCACTGACACCTGGCTGCTACTAGGGGATCAAATCACTAGAAAGTATTAGGGACCATCCAAAACCAAATATTGTCCAGTGAGAGAAAAAAAAAAAACCAAGGGGGTTTACATCCTTCTCTCTTTGTTGAAGAAAACCCATGCGGCAATAAATTTCCCTGACCAAAATGAACCTCCAGAATTCATCTCTCAAAAGTGAAAGCGATTTATGGATTGACACCATTGTCAAGTGTAGATCAAGAAACACAAAAAGCACTATTTCACAAAATGTTATGGGAACACCAACATTGGCAGCATTTCTCTTACACCTAAAAACTCCCCAGGTTATACCAGATTATAGTTATTTAAGTTAACTACTAGGTTATAGAATAGGAACAGCTTTATGCTTTGCTTAAGCTTTGCTTGAGCTTTAAGGCTCAACACTAATTTAAGTTTTGCCTTTAAAAACAATAAACAGTTTTCCAGATCAGACTACTCAAAATATTTACCCACAAGAACATATGGTACTAAACAGATGTGCTTGTTTTCCAAAGACATGCTGTCATTAATTAGCTGATATTTGTCAAGCACTCATTTTCAGGTAGCAAGAAAAACTGTGCAGATCAAGCTTTTCTCTCAGACAAGGTCAGGGTCCTGCCCTGTCCTGAGGTAACATCAATTGCAGGTTATCACAAACTGCTGCCCAGGCGGCAGCAGATCCAGGCAGCTGCTGAGGCACAGCACTGGACACTGCTGCAAACCTGAGAACCAAGGGTGATCTCCTAAACCCATCCTCAGATCTCAAGAGAGAAGGTAACTCTTTCCCAGGGTGCAGCAATCACTGGGAGTTTATAGCTGTCTTCTAAAATAGCTGGTGCCTCTAAAAGAGGTTCCAAGGAGCAATCCCCAGCAGGGAACTCCCTGCTCCTCACTTGTCCTGGAAGAGCAGCTGTCAGAGGGATGAAATTGAGGCAGTCCATGGAGCACTGCCCATCCCAAAGGGCACAGCACAGCACCACCATGAGTTACTCTGATTATCAGGCTCATAGGAAGACTGGCTGCAATTCCCTGACACTCATTGCAGAGCAATTACACTCTTGCACAGACTGAGACAATTTAGCACTGCTGCTTCTCTAGAGGGCACCTGTCAGTCTTTTTGCTCCAGATTAAAAAAGGCATCACCAGCAAACTGAGCAGATCTGGTAAAAAAAAAACCCTTATCTGTTGTCACAGGCTTTATCAAATGATTTAGTGCTCAGTGCTGCTTTCAGCTGTCCAGTGACAGGTTCATGCCAGTAAATTATGCCCAGGTGAACAATGCAGCACCTGGTCTGTGTCCCAAGGCCTGGATCACCTGGCTGATGCCAGACCATGCATCAAGTGTATGAATACACCTATAGAATGCAGAAATACAGCCTGTCCCTTATGCACTTCATCAGGGCTTAGCTTTAGGAGCTGCTAATGTCAGTATTGACACACCTGCTTGCTTCAGGAAAAGAAATTCCACAGGGATTTATTTGAGAAGGAAAACTAAGAACAGTTTTAAATAAATAACAACACAAGTTTTCGTAACAGCACCTTTATGGAATACAAGGTTAGCTTTAAACAAGTGCCAGGTTACATGAACTTTCAGTCCTCTATATAAAGCAATCTGGAGTTTCAGTCCATCCTGATGAAACTTGCAACATTTATAGGCACAATACTTGGGCTATATCCACAGTAAAAAAAAAAAAGGGGTTTCCATTACAGTGCTGGGAGTGGTTAATAAGAAGGTTACCTTAAGTTCTTTTCTGGAGGATAATAATTCTTCTCCACTATGTCCCATTATTATTTGGATTTCAGAACACAAGCAGTGCAATGCTAGTTAAGATAAAGTGGAAATTAGGGTAAGGTCAGCTAAAGACCAACTCATCTTCATAGTTACAGACAATTACGAATATATATTTTGCATGTGAAATTATATTAACTTTTATCAATAACAATTCCATCTCTATACACAACAAACAGAATTTCTTGCCAGTAGAGGACTGCACTGTGCATGGCTAACCAGCCTTGAAGAGAAAGTCTGGACCTCAGGCATATCCAGCTACGTGGATCAACACCAATCCTTTCAGACCCAGGAGCTTTGGTTTTACGGACGGAAACTTTGGCCTGTTGTTCAAAGGTACTGGCCAGCAACGAGTGAGAAGGACTGGACTTCTTAAAAATAAAGCCAAGTGTGGTATGTGCATAAAGTCAGTGCCTTGATCCTTAAAAGCAGCTCTACAAGCAACTTTACCTTAAAAAGGGGCAGTGCTTAAGTTACAAAAGATTTTGTTTATGATAACCGAAGAAGCGGCTCTGCTTCAGGAACTCAAAAGAAGGATCAGATTGAGTAGTAGATTTATTAATTTGCTGTGATTTACAACAGAGTGACAACGTCTGAAACAAGGAGACACCGAAACAGGTTTAGCCAGGAGGTTTATGGCTTCAGAGTCAAATTCATTGACCAAGGTCAGGTCATTGGGGCAACTGAAGATTAGCAGACAAAAGGAAAGCGGAGGCCGGGTGCTGCACTGGTGTTTTGGAGAAAGTATTCCAAAGTCTCTTCTCTTTACAGCAATTTCCTTTTCTCAAACTCCTGCAAAGAGCACACAGATGTTACCAGCAGGGAAAACAGAAAATGCTTCTATTATTCTTCTATTTCAAATTACTTCGTATGTATCTTAGGAAATCTGATGTTAAGAATTAAAAATTGGTATTAAAAAATAAAATATAAAAAGCATAAAGTGTGCAATTTAGGGGGAAAGGAAACTGAGCATTCTCCCACCTCACATTAAGAAGCCAGCTCTGGAAAGCCAGACAGTAGTCACTGCCAGACTGTAATGCTGTCAAGGAACCATTTGCTCCCAGACACAGAATAAAGGGCTTGAAAAACACCAATTCTGCACCAGAACTGCAGCAGAATCCTTACAGTAAAGGACTCAAGCCAGGGAAGCAACAAAATCAAGATTTTCATTTCAATAAAGAAAAAGCACAACAGAAGAAGGGAAGAATCCCACAGCAGCCTGTGGAGATGCCGTACTATACAGTCACCACAGGAAACAAAAAATACCTAACAGAGCTGAATTATGCATCTCCTCTAGCTGTGAAGCAATCCCCTTTTTTGGATATGAATTAAGTAAAATGCAAATAATCCCATTCCACACCTCAGTTTTTCAGCTGCATATATTCAACCATAACTCTGAATTATATGCCAAGGCTCTCCTTCCTCAAATACCCTACTTAGAAATAATGTTCTCATATTTTACATTAATTCAGGCTCTTTGCATCCAGAAAACAATTTCAGCAAGTAGCTACAATTGAAAGCAGAATGTAATATCTTCTCTATTTGGCTGCATTTATTTTTCTATAAAACAGTATTAAATAAAACTGTGCACATATCTTTTATGCAGTAATTTCAGCTTGTCCAGCCAACAGAGTTCTTATGTTTAAGCAAGTTCAGAGTATTTGGGTGAGAGATGCACTCCCAGCTTGTATTGCATCAGAAGTGGCTCCTTGCTCTGGAGGGGCCTGAGGAACCAACCTTGTAGATGGTGCTGCCCAGCTGAGCAGGGGACATGCTGACCACCACCCCTGCACTCTGCAGGGCTGCAATCTTCTCCTTGGCTCCCCCCTTGCCCCCAGCAATGATGGCTCCGGCGTGGCCCATCCGCCGGCCCGGAGGAGCCGTCAGGCCGGCTATGAACGACACCACTGGCTTGGCATTGGGGCCCTGGGAAGAGAGAAAGGTGTCACATACAGGAGGGGGAGAGGGAAAGCAGCTCCAGGGGGCAAATTGTTCCTTTTGTATTTTTTATTTAAATATCAACTCGCCGGGTAAAGTTATTGAACAGTTCACACGGCACAAAGAAGTGCGTGGAATGCTTTGTGTCTCCTGATAATCATCATAAACCAGAAGCGAACAGAAACTTTAAATCTTTTTACAAATGCACATATACTACAAATAATCACTACAAATATTGTTACAGGAATAAAATTCTAAAGTTGACAGTTCTGCTCTCCAGTTCACAGAACCACAGAATATGGCTGGAAAGATCTCTAAAATCACCAAGTCTAACCCATTAGATTTAATCTGGACAACACTCTTAATCTCAACTCTTTTTCTTTAAAAAAAAACATGACTGTTTGGGGTTTTTGTAAATAGAGGTGAGGGACTGAACTGAGTTTTCTTTGATGTGGCAAAAGAAGCTGGCTAAGTATGAAAGTGTCTGGAAGCAAGGTGTTTTAAGACTTACAGAATTATTTTCTTTCAAAAATGCTGCTGCATCTTCTTCAGCATTTCCTCCAATCTCCCCAATCAATATGATCCCCTCAGTATGAGGATCCTTCAGGAAGACATCAAGGCAGTCAATAAAATTAGTTCCATTGAAGGGATCACCTCCAATACCTAAAAAAAAAAAAAAACACAAAAAGAGTAACTCAAGATAAAGATATTGCACTTACAACAGAAGTTTAAAAGTAAATTTCAGCATGAGGAGTATTCCCAAAGGCTCATAAAATAGGAGCTCTGAAGGCCCTACCCAAGTCAGTGTGTCAAATTCCTGCTCTAAATACCTCCCCCACAATTTACAGAAAGCTTTGATATCTGAATATTCACCTTTCAAACCATAAACAAAATGTTATGGACACAGCAGGACCAAGATGCCAACTCCACAATTTTGGTGTAAGAAAACTGAATTTGCTTAACACACCCAACTAAATGCCTAAGAATGCTCTAATCTTTTATAACACTAAATTTCTTGGGACAGTCTGTTTCCAAAATGACGTCATATTTGCTGGTAGCTCTCTGTTCAAAGCTGGTTTTAAGGCTTTTATTAACTTGATGTGGAAATTAAAACAGAGAAGGGCTGTGCTCTTCACAGCACATAGGGATCCCACTTCTCACATAACTGCCATTCAGCAAATTCTACACTTGCAAGAAGGAATTCTTTTGGATTTACACTTGTGAAGAAAAAGCAGATTAGTCTGGGTCCAACAGGCTGACTCTGAGGGAACCTACCAATGCAAAAAGACTGCCCCAAGCCAACTTGTGTTGTCTGATGAACAGCTTCATACGTCAGGGTTCCAGATCTGGACACAATACCTTGAGGAGAGAAAAGAAGATAAACTCACCATTAACACAGCATGTAACTAGAGGCACTGTTCTTATAGTAATGAAAATCACCTCAATAAACATCATGAGAATCCAGGTTTTCCAGCTGTCCTTGCCAAAACGCTCTTTAAGATTCCTCCTGTACTTTCTTTGTTTTCACCTTTTGACACTTAACTGTCAATGGACTAAAGCTGCCCAGAAAGTCAGTAATATTTTTGGCACACTAAAGCTTTACCAGGAAAGAAAACTGAAAAGCAAATAAAAGAACATACTTCTTATCTTGTATGTGAGTAGCTGATGCACTGGACTTGAAACAGAGTTGCAGCTCAACAGTTAACCAAAGAATTCTGTATTAATCACATTCCCAATATGGCCAGGTACACACAAGAGATCTTCCAGAACAGAAAAATGCTGCACAAATGCAAATTCTCACTATTAAGGCATTTGTTGCTGCTGTACAGAACTCATCTGGCATTTACATTACAGTATCACAAGAGACCACAACCCCAGTTTTAAATTCAGGATGGAAGGTAGCACAGAGCTTAGAGAAGGGGCAAAATATTTGCATGGCTTTTTGTTCATTTTTTCAAGTCAAGACTTCTGCTAACACTACAAAAGGAAATGTTTTCAGGAAAAACAGACACCATCTTCCATCTAATTCAAGCCATGTAACAAGGAATATAGCACATACATTGCATGAACAGAGAAGAAAATACACACTAGACTAAGAACCTTAATTTTATGAAAAATTTGTACAATTGGCCAGCTCAGATGTGTTCTAGCAGAAGTTTTTTTCCTTGCTATGTTTAAAAAGGCCTCCCTGTTTACCACTAAGATCAGATTGCCTCAGAGAAGCTACAGATGAAAGTTCAGAGTGTGGCTATTTTTGTACCTTGCATCACAGTTTATTCAGATGATTATTGGATGCCTCACAGTAACAGAAAGCTGGAGACCACATCACCAAAGGTCACACGTTAGATGAAACTGGGAGGGTGGCAAATCTACATTTTTATTCCTTGATTCCTGGATCACCACTGAAAACACTTCCAGCAATGGCAGAGCTACTGGATTCAAGATTTTCAATATTCTTTTGCACTTGATGTGCCTTGCATTCAGACTGTACTAACTTGTGACTGCGACACATTTCTTGTGTATATTTAGAAAATCCGAACAGAACTTTGATTCAGAAGGGAGCTCAGGGCAACACTGGTTGATGTCACCTTTCACAGTCACAGAGCAATGTCTCAGTGGTTTTTATAAAGGGCATAACTGCAGCCATTTGATTTTTCAATTTCAGGTTTATGGGTACTTCTGAAAGCTGGAGGTGGAACATATCTCGGAACACCTGAGTGTTAACACATCTTCCAGCACTCCCTAGGTGCAGTCTATTCTCAAGCCAGAAGAGGTTACATAGCAGAGATTGCTCCTCATGCTTAAAAACTGCACTGAGTCCCTGTAGTTCAACAGCACTGAACAGGCTTTCCCACAATAAACACACTTCCCATCAAAAAAAAATGGTAATGTCCTAAAGTTTACTACTGTGCTCAGGTGACACTGAGTACCTTGCTGACAGGCAACAGCAGCATGTGCTGTTTACAACAGTATTTCTGAAGCTCTAAGTACAAATGCACATTTCAGAAGAATGTTCTCTACAGCTGCTGAACTGCATTATTTGCAAAAAAAAATCAAGTTGTTATTTCTATAGTTTGCAACAAGGAGCTGACAGAAGTCAGCACAAGAGACTTACATGTAACAGGGTGTGTAATTCATTATACACAGGGGTTGTGACCAACACTGATTATGAACAAGTCACTGCCTTCCTGCCCTTTCCCACACTGCCTGAAAATTGAGAATATTTGTCACTTCCACGTGTGATGGTTTCATAGTTGTCTAAATTATGTTCTAAACTTGTCTGTAGTCTCTTCTCTTTGCTGTAGGACTGAGATGACTAGGACAGTAGGATCCCAAGCAGCCAAGCTGTTGGAAGGAATAGTGTTGGAGAACTCAGTGCTCTCAAATCCCAAGAAAAATGGAAGTTTTCTCAAGGCTCTCCTTTGAGGATACCAAGCCAATCACAATCCTACAGGAATTCCCAATTGCTTTGCCTCTACCATCAGTACCCTGTGCCTGCTATGGAAGAATTCCCAGTTTGGGCCTTCAGGATTGATAATGCTAAAATTCACATACAAACTGAGGACAAGATGTCCCACAGAGTTATCAACTCTCTCCAGGGCAGGATGTGCCTTGCCTCACAAGGAAGAACGCAAGGGCACCAAATTTGTATTTTAGACGATGCATAAATATTCAAAAACTCACCAATTCTTCCTTTCTTGTGAATGTGACCAGGCATGATACCAATTTTACATTCTCCAGGCTAAGGAAAGAGTGGGAGAAGTCAGATGGAACATTGAAACCAGCACTGTAACAGCTCAGCCTTGCACCAAAGGCAGAGGTGACTCACATTGATGACCCCGGGGCAGTTGGGGCCCACCAGGCGGGTCTTGCTCTGCCGCAGCAGGCGGTGTTTGACCCGCACCATGTCCTGCTGGGGGATGCCCTCGGTGATGCAAACCACCAGGGGCATCTCTGCATCGATGGCCTCGTTGATGGCAGCAGCAGCAAACGGGGGAGGGACGTAGATGACAGTGGCTGAAGCACCCGTTTGTTCTTTGGCCTGCAATGGATGCGACAGAAAACACGCCGTGGGTTTAGTCAGATGTTTGACAACAAGTCATTGAAAATACAGCCAGTCTCAGGCATGAATTAAGGATATGTATTAATCTACAATAATCTAAGCAAGTGTTAAATTCCCTGAATTTAACCCATTCTCTGAAGATGGGACACACTCAGGGAACTGAGAACTGACCGCTGTACAGAAAGGATCTGCCCCACGATCACCATCGTAAATACTCTTACGTAACAGTTTGCTAAATATTCATCATGCACAGCAGAATCAATCAGAAACTAGCTGCACTCAAAGAGCAAGTGTACCCAGACTCTGTGAACTGCACAGTGGAAGCCAAACTTGTGCCTGACCACCCTGAATGCTCCCTCTTTTACAAGGCTTCTATTTCACTCTCTGCCCAGTGACATCCACAGTTCAAATATTTGTTTCTCCAGTGTGAGCAATGAAATAAGGAGTCCTCCAGCATTCAACTCTGTGCCCTCCAGTCACTGCTGCAAATTACCTCCTTCACAGAATTAAACACAGGCAGACCTAGATGAGTTTTTCCCCCTTTCCCTGGAGAAATTCCTCCAACTAGATTGGTGCCATAGTCCAATGCCTGCTGGCTGTGAAAGGTGCCCTGCGAGAGAAAAAAATAAGTCAAGTCAGAAGGCACATAATAGCAAACAAAGTTAACCAAAAAGTTTGATGTTATCTACAATTCTGAAGGAAATTTATGTCACTGAAATCTCCAGTAAGAAGGGAAGTTTTCACTACACACATATACATAATCAGATATTCTGGAGAATGCATCCACACATTTTAAAATAATTTGGAATATGCTAACATGCTCTTTATTTTTTTCCAATCAGAGCACTGTAGTTTCATGCTAAAGGGTATTCTGTTGTGTGCTGCTAACACATCTGCAGACACAGCAGCCACAGTTTCTTTTCCACATCAAGTCTGGCAGATGACAAACACTACAGTGAAATAGAAGAAATTAGCATGCTCATCCATGACTGGCTTTTTTACAAAAGCAGCCTTCTCTGCTTGCAAATGTGTAAAAGAGTGAATCTTAGAAAATTATTAAATATCCTGAAATAAAAACAGAAATTTAATTCACAGGCATTGATATTGAAATGCATTTGTGGAAGAAGTACTTCGAAAATGGGTGAGTTTTTGCAGGTTTTTTTGTAAATAGACTTTTACAAAGAAACCCTTTCAGCTGAATAGAATATGAAAAACAAAAATTAAAAGCACTGTAATAGAGATGACTCAAAACCAACTTTCAAGCTTCTGCACAAGTATTTGGGCCAAAGAATATAAACTACAGTGCTGATGGTGAAGGAAGTCCAGCTTCCTATCAACATAAAGGCAGTATACAATCATATATAAACAAAACATATATAATTCTGTTTTCTGAGCAATTATCTTTCTGATTGAAAGGCTGACAGAAGAAATGATTTATAAACATACCTGTTTGCCTGTAAACCCCTGACAGATAACTTTTGTGTTTTTGTTAACATAGAGGTTCTTTCTGGATGCTGTGTAGGAGCAGTGTCGGACTCCATTCTGTTGAACTGGAAAGAAAAGAGAGCACAAATCATTAATCCACGCCTTTGGTAGACTCTGAGTCCAAAAATGTCCTACCAAGGAAGTGCATATATTGATACAATCAATGCTTGTATCAAAAAATCAAGAGCAGGTCATGTTTTCAAAAGCAGCTCTCAAGCCTCATTCAGTGCTTGTCATTCTAAGACATTAAACACCTGTTGCTCACCCTATTATGCCAATTAATCCATTTACTAGAAATTAGGAGAAGTTTATCATATTGAGTACTCAATATCAGGATCCCTCCTGACAGACACAACTTCTTAAGCACTGCTTTCATTTGCAAACAAACACCTTTTTTATCTTCTTGGGTATTCTGCAAAGTGACAGAGCAGAACTAAAATCCCAATATCCAGAGGCTGTTACAACATTGCTACTGTGACACCTCCTGTGAACAGAGCACAGTCCAGAGCAGACAACAAGAGACACTGAGGAGCTCCAGGGTCCCTCAGGCCAGGAAAACCTGATGCCAAGTAAGACAGACAGCAAGAGATCTTTTTCCAACAGATTCCCAGCTATGGCATCAGTGCTGGACACTCATTCGGGCTCGTGAGGAAACACAGCTCTCAGTACTCCACTAGAGTGAGTTTTAATTTAGTTCTCACCACTCTGGTGCTGAGAGAAGGAAACAACACAATTGAAGAAAAAGAGCACAGTGAGTGCTGGCAATGAAAAGCCAAGGGGAATGACTGCATCTGTGCTGAAGGGAAAGGAATAATGACAGCAAATGCATAGAATGCTGCTACAGAAGAAAGCTTGACAGGAGAAGGAAGAGAACTTCTGGTATAAATAGGATGCACACCTAAGTTTATTACCATATGCTTTTTCAAACACCAGTTTTGAGGGGATCAGAACCAACTTACTCCCTGCAACTGTTTGACATAAAAACCTTAATTTATAGTTCATACATAGAGTGAACGTGGGAAGGCACAATCTCAATACAGGATCTCCAATATATAGACTAATATGTTACAATTTTCCCTTTAGTTCTTTTAAAACTTCAGCAGCTAAGACTTAAGGAAGTTAATAGTGAAACTGAAATCAAATAACAGATCCTGAATCACGGTCCCCAGACTGTTCCAGATACATACTCAGGCATGTCTGAACAAGGGAATATTTTTTTCTTTTTAGGAAGGGAGTAAAAGCTTTTAAGGAGAAAGAAGTAAAAAAGCATCCTTATGATAATGCAGAATTTGTTAAGATGCATTATTAAATTATTATAACAACAAAATTTCTAGGGTTAGTAAATATGCAGAAACCTTTTGAGATCCATGTACACACACTTCCATCACAGAGCTACATGGTTCTCTTGCCAAATAAAGTTTAGTGCTACACTGCTTTTTATGGCTCAGTCGTATTCAAAGCAGTGAACAGAAAAACCAAACCATGCCAGAAGCAGCCTCCACACCTCAGTGCTATTGCTAAACCTTACTCTGTTCTTAGACAGTGCTGGCAAAGCCAGGGCTTAACTCCAGCCACCTCCTGCTGTTCTCTAAGGAGCTGCAGCAAATCCTCAGCTTCACTTGGACACAAAGTCAAACTCTGTACAGAAGGGTACAGACTGGGATGCAGGAAACTTTTAAGGAAAGTGGCAAAAGTGACCTGCAGGGTTTTAACCTAAAGCACAATAAATACGGTAGCAGAACTCGTTATGCCAGAAAATACAAAGCAAGAACAGATAAAATCCATGTGGAATCCTTAGGAAAAGCCATGAAAAAGCCAGTTGTACCCTGGGCTGCACCCAAAATAGGGTGGGCAGGTCAAGGGAGGTGATCCTGCCCCTCTGCCCGGCTCAGGTGAGACCTCACCTGCAGAGCTGCCCCCAGCTCTGGGGCCCAGCACAGGAAGGAGCTGGAACTGCTGAAGTGAGTCCAGAGGAGGGCAGGAAGTTGATGAGAGGGATGGAGCTATGAGGATGCTATGAGGAAAGGCTGAAAGATTTGGAATTGTTCAGCCCAGAAAAGAGAAGGCTTTGGGGTACCTGAAGGAAACTTACAGGAAAGATGGGGCAAGACTATTGACAAGGGCATGTAATGTAACGACAGGACATGGGGGAATGGCTTCAAAGTGAGAGAGAGCACATTTAAATTGGGTATTAGGGGAAAAAAAACTGCACTGTGAGGGTGATGAGGGACTGGCACAGGTTGTCCAGCGCTGTGGCTGCCCCATCCCTGCAGTGCTCCAGGCCAGGCTGGACAGGGCTTGGAGCAACCTGGTCTAGTGGAAGGAGTCCCTGCCCATAGCAAGGGGGTGGAACAAAATGATTTATAAGGTCACCTTCCCACCCAAACCATTTTGTGATACCATGATTTTATTAAAATATGTCTAAGGCTGAGATTTAATGATCAAGGCTACCAGGCTGGCTGTGGAAGAAGCCACTGCTACAGAGGACAGCACAGGGTGATCTTTGTCCTCAGCTGAAGACTTGGTCTGCCTAGGCAGGGCTGCAAAGCCCTGCACCTCAACAACTCCAAGGCACATCTGGAGAAGAGCAGCCTGCCTGTGGCAAAGGACAGGCAAAATAAACCCAGGAACAGCTGGAATGCTGGGCAGGAGAGCAGGGAATCACCTGAGCCCAGCCACTCAGGCAATCCCTCATGGTCTCGAGATGTGCTGGGGTGAAACACAACCCTGAGGACAGCAGAAGATGATCCCCTTGGGAAGGAGCTGTTACACTCCTTACCACCAGCAAGGCCTTGGGGAGAACACTCCAGGAGAATGGGAATGACTGCTTGAAAATGGGCCTGCAAGGGGAAGGAACAAACAGGCAACATAAACTAATTCAGATCTAAGTTTTACAGAGTCTGTGCCCAACCACTGACAAATCCACCTGCAAAGTAAGAGAGGGATGCTTGCCAGCCACACATCTGTCACTGAGCAATTCCAGTACTTGGAAAAAAATAAAAATCACACAATGGGTAAGGTTGAAAGGGATTGCAGTGGGTCAGCTGGTCCAACCTCCCTGCTCAAGCAGGGTCATCCTACAACACATTGCACAGGATTGTGTCCAGATGGTTCCTGAATATTTCCATTGAGGAAGACTCCACAGTCTCTCTATTGCTGACAAACTGACAAATAGTCACATTTCTCTACACCTCACAGCAATTCTACACTCCCAGTTCAACTGTTCATTCCAGATCTACTTTCAGACGTTATAACATTGCACAAAAATGTTTTTGAAAGCTTAAGTTTGTCAATACTCCATTTTCAGAAGACTGTGTAAATATATTTTTCAAGGATAAAAAGCTTTTGAGCATTTTCTAAACTAACAAAAAAAAAAATTAGGCACTGATACCTGAACAGCAGCTTAGCATTTAAGCTTTGTATGGATTTAGCCTTGAAAACTGTATGTGCTTCTTACATTATTGTATGGCCTTCCTTCAGAGAAAACACAGCTGGTTCAAAATCCTGGCTATAGATTTGAGCCATTTGCTGTCTCCAGAGACAGGCAGCTTAGCATGGGCAAATGTCTGCAGAGCAAAATACTTTTGAAGTGATTTCTGGAAAAAAAAAACCCTAAAAATCACCTTGTGGCCTCTGGGCTGGATGAGTCTGAGTTTGGGGGGGGTTTTAAAGTGACTTTAAAGTACTTCTGCTCCTGGCCCTGCCTGCAGCAGCAAGGGTTTGCCCCAGTTATCAGCAGAGTGGGAGCAGCAGGGCCATGGGTCAGGATGAGGTTCTGCTCCACGTGGCACAAACAGCAAGCCCTGGGTGCAAGCAGCTGGCAATTCCAATAGTTAGGACAGATACAAGATGAGAAGGAAACAGGTGGAAAGTGGAAATGGCATGCCCAAGTTCACAGCAGGTATGAGTCAGAAATAGAAGCCAAGTCTCAACTTCCACCCAGGACCTGCTTCACAACTTCTAAATCCATCCAGACAATTGATTTCACTACAAAAAAAAAATCTGAGTGCTTAGGTGTAAATGCATGCTGCTCCATGAAGACTGGAGGAAACAAAAATTAAAACCAAAATGCTCTTCAGTGAACCAGCAAGGCCAAACCCATTTGTGATGCTATTTTAATGCTCACATCTAAATTACAGGCCAAGTTACAAAGGTGAAGGCTCCAGATGAAGTCCTAGAGCATAAGGACAAGTCTTATCAAATCCACCTCTTCCCAAAAGCACAGGGGAAATTATATATTTTGTCAAGTCAGAATTTTAAGATTGGACATTACCGTGTCCAACAAAGGCCTGTAACAGACCTTTAGGAAAGTGTATTAAAAATAAAATAAAGAGACTGGGCAACCTTTCCCAGGCACACCATTCCTTTCTGCCCCATCCCTGTTCAGTTTGTGGTTTAAAAATAAAGTTATACAAATACCAAGATGCATTTGTTTTGGCTTTTCAGTATTTCTACATAGCTAAAAAGTGAGATGTACTGTGGCAAGAGCTTACTTTGGTCCATTGTACAGGAAAACCAAGCAGTTGTGAAAACTGCTCGAGTACCCAACCCCTGCTGTCTCAGAGGAGAATTGAAAAGCAACATCTAAATTTAGCAATGGGGCATAAGCCTGTTTTGGAACACCAGCTGTTTTACAGTCAAGAAACCCTATTAGAAACTAAGGGGCAGAGTTACTCCAACACCGCACACTGCTGCTGGTTACCCTGGCATTTCCAGGCAACAGGGCCCCAGCCAGGAGCAGAACTCACTGCAGTACAAATAACTGGAAATCCACCTCATTTACCTCTTAGGAAAAAAACTCACAATCCCTAGGCTCCAGAAGGACTTTAAGCTCACTTGTGTATTACAATTAACAAGCCTTTCTAGAAAAATACCCTATTATTTATCATGGGGTCCAAATAGGAACTTACATGGCAAAAAGAAAATAGATCCATTTACAAGGTATATTAAAGCACACAGGGAATTTAAATACCATTTACACTGAGCTTTCAGGCCCTCCTTGAGCAGCAACAACTCTGGGGTACAAATCTCATTTAAAACAATGCAACTCAAGCTACATTTCATGGAATCATAGAATGGTTTGTGTTGGAAGGGACCTGTAGAGGTCATCTAGTCCAAGCTCTTCCCTATTTGGGTTGTGCAAACCAGGTGACAGCACAGATGCTTCATCCAAACTATACAAAGCTCAAAACTCAAAACTCACTATTTTCAGGGCTACCTGTAAGATTTCCTGTGGAGAGAAATCCAGTCCAAGTGTCTCCTTCTTACCCATATTTACCCCAAACCAAAAAAATAATGAAACTTGGAAGCTGAGGTAGCATCTGAGGCTGCTCATAAAACAAGCCCAGAATAAAAGCAAGGTGAAACAGCAGATCCCTCTCCACAATGACCTCAGCTGACAGCTACATTGCCAGAAGACTGAAATTCTTCTTCTACTGCCCCTTGACACAGCCACAGAACTTGGAGATGATGGAAAATACTTATTTTCTGTTCTATAACCTATGTAAGGAAAGAAGAAAGCCTTAGAAATCACAGGAGCTCCAATGTAAGTGCAGGAAATTGAGGCCAATGCAAGAGAAGCTCAGGGAAAGACTGAGGTATGAGGAGCTACTTAAACTGCTGTCTTTTTTTCCACACACATATCCCAACCCCTCCTCTTTATCTCCCATCAGTTATGGGCTTTCAGCTTGCTCCTCAGAATTCCTTTCAATATTTTCTACAGGTTTAATTTACATTTTTATGACCTTCTCCTTTCTCCTTTCTCTGCCAACAAATGCAAGGCCTGAGGAAGACACAACAGGAACAGTTCTGAGGAGCTCCTGACAGGGCAGAGGAGCACAAACCCATCCCCAGAACTCACCCCTGAAGTTATCAGTTACCTTAGCAGAAGATGCTCCTTGATGACAAAGAAGTCTTCATGCTATTAAGGGATTGTTCAAAATACCTTATTCCTTAGTTTAAGAGGATTATGCACTCCAAGGATTCCTGTTTATCAGCCCCCAGGTTCTCTTCTCTCACCCTTCCCTTGCCAAATTCCTGTTAATTATGGAAACCCAGATCTGTGACCATGAAATAGGAGTTGAGGAATTAAGTAAATTAATCAGGCTGCAAAGGGCAGATGCAATGCCTGCACTGTACCCATCACATTAAAACAGTTCTAGGACCAGTGGGAAATGACATTTAGAAAAATTTCAGTTCTTTCAACACATCTCTCTTTCCTAATCAAAGTCTTTCCTCAGTACAAATCCCCTGTTTCTTGTAAGCCAAGCTGCTTTTCTCCAGGTATCCTCCACCAAGAATGTGAGCACATAGAGGTTTGAGAGCTTTCCTCCCTCTACACTGTTGACATGAAAACAATTAAAGAATTTTCCACTTTGGATTGTTATTTCTGCAGCAATCCTTTGCCAGGGTTACTCACATAATGACTGTAATCTTTTAATCTAAGAGCTCTCCAAAGCCTTCTAACACAGGCAGGACATGGAACCCCTAATCCTGACCCTCCAGTCAGTTCAGATGCCCACAAAAACTCTTCAAGGGAACATGGACAAGCACAGGTCTCTCCTGATTCTGTCCAAACACCAGCAGTGCTCTGGGCTGACCTTTGAGCAGTACTCACCATTCATTGACAGATTTCATACTCCATTTCCACAACTTCCTGATCTCAACCTTAGGGATACACACCCTGCATGTTTCCCAAAGCAGTGCACCACCAAAAACAAGGTTTCCATCTCTTGTGCAACAGAACACACTGGACACTCATGAATTCAAATCACTAAGAGAGGCAGATGTTAATTGCTAGTGAAAATGTATGTACAAAGCCCAAATTTAAGGTTTCAGCAGTCATTAAAGAGTATCAAACCAAAGATTTCCAGTGAAGGACTACTTCATCTTGCAGGAGTTTCTGTAAAAGACGCGATAAACAGCTGCAAAAAGACACTTCTTGAGCCACTTAAGATTTCTTCCTCCCTTCTACCCCTCAAAATAATTTTAATAACTATTCCCTGAATCTCTTACTGCTATTTGTAAAGGGAACAATGTGGGGTTTTAAAACATAAAACTGCACCCAAGAGTAGCTTTGCTGGGAGTATAAATTAAACTGGATTGGAAGGTGCTACATTCCCATCTGCTCCCCTCAATCAGAACCAATTTTTATTTGGCCCAGGGGAGCCAATTCAAAAAGCTGAAGTGGCAGAAATTAACAACATAAATAGTTTTCTAATCCTGCTTGTGGAGAACAAAGGGTAGGAATGGATACCCACCTCGACAGTAGGTGTGCCACAGAACTACTCAGACCAGCCTGTGGCTCTGAGATCAGGTTACCTGACCTCTAAGTCACCATCCCACCGAGCCAAAAACACCTTGTGTGCAGTCAAATGAGGCAGGTTTGAGTTTGTTCATTCATTTTCAGCTACAAGAACCACATGAATGCACAAATCTCCCTGTTTAGATTTCTAGTAACTGCTCCTGTGCCTGGACATACCCGCACTGATCTGGCAGAACAGTTTGGGTTAGAAGGGACCTTAAAGACCATCTCATTCCAACCCCCTGCCAAAGACCATCTCATTCCAACCCCCTGCCAAAGACCATCTCATTCCAACCCTGCCATAGGCAAGGACACCTTCCACTAGACCAGATTGCTCCAAACCCCATCAACCTGGCCTTAAACATGTCCAGGGACAGGGCAGCCACAGCTTCGCTGGGAAACCTCTTCCAGTTTCCTCACCGTAGAGTTTCTTCCTAAAATCTAAACTTACTCTTTTTCACTTTGAAGCCACTACCCTTGCTCTTTCACTACAAGTCTCCTCTTCAAGAGGATGCAGAAAAAAAAATATGCACACTGGAAAGAAAAAAAAAAAAAAAAAAAAGGAGGAGAGAGAAAGGCACTTTATTTTTCATTGTGATGTTCAGAACAACACATACTAAATGTAGTACTAGTCTCAGACTGCTCGTGTTCTCCACAGAGGGAAGCCTGTAACCTTATTCTCGGCATCAAAAGAACTTTACCACGCTGTGCTGAAGGCACAGGGCACTTCAAGGCCCTCCAGAGGCCTCCAGCCCCAATCCCACGGGCCCACTCGACCCTTGCCCTTCGGACTCTTTCCGGGGCTACAACGCCGAGAGCGACCCTTCCGTGCCCCCACGCGTGCGGCCGGCCCCGCTCCAGGGGAAAACTTCCCATTGCATTCACAAAGAGCCCGCTGGCAGCCCGGCGTGCCCCTGCCCCGAACGCGCAGCGA
>VXBR01002374.1:515459-525951 GCA_013400215.1 Cisticola juncidis
CGGCGGAAGCGGCTCCGCGGCGCCTGCTGGGTGTTGTAGGCGCGGGGGCCGTGAGGGCGCGGAGCGGCTCCGAGTCAGAGCCGCGATCCGGCACCGCTGCGGGCACGGCAGTGTCCCCTCAAACACCGCCGGGGCCGCGACTGCGAGGAGCTGCTGACTGTAATCCTTTTATTACAGCCCTGCAGAGAGACCTCCGCTGTGAAAAACGAGGTTCACTCAGTAAAATTTTAAAAGTTTAATTAAAAAAATACAAATAGACAATCAGGAGACAATAAGGACAAAAGTATTCTTTTACAGGCTCCTGGGTACCCTCACATGCATTCACCATGCGGGTACCCCGTTTAACAGAAGACTCATCCCTTAAAAACACTGGGGTGTTGAATATTCATACATTACATACATGATTCAAACATTCCTTTCAAATCATAGGTGCTCCTGTTTAATCTCAATCTTTCCCTTCTCTCTTTCATTCATAAATCTGGTCTTCTCATGGTGCCAGAGCTATGTCATAAATCTTTTCTCAGAGCCTTTTTGGTCATTGCTGCTATCTCTTATCAAGCTAGGATACTGTGAAAAAGTTCTTTGGTTATCTTCTCTATTTCTAGAGCTAGTTGCAAAAACATCTTTACATAACATAATTTCTATTTTACTATTATTCTATAACCTAAAAACTACATTTATCATATTACTGAAAGAAACTATATGAATACAGTATAACTTCCCAGCATAACACATAGGATAGTCATTTTAATATGTGCAAAAAGCCAATTATATAATATGCATTTATAACATCCACAAATGAGAGCACAGAGCGAGACCTAAAAAACACGAAAACCAAATTTAATTAACTGAAGAGGAGGAAAAACAGCAAGTTAGTCGCACTTTGAGGGTTTTATGTCAATGCACAAAACCACATTTGTATTTAGGTTTACAGGCCTAAAGTAGCTGTGGGAAGGAAGAGAGGGTTCTTTTCATTAAATATATTTATTGAAGCTTTATTTTAAATAAGGTCTAGTGCTCTTCAAAACACAGCTCTGAGAGTGTGGTCTCCAGGTGGAGATGAAATCACATCTTATTTATGTGATGGGGATGGAGGGACAGAAGGCACTGAATGTTCATGGAACACTGCAAGAACACGTTTGCAGAGGAAAAGGTCTGTAATGCACATGGATTACTTTCTTTGGACACCACAGCACCAAAAGCAAGATGAACCCTTGTGCATCATTGAGTGAGGAGCCATAAAGTCAGCCCTGCTTTTATTCAGAGCTCTGAGATGCCCTTGGTCACCTCTTGGATGAGGACTGGAAGGGACAATGGGCAGGTTCCCAGATGATCCAGACCTGGGAGGAGCTGTTCACTCCTTGGAAGGCAGGGAGGGCCTGCAGAGACCTCCACAGATGAGAGGGCTGGGCAAGAGAAAAAGTATTGCTTCAGAACAAAACAAAGCCAAGTCATACTCTGATTTCTTCCTCATTTATTAATTAATCATGTCCCTAAACCTGAAGCTAGAAGGAGACTGTAATGAATGAAGCATCCAAATGTTAAGCTTCTTTATGAGGTATATCCCCTTAGGAGGACACACATACACTGATTTTATAAGCAACGCCCTCACTACTAAAAGATTTATACCTGGATCCATTTCTGAATCAATTTTTCGTTGAGGCTTTCACTAATACTCTTGTGGAGATTATAGAATTTGAGTTAGATGCCAATGGATTCTGTATTACAGAAACATTTTGCTGTTTTAGTGTTTTTATTAGGATTATGTAAGACAAGAGTAGGGGTTGTTGGTTTGCTGCTTTGTTATTTTTTAAATGACCTTTGCATTGAAAACCTTACTGTGTATAGAATCTTTTGATTCTGTAATTAACATCAATGCAAGGCATCATCACTCTAACTGTTGAAGTTTCAGGATATGGAAACAAGCTGTACAATATCTAATTGGCCAGACATACATGGAATTGAGGAAAAATTAACTTATTTTCAATTGTTTTAATGCAGTGGTTTGGTTCCTGTCAGAGAACACTCTGTCCCACCAACATTAATTTTGCTGATTTGTTCAGCTGCTTAGAAAGAAACCATTCAGCCCAGAAAGAACAATGCAGCAATTATCAACACTCAGGTAGCAGTGACGGGGCTGCCTCACAAAGCTCAGGTCAGACCCAGTTCTAGTGGGGCAACCAAAGGACTGCAGCCCCTTATGCCACAAACCTTGTGGTGAGTTTTCCACCAGGCAGAAATCCTTGGGGATAATCTTCTTGCCCAGAAAAGCTGTGAATTCCCCATCCCTGGAAGTGTTTGAGACCAGACTTGATGGGGTTCTGAGTGGCCTGGTCTAGCAGGAGGTGTCCCTGCCTATGGCAGGGGGTTGGACCTAGATGGGTTTTAATGTCCCTTCCAACCCAAACCATTCTGTAATTCTGTGGCAGGAGTCACACACTTGGTCCATACAATAAACTCAGACATATTAAAAAACTTAAGGTTGTGTTCAGCCTGCCATCTATACAAACTGCACAAGTGGTACAGCCATAAAATGGACTTTGTGGGCAGGTGTTTAACAGCACCAAATATATCCCTGATTTCCCATTCAGAATCTGAAGGAGGTTTGTCTTCTGGTGCTGGCCAGAGCTAAAAGACATCCCAATGATCACTGCAGGTTCCAATAGAGAGGGTTTGGCAGGAAGGCCATCCTTGGAGGGAAAGCCTGTATTTAGACAGCTGCAAAATCAGAGACAAGTTCTTGAGCTGGTTTAGCCCTTACTCACCTCAGTGATGACTCTGGACCTAAATTTCTGGCATCAGCTGATGTCTGATCACTGTCTCCCAATCCTACCCTCAATAAAACAACCCAGCAGCTTGAAATCCTCATGAGTCTTATTAGTTGTAGTGGCATCATCATCTCCTGTCACTGGAACTTAAGGATTTACAGACAAATTGGTCATTCCCCACCATCTCCCGGGAATCAAGGCAGGAACCCAAGTGTGAAGCTAAACCCTGGCCTCACATCTATCCAGCTTCCAGCAGCTAAGGGGAGCTGATTCTTCTAAAAACAGATAACTTTGTGGGTTTCTATAATTTATAGGTTGTAAGTAAAAATAATCCTAGCATCTCAGCCCTGGAAAGTGGCTGAGAGGAGCTGGACCACTGCTCTCCTTTCCTTTGAAAAGGGCACAGAGAAATTCAGAGCTGGGCCTTCCTTCTGGAGGAACCAGCTACACTTGTGCTTTAACCTGCTTTATTTTTAACCTGCAGCCTGTGGTTTTCAGTAACAGAGCTATGGCTGAGAGCATCTGCTAAAGAATTAGTTACAAATTGACTTGCTGGGACTTCTGTAACTCCAGAGAGCAGAGATAAGTGGAGAGTATGGCAGGGAGGGTGTAGGTGGAGCAAGAAAAGGATCATCCAGCCTGCTCTTTTTCTGTGCAATCCCCATTATGCTTTCAACAAACAAATTCTATATTTTGCTTTTGAAAAATCTTGCAAACTTTTTTGGTACTGCTATTAGTTATTCGGGGGCAGGATTTCAGCATTATTAATGCCAAATGAAAATAAAGAAGCACACAAACACTACCCCTCATCCCCTAAGCTGTGCAGGGGCTTGGTATTTCTAGAGAAGCTGACATTTCCACGGTGCTTCACAAACACGAGATCAGATTTCAGCTTGGCACCCCCTGTGGTCACAACCTCAACACTGGAAGCGCTTCAGTGGGAAATCCCAAGGATGGACACCTGCAGCCTGCCAGCCCCAAAATGATCCTTTCAGGTCCATCGTGGTTTGGATTTCCCCTGGAAGGAACATCTGTGGTGATCTTCATCTAAATAGTGTTTTTTTTTCCTTTGCTTTGTGATTTGAAGCACGTCTGGCTCTGTCACAGATCAGGGGCTTATCGGACCTTACTCATTTTATTCAGTAAATTTTGCCAGAAATGCTTCAGCAGCTCCAAGTCTTAGAGAAAAACTTGACATTTGATGGGCTTTTGCTGCAGTTCACTGGGCTGCAGCCATACACCTCGCACTGCCTTTCTCCGTCCTGGAGAAGGGGTAGCCAAGCACAGCAATCTGGTTTATTAAAAACACAGGTGTCAGACCTGGGGCTGCCCCACAGTGCTGGGAAAGGTCACATCCTGTAGACCTGCTCTTCCAGATCACCAGGTCGCACTGCTGGTCACAAGGAGTGGAGCAGACCTGAAGGTGGGAGGGGTTCACAAAGAGAAAACAGCAGATTGGGACAAATTCTGTTCTTAGAGACCCTGCACGGGGTTTTCCTGGTGTTGGAGCAGGATACAGGATCTTGCAAAGCCTCTGCCACCCGGGAAGAAGCAGGAGGAAAATGGGATGTAAGTTCCTTGAAATGCATGTGCTAGAAAAGCCTCTGACCATAGCTTGTCCCCCTGCTGACAGGAATTGAGTTTGGCTGTTAATTCTTTCATAGAGTCATGGAATGATTTGAGTTGGAAGGGATTTTAAAAGCCATTTCATTCCAACCCTGATTCTTTGCCCTGAAAAAGACTCCACTGAACACCAATGAATCCCTGTGTGATAAATAAACTCAAGTCTTCTTCCCTGGAGGCCACATTGGGTTTTAAGGTTTTAGGATTGTGGGTGCATCTCAGCAGGAGTTAAAACTCTGACATCTGAGGGCCAGAATTGCAGCAACAGAAACGGGCACATTTCTTTTGACCTCAGTATCCCTGAATGGCTGTGGTTTATGTGTCTCTGCATAATTAGTCATGGAGCAGTGATTTTTTTTTACCCTTGTGGGGTTTAAGGAAGCCATATTTCTGAAAATCAGCATCAGAAAATAGGAGAGTGGTAAGGACTAGGAGCAACCAAAAGCCAAGGTCTCAACCTGGCTAAATGTACCACAACCTACAACAGATCAGGTCTGGTCTGGTGTCCCCAGAAGTCACAAACACATGGAACAATGTGGTCATCCTCACCATGGAGAGCAGTAAATCCAGCTGCTTCCCTTTTGTCCTGTTCCCCCATCATTGTCATCAGCTATTTCATAGGGAGATTGGTGGGGCCACTGCAGGACAACTGGGCTGGCCACGCAGGGCTCTGTGGTCCTGGAGCAGGAACTGGTGGCTTTTCTTAGCCCCAGGTGACAAAATTCTCCCTCCAGCAGTCCCCTGGGGCTATTCCCTTAGTTCCAGTGATGTTCACCCACCTCTCCTGGAGACACACACAAAAGCACAAAGCAAAGCTCAGTTGCAATTCATTTAATTCTGCATCACAGAGCCATAGAATGCTTTGGGTTGGAAGGAAAATTTAAAGGTCCTCTAGACAACTTCCCTGTCATGAGCAGGGACACCTTGCACCAGATCAAATTTCTCAGATATTCAATCTGAATATATGTCAACGCCTTAAGAAGTGCTGAGCTGACAAATTACACATTTTTGCTCCCTTTTATTGGATGCCATCAGCTCATTTTCAGTGGTCAGACAGGTCACCTGAAGTCTGGAAATCCCAAAGCTAGCCACAGCAGCTTCACAAACACATCTGCTGGAATTTTTTGCACTAAAATTGCTTTTCTTTTCAGGCACTGTGGGATTGATGAAGAGTAGAAGTTCTCTGGAGTCCACCATGTCTGTGGAGGCTTAACAGCCCAGAAATAAAATATGAATATAGGTTTATTCCATGGCAGGATTTATCTTGCACCTAAAGAAAAAAAGAATTTTGCTCAAATTTGTTGTTACACTGAAGCCAGCTTTGTCCTTGCAAAAGTAACTGACAACATTGAGAGTATATAGATTCTTTCTAAAGTGAAGAGTTTTGAGGTTTTAATTTTGCAGAAATCTTGCTGACACAGCAATGCCAGTGTGCAAAGTTGTGCAGGACAAAGTTAATGTTCCACTGAATTCCTTTGCTTTGGGATTAGTTCTTGAATGTCTACAAAATGTATACAAATGTCTAAACTAAATCCACAGGGGCTAATCCTCAATTTCACACCCTTGCAGTTAAAGCTGGAGCAGCAGTGGTGAAGGCACTGTAATGGCAGCATTTGAGACTTGGTCACCTCTGTGAGATCCCTCTGGCTATTTTTCCCTTCAGGCACAAAATTAGCTTTCAAGGTATATCTGGTTTTCATTTTTTCTATTATTTAGTATATATTTTTAATTTTAATGCCATAGAAGCTGTGGCTGCCCCATCCCTGGAATTGTCCAAGGACAAGGCTCTGACCAGCCTGCTCTAGTGGAAGGTGTCCCTGCCAATGGCAGGGGTTAGAACAAGGTGATCTTTAAGGTCCCTTCCAACCCAAACCATTCCACAATTCCCTGAATTTTTCCGTGCATTGTAACAGCCACAAGCACCACTAGATGTCACAACTGCTTCACTGTTTGCTCACTCCTTAACAGCCTTGGCTGAAGAACAACTTCTGCAGGTTTAACTGAGGAGCAAAATACAAAGACAACTAAGCAAAACCAAGGTTTGTCCTCAGGAAGTGTAGGGTGCTTTAGGACACACCTTTCATGAGGAAAAAAAAAAATCTTGTGTTTCTCAAATTCGCTTTTGTTTGGGCACAAAAAGGCTCTGCAGTTTGTTCAGTGTGAAGGAAATTAATGGGCTGGACCACCCTGACCCTTTGAAACTACAGCAAAAAAAAACTGGTGGGAAAAAGGATGTGGGATACAAACAACTGTGCTGGAGGCAGGAAAGCAAAGTGACCACGGGATATTGTTTTTGCTTTTATTGTGGTAATTTCAGTGCTGGAAGTGACTTTCCTACACTTTTCCCAGTTATAGCATATGGCATTTGTGTTGTCACTGTGGTTGTTGATGCTTGATGGTCCTGGAAGACACAAGCACCCACCCACCTCCTCCTACTGAAACAGTGAAGAAATAGCAATAACATCAACATCAACATCAACTGAACTTAATTAGGCCAAACTCGAGGTGTTTTCTATGCAGGAGCTAATTTTAGATGCCAAACTGCCACAGAGGCTGGCTGTATCTCTGCCCTATTTTAGCAGTTCGTGGCAGAGAGGCAAATGATTGGAAGGTGAAGGAGTGAGCACAGTTGCTTCAGCCCATGTGAAGGTCAGGGAAGAATTTTCTTCCTCTGTTCCTAAGGCAATCTGATTTCTGTCTCTGCTGGTGTCATCCATAGGAACCTGTTCATCCTCAGGACTTGGCACTGAAGTTGCCACAAAAGAAAAATACACTGGTTTTGGAGGGAGGTTCAAAGTAATTATTTCCCACAGGCTTTTTAGAGAGTTTTTCTCCCTCCCCTAAACACACTGTAGTCAGTGCACCAGGCTGTGCTGTCCTTATGTGCATGAAAATAATAGCAAAACTGAAGATAATTAATTCATTTATTCACTCTCTCATGACCAGTTATTGCTCCTGTGGATTCCTTTTTCACTCCAGTGACATCAATTATTGCAAACAAAACCAAAACTGAATTCCTGTGAAATTGCTGTTAAAGCATTCCCTGAAGGCGGGGAAAAAAAAAAAAAAACAACCAAAAAACCCACCTAAACCAAACCTAAAACCAATAAAAAAGTACAAAGAAAAAGAAAGCAAAAGTGGTTGTCAGAACAACAGCACCTTATAAGAATCAGTGAACATTTTGGTGAGGTGTTCTCACTGTGCTGAATTGTGAAGCATCATTGTGAGGGGAAGAGAAAGGGCAGACACTGATCCCTGCTCTGTGCCCAGGGACAGAGGGAATGGCCTGAGGTTGTCAGGGGAGGATTAGGTTGGATCTCAGGAAAAGGTTCTTCCCCAGAGGGTGTCTGGGCACTGCCCAGGCTCCCCAGGGCAGTGGTCACAGCACAGCCTGGCAGAGCCCAGGGAGTGTTTGGACAATGCTCTGGGGCACAGGGGTGACTCTGGGGGATGGAGCTGTGCAGGGCCAGGAGCTGCACTGGGTGATCCTTGTGGGTCCCTTCTAACTCTCCTTGTTCTGTGATTCTGTGAAGAACCTAGTTTAACTTCATCCCTAAAATGGACATGAAATGGCAAAGTCCAGGAACTTCAGCTGGATTAGTTCATATCCCAGCTGTCCTTCTCTAAAAGTTGAGTGCATTTAACAGGAAAACAGATTTAAAATCCCACAGAAAATAAATGGCATTTTTACCTTGAGTGAGCTTTGAATCAGACCTGCAGTGGATTCCAGAGGAAACCCACTGGATGTGCTCCCATATCTCTGGGAGATCTCCCATCACATTGGGACAGGGCATTGGAAGCACAGGCAGGAGCCTGCTTTTCCTGAGCAAGGGGCATTTTCAGCTCAGTTACACTTGTAACTGTACACAAGTGCTTGGTTACACCACTTCAGTGGGTACGACAGAGGAGTGTTAGCTGTCTGCTCTCACACTCCACTGAAACAGGCACATTTACCCTCTGAAAAACTGAAATATTTGCAGTGTTTAAATTCACTGGGGTTATTGACAGGTTTAGAATGAGACAAGCCCAGGTCCTGTAGGAGACCACAGCGAAGCTCAACTTGTCATACACCTGTGTGTGACAAAATATGATTTTGATTTGATTTACTTGTGCAGGACATGAAATATTTGAAAGGCAGGGTTTTAAATGGCTGATTCTGGCTGTGCTGCCTCCACTTTGGGGTGGACTGCAGAGGAGGGGCTGGGCCATGGGTTAGGACCCACATCTCTCCACTGTAGCAGGAACGCAGAGTGGCACAAAGGTGTCTGAACTGAGTCAAGCTTGGGCAGAGGGTTCCCAGGCTGTCTACATTCACCTAATTTGCATGATTTGCTTGTCACAAGATTATTTATTACAGTGGCTTTAGTCAAATTCCTCTTCCTCACTTCAAAGCAATGCTTTGTCCATCTGACTTCAGATGCAGCCTAAAACCAACTGAGGCCAATGAGTCTGCTCAAGCTGGCAGGCTTTGCTAAATGAGCATCTCTGTTGGACTCAGTGGTGTTTTCTTTTGAGATAACACCAAATCACAGCTCACCCAAGCCTGATGCCAACTCCCTTCATGACTGGAGGGAAAGGAAACTTGGCCCATAATTTGCCTGGGAAGAAAAGAGGGAAAAGAGAGAAGAGAAATATTTCCCTCCCCCCTCCTATCCTCAATATGTACCTCAGCTTTGTCTAGATCAATGTAATAAATCCTAGATGAAAACATTAATCACAGCTATAGATATATCCCCTCCTCTGCCCCATGTCAGCTGGGGAAGCTCCCTGTGAGACCCAGGGATGCTTCCTCCCTTTGGTGAACTTCCCAAGCTGTGCCAGTTGGACCAGCCCATCCTCAGAGCTTGGAGCTGTATCAGAGATGCCCCAGCTGATCATCCTCAACACACCAAAGGTTCCTTGTGTGTTTTGCCTCTTGGACTACTTGGACTGACCTCCCCAAGCACTGCATGTGTTTGGAGAGGCTTTTGCCTGATTCTAAAAAAACAGGATGGTTTCAAACCATCTGTTTATCGGTAGGGGTGACAACTGCTATTGCCAGGTGAAAACTGAGAGCCCTCATCTCCTTTATCTTCTTGGAACTGGGTTGCAAAACAATCAGTCCCATGGATGGTCTGGTTTGGCCACAACCCAGAAATTCTCTTCAGCAACCTGGCTGCTGGCACCTGAGTGTGTTAAATCAGATCTGTGTGGGTGATGAAGGCAATGACAGGGCTGATACTGGATGTAGGGGGTGACTGACTGCCTGACAAGCAGCACCATCCCAGCACAGCCACTTTCACCATCCCTCTGATGGGGAGGAAAACACAAATTTGAGTGTGTTGGCTTTGTCTCACCCTCCAAAAATCACCTGTTGTGTTTCTGCAGTGATCTGGCTGATTCACAGAAACATTCCCACTCCCACACAGGTTCCCTGGAACTTTTCAGCACATGAATCTCCATATCCACCCCCTGATCTCACCTCTGCGTAGAACAAGCCCAGTGAATGTGTCCTGTCAGGGATCTTTCTGTGAAACACCTTGATTTTAAAAACTGCATTTCACTCAGACTTTCAAAACATCTTTCCTCTCCATCTGTGAATCCATCTGCAGCTGAGAGAGATTTCTGGTTCACTGCCTCACTGGAGCTGTTCCTGCTTGGTGTGGTGAGGAACACTCACCATGGGTTTTCACCCTCTGATCAGTGGAAGCCTTTTACCAGATCACGTTTTCCTAGCAAGTAAGCAACAGCTTGGGTCAGCATGAGGTGCTCTGTACACTTCAGTAGATCTGAAAAATTCTCTCTGCATCCTGCATTGAATATTCTGTGTCCAGCTCTGTCCCCTCAGTTCAGGAAGGACATCGAAATGCTTGAGCATGTCCAGAGGAGGCAGCGAGGGAGAGGGAGAGGGGCTTGGAACCCAGACCCTGTGAGGAATGGCTGAGGGAGCTGGGGGCGCTCAGCCTGGAGAAAAAGAGACTCAGAGGTGACCTCATCACTCTCTACCTCCCTGAGAGGTGGCTGTGCTCAGGTGGGGTTGGTCTCTTTCTCCAGGCAGTACTGACAGAACGAGAGGACACAGTCTCAGGCTGCATCAAGGGAAATATAGGTTGGATATTAGG
>VXBR01002374.1:526091-552141 GCA_013400215.1 Cisticola juncidis
TTAGGGCTGGGTTGGACTTGATGATCTTGGAGGTCTCTTCCAACTCAGTGATTTTGTGATTCTGTGAATTCAGGAAAATCTTGTAGCAATTCTTTCCACTTCTTCATATCCCTGCTAGAACTGCATTTTCTGATCTAAGCACTGCAACACTTCTCTGAAGCATTTTTCTGGTTCTCTGGTGTTGAGAGACTTGTAGACAGGAAAGGACGTGGGTTGGCTTTGTCTGGGGTGGGCACTCCCAGGAGGTGAAGGGTCCTCCATAAAATACATGGGATGAATCCATTTGTCCATTTGGCTCTTTCCATAGGGTTCCAGGTTTGTCCAAGCTCATGTAGCTTTTTTTTTTTTTTTTAGTGGGAAGTTATGTGAGATAAATCCTATTACTGATGTGGGAAAACTAGGAGTAAGTTGGTCCTGGTCCTGCTCTACCCATCTGTTTGATCAGCAAAATGGGTGCAGGGATGGATCAATAGATAAATAAATGGATTATAGCAGACAGTATTTGTCTGTGCTTAGCCAGCCATCTGGCTAAATAGCAACACTGATCCTGTAAATAATGATATCCCTGAAATACCTCACTTACTCCTCAAGCAACACATACAGGCCTTAGGGTGTGAATTTCTCCACTGAGTTTTTCTTGGGAAAGCAGCCATCCACCACAGAGTAACAGCAACATGTGGATTCTCTCTCACACATTGGTTTTATCTTATCTATTCCTCTTAAATTAGGCAAATGAAGACTAGAAAGGCATCAGTTTCGTTGTTTTGTTTTGTTTTTTCTGTCTCATTTACTGAATATTCAATTAGGAACTCTCAGTATTATTTAATCAAGACATGTTTGAGTTTTCTAAGCATTCATTGACCAGACAAAGCTTATTTTCCCCTTTATAACCAAAATGTTCCCAGACTGGATGACTGAAATAAGCTTCAAGAGCTCACATTAGGCACTTAGTGACTGCACTGCCTTTAGGCAGCCCAGTGTAAGAGCCGAGTTAAAACACTGAACACCTATAGAAATGATCTCTTATGTGAGATCCCCCCTTCAAAGCTTGGAGAGAAATAAAGGCCCAAAGCCAAGTCAGTCCTGATCCAGAGGGATCCAGAAGTGCAGAGTGAGGGTCTCAGGGGGGCTGTGTGGGAGGGGTGGGATGGCACCAGCCAGGGGCTCAGAGCAGAGGGCAGGGGCTGTGCTGGGCACAGCCAGTTCCAGGTGTTCCGTGGTTGCTGGGGGTGCTGGGGTGTCCCTTTGTTCCAGGGCTCTTTGTGACACAGGGGCTGAGCTGTGCCCAGAGGCCACTGTGACCTCGGAGTTTTTGGGACACAGAGCCCGGGGGTGCCACTGCCCAAGGGCACCTTTCTCAGGAGGCAGCTGCTGCCTGAGAGCCTCTGCAGGAAAGCATGGCAGACACACCCAGGGGGCAGAAGGTGAATCCCAAATCCCTGAGAGCCTGAAGAGGCACAGGATGAGCAATGGGACAGGATAGAGAGGCTGGAGGTGGCACAAGGCCAGGCTTGAGGTGTGCCAGGACAGCCCCCTCCATCCCACACCTCTGTCCCACAGATGGATTTCAAGCAGCCCCAGGTGGGCCACAGGCAGCCACGGAACAAGAAGCACTGCCGAAATGCTCCTCCTGAGGCACAAGCAAGGGCAGCAAAGGGCAAGCAGGTGCCCTCAGCAGGGGCACAGAGCCATGTCCCACTCCTGCAGAGCCTCTGCTCCACCCCCGGCCCCGCATCTGCCCAGGGCGCAGCCCGGACCCTCAGCGGGCAATGGTCGGTGCTGGCAGCGGAGTCCGGGGAGGGCGCCTGGGCCAGCTACGAGGAAAGCAGGGATGTCGGCCATCCCCTCGAGCCGTGCCGAGGGAAAAACTACACAGAACAAGAGCTTTCCCAAGAGGAAGGCAACAGAATCCCGAAGCTGTCCCAAGGGGAAAACAACAGCAACAAAACATCAACGCCTGAAAACTGGAGATTCATCACAATCCGGAGCGTCTGGGTCAACCCCGAGTACCCGGAGCTGTGGCGGGAGCCCCTCCAGGAGGAGGCAAAGGCAGCAGCTCCTTGTGCCTCGGCCGAGCGGGTGGCGGCAGCCGGGGCACAGAGCCCTTCCCCGGACAGCCCCTGCTGCTCTCCCTGCTCCTCACGGACCCGGCTGGCAGCGCAGACCCTCAGGGAGCCGCAGGGTGCCCGCGGGCGGCCCCCCAGCCCCCGGCGGGCCCTGCGGGCTCTCTGCACCCTGCTCTGGTGCTCCTGCACCGAGGTGCCGCTGCATTAGTGCCCGCTGCCGGGTCTAGTTCAAAGCAGGTCACTTGGGGCAGTGCAGCTGTCAATAAATGTTTTTATATTTGCAAAGAGCTCTGGAGGACCGTCGCTGTCCCTGTTACTGCTCAGAGACTCAAAGCAGCCAACACCGGTCCTGCAGGTCACGGCAGTAAAAGGTGCTGATTTGCCAGCAGTGCTCAGTGAGGTACCTTGGGACCCAGGTGGGTTCCAGCAGCACCAGAGTTCTGAAAATCAGTGATTTCATGGTGAAGCCACCAGTCACCACCTCACCCACGAGAGGCTCACTGGGAACAAGCAGCAAAGCACAGAGAGCATCTCTCCATTAGCTCCCCAAGGCCCTCTGCCAAGAAATTGTCATCCAGATGTCTTGGGAGTCTCCTGCATCTGTCTTCTCCCAGTTAACATCTGGCCAGTGGAATTGCCCCACAAGGACAAGGGTGGTAGGGTTGGTGGTGTGCTGGGAGTCCTTAAAGAATAACTCCAATATGCCATGGCCTGGCTGGGTCCCATGATGCCAGTGAACAATATCCTCTGACTAATGTCAATTCTGGGCACTTGAGGTGAAGAGATGTCACTTTGAGATAAAAGAGCTTGGATGAAATATTCCCTGCTGACCTGGCACATGGGAGATGTAATCCACCTTACTTTCAGTTCACTGTGTCTAGAACATCCATGATTTTTAAGTCTCAGGTATTAGATTTACTTCAGGGGAAAAAAATCACAGCTAAGTAACCAGATGGGTTTTCCTCTTCACAACTCAACACAGGCCAAGCTGAGCTGCAGAGAGGGAACATGGAACTGTGCCTGCCTGCCTGCCTGGGAGCTTAAAAACATATCCACCTGATTTTGAGAAAAAAAAAAAATCCTGCCTTTTTTGTCTTTTATACATGACCCCACAACAGATTTAGTTGAAAAACAGAAAAAGGCAAGAAATTGCCCAGGCAGGATGGATTAAATGATACTGAATCTCTGAGTAATATTTTGATGTGATTGTGACTGTCACATGTGGCAAAACCTCCAGCTGTACAACCCAGTGAGCAGAGAAGATTTTTCTAATAGTTCTGCAGCTGAGGATGTTCAATCTGCTAAAAGTTTCCTGCTGACTTGCTTCAAAAGTGACAAAAAGCTCTTGGCCAGCCTCACTGGTGTTCAGGCACCGGTGTTGGTGAGGCAGAGCATCCCAGGAACTGGAAATGAAACCCATTGGGCATTTGTGGGCATCAGAGATATGAATTACACCAAAGCAACTCCTTGAGCAGCTTCCAAGGATCAGATGAGGGAGCAATAATGGCCTTGGGCTGCTGGGGAGCCTCTGAAAGGAGGCTGGAAAAGGCTGGTGATAACCAGAGCAGCAAATCCACAGGAAAAACACAGAGCCCGAGCAAAAACACAGTGCAGCCCCCAAAGCCCCAGGTAGGGTCAGCACAGGCTGCTTGAGCTCTCAAATAAGAGTGAAAGAAACTTTTCATAAATGATAAAGCACAGCCCACACAGCTGACCTGCAGAGAAATCTGCACATACCCTGTCCAAAAAGTGGTAGTCTGTGGCAAAGAGGCAGAGTTTTCCCAAGGTGCTCATATGCAGTGGAGCATACCCTGAAAACCCTCTCAGTATAAAGTGTGATTATCTGCTTGCTCTTTAATTAGACAAGATTTTGGTACATATGAGCTGTTGGATTTACTCTTCACTGATCTGCCCAGCCCTCACTAAGTTACATATGAAAGTAAAGGAAAGAATTACAGTCTCCTCTTCAAAAAAAAAAAAGAAAAAATACTCATTTAAGAGTTAGAGGAAGGCAGGACTGTGTTGTTCTTTTGGTTTTGTTTTTTTTTTCCAGCAATAAATTAAGATAATAAGAAAAGCATCCCAATGTACCATCTAGATTTACAGCAGGGTTTTTCAATTTCATTTGTCATTGCCAAATACATTACACTGGGATTAAACTGTACAGGTTATTAAATACTGATTACAAGAAGACAGCGTGCCATGGCAGGCAAATAAAACTTGCAGGTTACTGAAATGAAGGCTTTGAAAATGTTTTAAAGGAATTAGTGTTTAATTAGAGATTTTGATCTATAAGGCATTCCAGTAAAAGCTTCAGTAGGAGATTACATAAACCTGTGAGACATTTATAAGTAGAAAGGGTACTTGATGTAGTATTTTCTTTAATTAATCCTGTACTGGAAGATCACCACGAGGGAATTTAGAGTTTGTTGCACAATAAAAAAGACCATTCCAGTCAGGAGGCATTTCAGCCTCTGTGAGGTATTTTTCACATTATCAAATTCACCTGCATGTATTTT
Source organism: Cisticola juncidis (assembly GCA_013400215.1). Lineage (NCBI taxonomy): Eukaryota > Metazoa > Chordata > Aves > Passeriformes > Cisticolidae > Cisticola > Cisticola juncidis. Next base: position 530,677 of record VXBR01002374.1, read on the forward strand.
CAACAATACAGCATGAGATGAACTTTGAATTTAGTGTGATTGAGAATATTCCTAACTCAACATCCCCAAGTGAACTTGGATATTAAAGTAGTGGGAGGTTTACAGATCTGAAGTATTTGGCTTAATTGTCACTTTTTTTCTTCTGCTGAATTTCATCTTTCTGTTATTGACTTCCAGAAACAACATAAACCATCAAAAGCATTTTGTTTTCCAGCATAACTGACGGTTTTATCTTTCACTCAGACATTCTTGTACAAAGTCTTCTGTTTTCACTAAAAAAAGCATTTAAATTTATCTAATTTCCTGCAGGCAAACCAAGTGACTGATCCTTTACTGTTCTGCTCACTACATTTAATATCAGTGGTCTGACATGATCTTCACATGGCTAGAAGTGTCATGAAGGAAGTGTAAGAGGTGTTTGTGTTGGTAGGTGTAAAAATACAAACAGAAAAGTCTCACACTCAAAAAAACCTCCTGGTCCCAGCAACCAAGGTTATGGAGTTGCAGGGATGATAAAATTCCCATTAAAGTTACTGGAAGGGGGAATGAATAAACTTCACAAATTTTCAGTACAAAAACCCAGCAGTTTTAGGTCTTCAAATTCATCTTTAATCTGAAAGGCATCACCTCTCTGCTGATGGATTGAGTGAAATAAAGCTGCAAAGACATTTTTGAGGATTCAAAAGGCTTGATAAATTTGAAAAATCACTTTGAAAATGAAGACATCTTTCCTTTTCCTCCTTTCCTGGTGCAGCTGGACCACAGAGAGTGTCACTACACAATTTTTTGTTAAATCCACACACTTAAAAAGTGGATCTGGCCTTATATTTGAAACATATTAATACATATTACAGCTTGCTAATATTCCTCACGGCTGATTTTTATCATTGGTTCTGCTATGCTGATTTTCTCCTCATCCCTTTAGCTGTAATTTTTTTGTTTAATACCCAGTGCACACATCCTCTATGCTGCCTCCTTAATTATTTTCACCTCTTTTTATGCCACATTTCTCAGATCAGTAATTATGTCAGATCATAAATCCCATCCTAGACTGACTATAATAACAGATAGTAATACTTTCTATACAACATGGAACAAGGTGAGTTGGTTTAACAAAACACATAATTTCTTTCTAGCTGGTTTAATTAATTCATCATAATTATTTAACCTATTAACCACTGGTTAATTAAATTGAATCTGGTGCACTCTCTTACTATATTTATATTGCCTTTTTTTCTTTTTCCTGAACGGGACTAGTGTTTCATTACCTCTGTTGCTCATTAATTTTAGTGCTGCTGTTGCTCTTTCTTGAAACGTTTGTTTCCTCCAGGGCCAAGTTAATCCATAATTCAGTGCTAATGGTAAATCTCCATGCATTATCCACCACACACAACCCAAAAGGCAACTGGGGGGGGGGACTGGATCACATCAGGTAACAGAACCCACTGCAGGAATGAACCCTAAATAGCCACAGCCAGCCTGCCTTGGGCATAAAAGGACATCTCCTTCCACCTGCTTTTGATAGCATTTTTTCCCAATGCCATCTGCTAAAAACATCTAAAAATATCAAAAAATCCCTGCTTTTCTTCCCAGGGTGCAAGACAGCAGGGTGGGATAGAGGTGGCAGCTGATTTCTAAAGGCTTCTGGAGGCTCTTGTGAGGAACACCTTGAAAAATGAAAGCCCAGAGCAAATTCCACAGTGAAACCAGCCAAGGTGATGAAATCAAATCCAACAAACCCAGACTCGGGAGCTCTCAGGAGCAGCTGCTTCTACCCAAGGGAGTGACAGGGAGCTGCAGTGCCTGCCCTCAGCTGGAGATCTACCACAGCATGCTCATCTACCAACTGTTACCTTTCCAGAAACATTTGTAATAATGGTGATAGCCTAGAAAAGCAAGGACCAGGGGCTAGAAGTACCTCTGGTGCCTGTACACTTCACTTTCTCCAAACGTGCTTGTGGCAAGGCAGCTGAGCATCAGTGAGTGGGCTGTGTTGGTGACAGAGCAGAGCCAGGGCACAAAGCCACCCCAGGAGGGGATGGACACACCTGAGTGGGCTGGCAGATGAGGATGAGGGTGGTCACAACACATGAGGAAGCCTCGCAGCCTCCAAGGGAAAGGACATGACCATTGCCAAGAGGCCCTTAAGTCAAACCCCATCTATTGACTCTGCAAATGTCAGCTGGGGGATTCAGATGTTAAATTTTCTCCAGGGATTTTAATTCCACACAGACATTTATTTCCAGCTGTGTGGCACAGTGCACACCTTGCCCATAACCTCCAGCCTGAGACCCACTCAAAGTCCCACCCCAGGAGGGGAATCTGCTGCCAAAGCCCCCACGGGATCCACCCCAGCACCCAGAGCAGCTCAGGAATCAGACCTGCCCATCTTCAGGCTAAGGAGCCCCTGCTAAGCACAAAGCTGAATGAGATCATGGCTGGTGCAGGGCCAGACAGTAATGGTGCAGTAATGGGTTTATTGGCTTTTTGAGAAGGAGCTGTTTGATTTCAGACAGAGGAGAGTCAACAGCAGCATTGCTCCCGCTAATCTCATTTCCAGCAGCACGCTGAGTGAGAAGGCACTTGGGCACAAAGCTGTGCTCGATTGCTCTCTGTTTGTCTAGGATTACATTAGCAGCCCAAGAGCATCTGAAAACAGCCCCTAGCCAGAGCTAGGGCTTTGCAAATGGCTCCTGCAGCACCAGGCTTGAGGGAAAAGAAACCCCAGTGTCTCCAGCAAGCTGCTGGCAGTTTGCTGAGTACAAGAGTTGGATTTGGATGCACAGGTTTTAGATGTGCAAATTGAAGACAGAGTCTGTTCAGGAAACTACTAGAGATAACAAGTGTTGACCAGATAATTTGGTTCATTTTAAATGATTCATTTACCTTAAGCAAAAAGAAATCAAATGCAGAAGGGTTGTTTGGCTGGGGTGCTTGCCAGGGGGAAGTTAGCAGAAGTTGGCCTGACCATGATCTACCCCATTAGCCACAAAATAAATCACTCTGAGAAAAAATTACCACCAAGTCTTGTATAACAGCTCTTTATTTCAGTGTCTAAAACACAAAGAGAGGGCTTGCATTTCCACATCAGAACCATGCAAAGCACCTATACACCAAAAATGAGATATTGAACGAGTGTCTCTCTCCTGCTACATGTGGAAAATTTAGGCAGGAAGACTCCACTTTCCTGTGCGTTCTGCTCTGTCCTTCCACAAATCAACCAGCTGTGAGGGGTGATGAATAACCTTCATTCCAACCAAATCATTTGCCACTGAACACTATTCCATACTGCCCTAAGCTGCTAAAATATGCTCCTGTAAACTTCATCAAGCACCCAGTTCTGCTCTTGGTCTACAAGGACAAAGTCCCAAACATCTCCAGCTACAGGACAGACTTTAATCAGAGGTACTGAATTAAATAAGAGCAGAGTTTGGCTCAAAGGATGAATGTCTCCTCCATTCAGAAGCCCAGAAGAGGCCCTTATTCATGTCCCAGAGAGGGAGATGTAGAGACCAACCTAGGCTCAGAGAATTGTCATGGTGCACAGAGGACAACCAGACATCCTGAACTATTAAAAAACAGTGGTATAGAAAAATAAAAGGCATAAAATACTGAACCAAAAAGGTTCCAAATAAGGCATCAGCAGGTCCCAACTGGATGTGCTCCTGTTACATACGTCACCCTCCCAGCCAGGATAGTTAGGAATGATGCATTAGGATTGTATTTCTGACTTCCCCCATTAAGCACTATGAGCAACCAGAAGGGTTCAAGTTCTCTTTGAAAAAAAAAAGAAAAAAAAAACCAACAACCCTCCAAACACAAAACCAGGGAGTAATGTTTTGGTAAGTATTTCTTAGAAAAGAAAATAAAAACGTTAAAGCAATTTGTTGAAATGACTCATTAAAAAAAGACGACATTCCTGTAAAGTAAAAATATATATATATATAAATAGAATCTATTTTCTGTTTGTTTCTTTGTTCACTTGGTTTGTGTGTTTTTTTTAAAAAAGAAGACATTCAGTATCACGCCAGCGGGCTCCGATGGGCGCTCCCGCGGGGCTCCTGCAGCAGCCGCCGCTCCTTAAGGCAAAACGTCAGGGTTGGCACGGTCAGCACGGCCCAGGGCCCTGTCAGCAGGGCTGCTTCTCCCGCAGGCTGACGGAGCCGTCCTCCATCCCAAAATACACCACCTGCGCCATGTCGATGAACAGCCCCGTCTCCACCACGCCTGCGGGATGAGAGGGAGCTGGTTACTGCCAGGGCCGACCCTGTGCACCTGAATTTTGGGGCCTTAGAGATTCTAGCCTGCTGGGAGCTGCTCACTCCTTTCCCAAGGGAAAAGTTTCTTAGGAAAGCTTCTTCCCAAAACAATCTTCCTTTCTGTGAAAAATGTGAAATGATTAATTCATGTTCTTATGGTAAATTATAAATTGAAAACTATAAAATACTGTATATGTGTATGTGATAAATGTGGACGTGAGCTACAGTGTGTCTTGTAACCTCATGTTGAAACAAAAAGGCAGGCACCACCCTAGATTGTCTTGTCCAGAAATAGAAAGAGGATGAATGGAAGGCGTTGGGAGAAAGCTCTATCGAGATAAGCAATCAGTAGACCTTCAACGCAGCCAGCCAACACCCCACCAGGCCCCTGCGAAAACTGGACATTAACATATGAACTGAGAGAAAGAACTCTTTTCAGCCTAGCCGGAGACACCCATGGACTTGAATAGCTAACACGAACACAAAGCAAAATATGGGGAAATATTGCCAGAGGGGGAATAAAGTGTATTTAAACCGAGCCCCGAAACGGGTAAATTTGTGAACCATAGGGGAGGCAGCAGAGGCCAGGTCTGTGTCTCATGGTTCACCCCTGGCATTTTCCCGGCCAAAATCGTCAAGTATCTCTGCTGTTGGTGGGTTTACCAAAATTCTGTGATTCGATCGTTTGTTTTAATAAACCAAATTATTTTAATTGGAATATTGCATTGGCATTTATAACACTTTCCCCAAAACAGTATTTCTCCAGGTGGTGTTTTGCCTTTCTGTTACATTCTATTATGGCTGTTTCTCTAGCTTGATCAATGGGATTGGGGAGGTGTCATTCCTGTTCACCAATCGTGTTAAGTCTGTGTCAGAACACCTTATAAAATCAGACAAATTAAGCCTTTTGTGCCTTTTGCCTTCTGAAATACTTGGAGTCTTTCATCTTTTGTTTGTGTCCTATAGCAGCAGTGCTCCTGCCCTCTGCTCTGCCTGTGCTTTTGCTCCTTAAAAACCATCAGAGGTTTGGAGAAGTGTCCAACCTGTATCAGCCACACAGGGAGCTTCTGGGAAGTCTTTTCCATGCAGCCACTCCCAGCAAAAACTCTGCAGAGACTGAGAAGCAACTCCCAAAGCTCCCATGCTGCCCCAGCCACCCTGCTGCACCAACACAATCACAAGAACAGCATTTTCTGCCCTTTGATGACCCGTGGGAGCAAGAGGAAGCTACACACACTCACAGGACTGGGGATCATCTGAAAGACTATCCTGTAAGGGATCTCCTAGCTAGCACTTGTTCAAATGTTCAAACTCAGCACATCCGGTGATACCTCTGCAATTTGTAGCCCATTTATAAATGTACTTTTGATTGCATTTAATTATGGGGTGCTCCTAACTTCCCAGTGATCACTGAGACACAGCCAGAGGCCAGGAAGGTGGACAGAAACAGAGGACAAGGGCTACCACAAACACAGGGTGGCCAAAACCCTTCTCCCAGCATTGCATTCAGGCTTTAACAGCCTCACATTTAGGCTCCACTTCTGGGTAGGGAAGAAGCTCCTCTTCCCTTAGCAGGTGCATTTCTGAGCAGAAAACAGTGCTGAGACCACACCCACAGGGTGGAACAGGTCCCATTATTTACTGTTCCTTTCTCAACCAAAAAGAAATGCAGGGAAGAAGTTCCTGCAGTGCAGAGCAACCAGGCACTGTCAGTCTCTTGGACAGACACAGCTCTGGTGATACAGAGATTTGTACAGCCATGGGCACCAACTGGATTAGGATGTGGAGCACTGCACCAGGGGCAGCCCAGACCAGCAGTGGGGAACCTTCCAACCCCAACAATTCCGTGGTAAGAACTACTGAGGGAAGCAAAACCACTGACCAGAAACAGCCAGAAGTTACTGGCCATTCTTCATCCAGCCTACACCCACAGCCTCTGCCTGGTCTGGTGTTCCAGCTGCAGAGCCAGGACAGTATATGGCTGCTTTGTGGGGATGCTGGTGTTTGTGCAACAAGATCCCAAAGTGTTCCTGCATGTTCTGGCAGTGAAGGCAGGGCTTCAGGGATTATCAGGCTTTGCCAAGACATCCTGATGCTGCTTTCCTGAAGATTCAGAGCCTTCCCTGAGTGCCAGTGCCCCTGGGCAGACCTGGATGGTGCAGAGGCAGCTCTTGCCAGGGCAGCAGGTCTCACACAAGGCAGGAGTCCTTGCAAAGAGGCTGTTTTGTTTGCAAACAGAGCATTCAGCCACTGCTGCTCCAGCCCAGCAAGAGCTTGGGCACACTTTATCCTCACAGCAAGGCCAGCAGGGAGGGCTTCCCAATGGGAATGGGATGCAGAGCTCTAAGCAGCTCCTGGAAAATACCATAGCACAGTGCAAACCCTCCCTCCAGAGTGCACAGGTGTTTCCACTGAAAGTCCCTCTCTAAATGGGCACAGGGAGAGTAAGGAAGAGGACAGGATTGTTGTGCCTAATGGGAAACAGTGTCAACATCAACCAGCATCACTCCAGGCTTTCACCACCATGTGGAGAAAGCCACATGGGCACAATTTCACCAACTGAGCTGAGTCTCTCTTGAGTAGAGACAAATGCAGGGACCTGCAGGAGGGCAGCCAATACACACACACACACATTTCCTCATATCCAGGAGGGAGCTGCCACAGTCCAGGTTAATTATCACACACCCAGCCTCAGCCAGCTTTTGTGGCTTTTAAAAACTCAGGCATCACCTGGTATCATTTTTATAGCGGTGTTCACTTCACGCCACTCGTGGACCTTGTCAAACTTCCAGTCCAGGATGAAGTTCCCGTTGTCTGTCACCACAGGGCCCTGGAAGCACACCCAGTTGTCATAGCATGAGCCCTGTGTGTCCTGATCCCAGCCAGGGACTGTCACAGCCCTCACTGGGACCAGCTGTCTCCGCTGCAGTGGTTTGGAGCCATCGTTCAAGTAAGTTGGGGCTGTTCCCATAATAAATCTGTCAGTGAAACCATCACCCCCAACTCGAGACCCTCTCTGGCAGCTCAGAGTGCCCTGCACCCCCCCCAGCACCCCCAGAGGAGCAGGTCAGACCCAAGCTGGCAATCCCTTTGCTCCCTGTTTCTTTAGGAGTCACAGAGAGGCTTTGTTCAGTGAGCAACCCAACACCTAAATACACAATTCAGTAACCAAAATATAATAAGGAGGAATTACACCAGATGTCACTTGTGGGAGTGAAAGCCCAGATTTCATTAGATGAAGAGCCAGACCTCTGGTCCTTCCTTTGCCCAGGTTCAGGTGGCTCTCAGGGGAAGCAGGGCTGCCAGGGACACTCACTGCTTTGTTAACAGCCATCCGCAGCTCCACGACACCGCCGAATTTCTTGGTCAGGGCTCTGGTGACAGGGACATAAGCCATGGGGATGACCTCGATTGGAACTCCCTTCTTCCACTGCTCCCCAAGTCTGTCAGATTTTTTCCTGAGGGCACAGTTTGAGGTGGGATTAGTGCTGGACATCACACTGCTGACACCATTAACATCACCCCAGACCCTTTGCAAACCCCTCAGGCACAAGGGAGGAGACAGGGTCTGTCCATGAGTGCCCTGCTGCAGCAAGAGCCAGCTCAGTGCACGATGCTCTATCCACTCACAAGCTCTGTTTTGACATGTTTTGGACAAGCAGAACAGGAGTTGTTTTTTCCACAGCCCCATGGCTGGAAAATTTATCCCATGCTGACAATCACTGAGCTCAGAGAGCAGAACTGCCACTTCCCCACAAGCTCTGCTGACTACCAAGCAGGCCTGCTGAGTTGAAAATTAAGAAAAAAAGATAAATTGAATACGGGGAGCCAGGTTCATTTCCACCCATTCCTGCTTTCCTGTAACCATTGGAATGACAATAATGGCCTAAAACAGCACCATCTGAAACCTCCCATGGAGGAGAAAGGTATTATGAACAGTAATATCTTCACCTGTAATCAGCAATAACAATGAAGCACTTTGCAAATCCTGCAACTATCTTCTCCTGTGTCAAGCAGCCACTGCAAGGGGGAAAAAAATAAAAACAAAACCAGAAAACATCAGACTGCTCCTCACTGTGCCTAATGGCCTTGAAGTCCAGTCCCCTCCAATATGTCCTTGCTGGTTTTAGTGCTGGCATTGCCCCACACCTTATCCTCCTCATCCTCACCCCTCACTTTGTGTCCTTGTCCCTGGCAGCCTTGGCAGGAGCCATCTCCCACTGTGTGTGCACACACAGCCCTGCACAGGATGCTCTCCAGCCCACCCCAGAGACACCCACAGCCACACAGGGGTCCTCAGAGCACCCCCACCAGAACTGGGACAGACAGACAGAGGGACAGCAAGGCTCACCCGCCACCTTTGATAAGGTTGAGGTCCGAGTCCACCTCATCTGCTCCATCGATGGCAACATCAAGCTGTGGGAAGAGGAGAAAATGGATGTGGAAACTCCTGTGCAGCGTCCAGGCCCTGATCCTGCTGCAGCTCCAGGGTGGAGCAGCCCAAGCAGCAGTCACAAATGTCACCAGAGCTGGGACACCTCGATGCCAGCCTGAACAGAGACAAGTGTGTGATGGGCCACCCAAGGATACCCTGAGACCACCCAGGCCCCTCTAACAAGCACAGGCATGTGAGAGGAAGAGAAATCCAAAGCAACTGCTGGCCTGCAAGGCACATCTCCTTAGCCTCTGGTGTTGTTTAAGGACCAGAGTGCAAGAGTTTCCCAGGAAAAATCTCTGACAGTTCAGCAATATCCTTGTCTCAAGAGTACTTGGAAGAGATGCCAAGCACCTGGAGGCAGCACAACTCAGCAGCCTTCCTGCCATCTAAAGGGACATGAACTAAGACAGAACTTGGGGGAAAAATAAACTAAACCTGTTAAAATCATAGAATCATTAAGGTTAGAAAAGACCTCTAAGATTATTGAGTCCAACCATTCAAAAGACCCTACCAGGTCCTCACTAAACCATGTCCTACAACATCAAATCTACTTGTTTTTTGAACACTTCCAGGGATGCTGATTCCACCACCGCCCTGGGCAGCCTATTCCAGTGCTTAACCAACCTTTCAGTGAAGAAATTTCTCCTAATATCCAACCTGAACCTCCTGTGGCACAACTTGAGGCTGTTTTCTGTTGTCCCAACTCAAGTTCTGCAGTGTGGCTGCCCAAACTCAGCCTCAGGGGAGGGCTAAGGAGCCTGGATGCTTTCTGAGGGACCAGGTGAGAGGAGGGCCAGGTAAGGTCTCCCCTCCAGGTCCCACTTACCTCTGGATTTCGGTCCAAGTCACTCAGTGGTAAACCATTCTGCAGGATCAGCTGACGGGCCTGTGCACCAAGAAGACAACAAACACCATTTACCAGTGGCAGGAAAGGAAAAGAAATTCTTGCTGTCATTCCCTGGCTGCAGCAAGAATGGAGCCTCCCTGGGAGAGCTCCACTGCTCCACTCTGAGCTCGTGCAGAGGCTGCAGCAGGAACACACAGCAAGGAGAAAATGATGTTTCCAGACCAGAGCAGTTTAATCAAAAGAAAATCCTGCTGCTGATTTGAACTAAAATGCTCATGTGGTGCAACAGGACTCCTGGGTTTGGGCCTCTCCATACTAAATAGCAGGAGGCCTCATCAGCTTGGTGGGAATCACTTGTATCTAAGCACTAAAGCAGATACAGAATTTTTAAATCCTGTGTTGTTTCAGCTTGGACATCATTCTCCCTCACACCCATCCAGCCCTTCTTATCTCCTTTGCCTGAAAAATGGAAGCAAGAAAATTAAATATTTATACTACAGTAATGTGGAACTAACAGAGAAAATATTCTTCCTATTGGAAATGAGCTAAAAAGTGAACAACAAATGCACAATTCGTGGGAAAAGTGTGGGAAGCTGCTGAAGCAGCTGCTTGGTGGCTCTGATCCTCATTCTTGCAGTGGCCGTGTGTTTCCCTCTAGTGGCAACACAACACAGGGCATCCAGGGCTGCCCTTGGCTCAGCCCCTCAGCTAAAACAGGGAATCACAGAATTGTTTGGCCAGCTTTACTAACACCAAGTCCAGCCCTAAACCCAGCACTGCCCAGGCCACCACTAAACCATGTCCCCACCAAGTGCCACCTGGCTTCTACATCCCTCCAGGGATGGTGACCCCACCACTGCCCTGGGCAGCCTGATCAGTGCTTGACCACCTTCTCAGAGGAGAAATTTTCCCTAATATCCAATCTAAATCTCTCCTGGCACAACTTGGGGCCATTTCCTCTTGTCCTGTTATTTGTTACGCTGGAGAAGAGACCAACCTCGACGTGGCTGCCCCTCCTGTCAGGGAGTTGTGGAGAGTGAGAAGGTCCCCTCTGAGATTCCTGTTCTCCAGGCTGAGCCCTCCAGCCCCTCCTCATCACTCCTGTGCTCATCTCCCTTCTCGGGACACGCTCCAGCCCCTCAGTGCCTCTCCTGTCATGAGGCACAAACCTGAACACCAGGGTTTGAGGTGCAGCCTCACCAGTGCCCAGGACAGAGGGACAATCCCTGCCCTGGTCCTGCTGACCACACCACTGCTGATCCAGGCATGGGGGCACTGGCCTCCTTGGCCACCTGGGCACATTGTGGCTCATGTTCAGCCACTGTCACCAGCACCCCCAGGGCCTTTTCCTCTGGGCCACTCTCCACCCACTCAGCCCCTGGAGTCCTGCAGGGGTTGTTGTGGCCAAAGTGCAGACCCAGCACTTGCCCTTGTTGAACCTCACACTGCTGGCCTTGCTCTGTCCATCCAGCCTGCCCAGATCCCCTGCAGGGCCTTCCTGCCCTGCTGCAGACCAACACTCCCACCCAGCTTGGTGTCCTCTGCTGAATCTCTAACTGGTTGAATATTCCATGTTACAAATCATCATTTGAGTGAGATTCCCTCCTTGCACAGACCCTGCTCGAGTCCAAACTTGTTACCCTGCTGCAGCTAGATCAAGAAACCCCAGTGCAATAGCCTGCATCAGCTGATTCCTCTGAATTCTACCCACTAACACTAACAGAGTGCATCAGTCACAGGTACTGGCATCCCACAATCATTAGAATTAGCAGGTGGCACTCCTGGCAATGAAATTTGATTTGAGGAGTTTATCATGACATTTCAGAGCATGCAGTTTTAACACTCATGGCCTGTGGGGCCCTAAGGACTCACAAAATAAAAGGAATAAAAATCAGTGGGTGGGCATTCATCACAAGGTGTCCACAAAAGGAGATTCCAGGGATCTGGGGAATTGAAAGCATTGAAAAACACTGTGCTGCACATGCAGGCCAGACCCTGAACAGGCTCAAAGTCAGCAGTGTGGCAAGGAGGTGGCTTGGCTGTCTCCAGGCTCTGCTTGTAGGGCAATGGGAGCAGAGGGAACCAAAAGCAGAGCTCCACAACTGAGGGGGAAGTGGTGGTAACTGCACAGCACTGGCAGGAGCAGCCCCACTCTGTGCTCTCAGTGAAAAGAGACAACAGGGACAGATACTTACCCTGCTCTAGCTTTACTGATGGTGATGGATTAATGACCTGACAACAGGGGAAGGGAGGAGTATAAAAGCCCACTGAAACCAACTCTTCCTTGCCAGTGACCTCAGGCAGCCATCTACACCTGTGCACAGTGAAAATAAAATGCTGTTTTGCTGACCTGGGAGTGCTCCATTTGGAACTGGTTGATGTCTAAGGGACTGCAAGAGATACAAGGCAGCCCCATGCTGGGAATTCTGGCTCCTGCAGGTGTACAGTCTCCCTCTTCCCTTTAACAGCAACTTTTTTGTTTTATTGATAAGAAACTCGGTGGTGTTAAATGAATTATGACAACATTTCAAGGCAGGACAGGCTCAAGCCCACGCTCACCACAAGAGCTCCATCAATATTTTCTTTAAGAACTAATGACTGAACTCAGAGCACTTCTCCTAGATTCAAAGGGGACATGACATTTCAGGGTGGGAATCATTTGAGGCAGATCAAAGACAGACCCACCACAGTCTAAATAAGCAACAGAAGTCCTGATATAGGTTACTTTTTTTTTTTTTTATATTTTCTGGCCTTTGTAGCACCTTACATTATACCCCAGTTGTTTGCAACAGCCGAGAAGAGAGAGCCCTGTCACCCCCACACCTAAACAACTGCAGGGTAAGACAGGTTAAATTTTCCTAAGATTTTAGGATAGTTCAGGTTGGTCTCTATCCAACCTCCAAGTCAAAGCAGGGTCAACTCCCAGGCTGCTCAGGGCTTTACCCACCCAGTCCCTGAAAACCTCCCAGGACAGGCTCTGCCCTGCCTGCCACACTGCCTGACTGCCCTCACGGTGACAAGGCTGTGACAAAAGTACAGTCCCCAGGCCCACACTGGGACCATGAGAAGGACACATGCCCAATTTCCTGACTGGGGTATTGCCACCCAGCCTTGAAAACGCCTTGGGTGGTCCCCACCTTGTCACCTCTGCCTGCCCAAAAGGAGGTTCCCACCTCAGGGAACAGAGGCAAAGAAACCAAACCTAGTTGCCAAAGGCATGGGAGATGCTCAGAAGTTTCCCCAGCAGATCTGAATTCCACCACCAAGCCAGGTTCTCCCTCTCCCCCCAGCCCTCTCAACATCTAGCTTGATATGAACCAATTCCTGCAAAGGCTGCACAGCAAATAAGAGGTTAAGCCATTTTCTTTTCTGTAATTTCTTATGAAATCCAGCTGGCTGCATTTGAAGTTCCTGCTGAAAACACAAGAGCTTGCTATTATTCTTTACAGCTGTCAGGGCTGATACAGACTCCAAGGAGACAAAGTGTCTCCAGTGAGCTTTGCACTGGGTCTGGTTCACCACTAAACAGCATTTTCTTGCCAGTGGGATCCAGAGGAAGCCACACACCAACCCTGACACAACCAGCCTCACCACACTGGCTGCAAACACCTCCCAGCCCTGAGCTCAGGTCAGGGCAATACAGCACCATCACCTTCCTTGGGAGGTCCTCCTGTAGGCTGCACCACGACGGCTTTCAGTGCTGCTTTTGGTTCATTCACACCACTGTGAGCCAGAGAGGGGCAAGGTGGCCTCCCACAGCCCAGGGGATCACTGCAGGAGTGTCTGGACTGGCAGGAAGCACAGGAGGAAAGCACTCACCTGAAAGGATGTAGGGATGCAGACAATTGTCAGGTTCTCCTCCTTAACTCGCTCAGCTGCAGGAAAAAAGCAGAAGCCTTGGTTTGTTCATTGCACAAGGCAAAAACACAGCAACTTTCACTTTAAGAAACCTCAGTTCAGTGCAGCCCCTCTGATTCACTGCAATTACTTGCTTGGCTTGCAAATAACTCAGTCACACTCAAAATGCAAACAGGTGTCCCCCTCCACAGGCTGAGGCTCAGTTTCAATAGTCAGAAATGTTTAAACACCCACTCTGGCCCAGCCCAAGCCACCAGGAGCCATTAACCTTTATGTCTCCAGCAGCAGAGGAGCCCCATCATCAAATCCTCACCTGGGAAATCGGCCCCATCCCCTCCCTCACTCCATTAGACAGGTTTTTGCTGCTCTCCATGTAAACACAGAGCTCCAGCAGCTGTCTGAAAGGTTTGCTGGCTTGTTGCCCTGGGGACATCACTTGAATTTATTATAGAACATTTAAATATATAGCAGGGAAAGAACTAATAAAGTACAGTATTCCATTAAACGGAAGGAAATATTTCCTCCCCCAGGCTAACCTCAAATGACTAAAATCTATTACTAGGATATCATTATGGACAAAATGTTATTTTAGTAATTACAATAGTCAGGCACAAGCCAACAGCCCAAGAGCCAGCAGGAGCTCAAGCACCAGAGCAAGCACATGAACTCCATGCTCCAAGGTAATGCTGCTGCTGGAAGGATTGCACATGCAACACATGAGGCTGGATGTTGATACAAGCCACATCCCAGTTCTAAAGCAATCAGGAGACATGAAAAGCCAGAATTTGCAGCCTGGAACAGCCACTCCTCTTCAAATACAATAGCCATTTATTTAGAGATTGATTGTGTGCCCAAGGAGGGAGTGGTTGCAGTACTGAGCCAAGCCCAGAAGGCTGAGCAGCAGCTCCCAGACAATGAAGTGCATCACAGAGTGGGGAAATGGGTGACAAGGGACAGCCCCAGCCCTGCTGTGACCCTGCACAGTGAAGGGCTGGGCTGTGCTCAGAACTCAGCCTGCTCTGGGCTGCAGGACAGCTCTGCCCAAGGGAGCTGGGGGTCACCAGGGGGCTCCCCAGACAGGCAGAGCCACCCAGGTGGGACACACTGAACAGTGCTGCCCAGGGAAGTGGTGGAGTCTTCATACTGCAAATGTGGATATAACACTTGGGAGTATGGTTTGGTGGTGAACACAGTGATGCTGCACTGGATTTGAGGCTCTTGGAAGTGTTTTCCAACCTTAATGATTCTGTGGTTCCTCCTCTGTATTCAACCAGAATCCCCAAGAACAACAGGGCTGATCCTGCACTCCCAACCCACCATGGCCCCCACAGCTGCTCTGCTCTGCATCCAAGGACATCCAAAGTTCAGCACCTACACGAGCAGATCTAGGGCTGAGAGTGCCCTACAAAGGAACTTTAAACCTCTGCACCCTCTGTAATGAGCTGTGACAGTAATTACCCTCACACTCACTTTGCAAAACTGCATTTGCCTCACTTGAATATTTGGCTGAAATTTTCTGAATCACGCCCTGAGCAAACCCCTGCACCTGGAGCAAGCAGGTAAACCTGGCTGCAGGGTACATAAATAAAATGCAGCAGGATTTCACATTCCTCATTTTCATTACACCACAGCAGGGCCTCAGTGTCAATCGTGGGGAGCAAAATGAGCCACAGGCAAACGGGTTAAAGGAAGCAGAGCAGCTGCATGGCCCCGAGCCACACAGCAAGGCAGCACTGGGCAGAGCTGGGCAAAGCTGGAACCAGACCAAGGAGCTCAGCTCCAGTTTGTGGTGGGTGCCAGTGGAGAGCTTTTCCTGGCTGTGTGGGGAGAACAGGTGGCAAATCATTACCTCCTCAGGACTCTCAGGCAAGAAATTAGGAGGCCAACTCCCAGTTCTAACCTTCAGCTTCAAGCAGGACACAGCAGCCAGTGAACAGACCCAAGGCATCAGCTCTAAGTCAGCATGCAGGTGATTTAGGGTCAAGCAGCTGGGGCAGGTGGAAAAGGGACTTTTTGTGGTGGGAGGGACAGGGAGGGGAGCATCCTACCTAATCGTTGCACCGCGTGTACAATTGTAGATCCGCTCCCGATCCCAAGAACTTGATTGTTCTGCAAATCAAAGAGAGACACAGGAATGCTCTTACTGGAGGCTCCAGATCGTCCACTTTCCCAGCAGAATTGGCATCATAAACACATGCAAGAGGAGCCTTGTCCAGGGCTGCACGTGGACACAGCATCTCAGCACTCTGCAAGGCAAGGGAGGGAACACACTGTGCCAGCCAGGGCACGGCCATGCTCTGCGGCCAAGGGATTTTAATCAACTCTCCCTCTCATTAAAGGACATGTGCTCGCTAATTACCAGCACAGCCCGATCTCAGGGCGTTCAATGCACACTCACTGGTGGTTGCTGGCATTCCATGAAAGCTCTCCTGCCGGAAAGCTGTGAATTTCAGACAATACCACAGAGGAAGAAGGGGAAACAACCTCAAGATAAAATCTCCCAAGGAAGCCACACAGTAAAAGGCTGGGTTTGCTGCCAACCCGTTTGTAAACAGCACAGATGCACCAGCAGCCAAAGCAGAGAGCACAGCAGCTGTTCCTGTGAATAATAAAAAATGTTTTCCAAAACAGAGTGTAAAGCTGCCTATAGGAGAGTCCAGCAAAACTTGGGAGGTGGGTGAGCCTGGCAGCATGTGCTGGAGAGGATGAAATTTTAACCACAGCTCCATCCTGGCCTTTCTCTATACGTTGCCTGATTTAAGAAGGATCATTGCCCTGCCATCCATAACAGATACACTCCTAAAAGGTGCTGCAGGCTGAGGGTGGATGGGTGCACTTGTGTTACTTCTGCAAGACATATTCTCTGCCATGTCAGTCTCTGTTTATTATCAACTCAGTTTCCCACTCCCTGTAAGTGACCTGCAGCATTCTGCACTTCCCATTTTCAGTGTATTTCATTTTCTTTGGACGGGATCCAAAACTTAAATTGACTTAAAGAGGCCCAGTATCACCACAGAGACTTCATAAGAGGATGATATGAAGACAACCAGAGATGCAGGCACAGAGCTGTTGTGCATTATCTCCTGGACATTAGACAGATCTGGAGCTCTTTCCTCAAGGGCAGCAAATCCAGATTTTGGCAGCTGTGGAAAAAACCACACCTGGAGCATTTCAACCAGCTAAAGTCTTGCTGTCACGCAAGTTTACCTGAAAAGGTGGAGCTCAACACAGGTCACATCCCCTAGGATTAGTCATTTCTCTTGCTTCTGCAAGTTAAAAGCTTAAAGAAAACAGAAGTTCTCCAAAACCAGAGGCTCAGCCTACATCCCAGCCCTCACTGAGCACCGTGACTTTGCAAAAGCTGGGCAGAGCAACAGGTCAGTGCTGCACTCCTGCAGGGTGGCCAGCAAAACCCAGCAGCTCCTGAGGTTCTCAGGGTCACCCACCCAGCAGGCAGAGCTAAGCAAGGCCAGCCAAGGAAGGGGCAAGCAAAGCTGTGCGGGGGCTGGGAGGATACAGGCAGTACCAGTGCTCCCAAAGGACTTGTTTTGACCCGGGGAGAGGCAGTTTCTTCTCTCTGCCCTCTTTTCTGTAGGGTGGGACAGCTTCTTGGAGCAGCTGCGTACCCTAAAGGGATGGGGAAAGCCTCAGCATCAGCGACTCCACTGTAATGAAGCAGGAAGAGCTCACAAGGTCCCAGCCCATCCATTTATCAGTGATTAGAGCTGAAGCAGCATTTTAAATCAGCCTGAACTGGTGCTGTCACAGGCCCTGCCTTACCATGACTCCCACCTCTCCCTCCTCAGCTCCAACCCCAGCCAGACCAGGGGCAAAACCAACAACAAAACATCCACTTTTAAAAACAGGGGCCGGGCAAACATGGTGAGAAGCAGAGCACCGAGGAGCAGCACCTCATGCAAAAATATTATATTTCAAGTTGTTCACCAAAAGGCCACCAAACAAAACCAAGGCACTGAGCCACAGCAGAGCTGAGGACTCACATATGGGTGAAGTGGGCAGTGACCACAGCATTTTCTCAGCCAAGCCAAGGGCCTAAAGTCACTGCCCAGCATTACACAAGCCAACAAGGCAGCACACATGGAGCAAGATCAGCAGCACACAGGCACTGGCCAGTCCAACCTAAGATTCCAAGGTCAGAGAACAAAGAGGTGCAGCTAAAAGCAGCAGATAAATACAGAGCAAAGCCCAAAGTTTGCTCAGTCCTCTCTGGGGCAGCAGGACACAGGGCAGTACCTGCGTTTTCATTTCTAAGGGAGGTGCTGGCAGGGCCCGCCTTCAGAGGTGTTGTGTAAACACAAAGCCAGCTCTACCCAAGCAGCTTACAGCTCTAAAGCCCCAATCCCTGTGCCAGCCCTGCTCCCCCAGGCTGTCACAGCCCCCCAGGCCATGGCCTCTGAGGCTGGGCATCCCAGTGCCCACTCCAGAACCGGGGAACTCTGCTCCTGCAGCTACCCCAGGACAAATGGTGGGTAAACACACCAATCCAGCTTGAAAAAAGAAAACAGAGAGAGAAGCAAGTTTTCCTCTCTTAATCCCCCTCCCACAGCCAGGTTTACCTCTGCCACACAAGGAGCTGCTGTCCTAGCAAGGCAGGGATGGGTGTGAAGGTGGATGCCAAGTGAGGAGCCTCATCCAGTCCCAGTCCCAAGCCCCCAGTGCCACAGATTTATGGCACAGTTAAGCAAGAGAGATTTGTCCAGCAGAACCAAAACCTGGTATCTCCCACACATCCCTGCTGTGCAAAGGAAGCCTCAACTTTGCTTTCAGAGATAAAGTTGCACCCTCATGAGAGCTCTAACAAGCAAGCACAAAGGTATCCATTACAAACAGCAGTGCCCCTGACAGTGCAAACTGACAGCTGAGACCATTCAGCTCTTGGGCAGTGACTCTGAGCTCCTTCTCCACCATTTCTTGAAACCAGCATGCACAAGCACTGGGGTATTACCCCAGATACTGCCTTATTTACTTAACCAGCATCACAAGCTGGTTGAAGTTTAATCAACTGGGACACAGCCAGAAACATTATCCTAAGTTTGCCTGGCCATAAAACAGCACAAAGGCCAGCTATTTCATTATAAAAGTCCAAAAGTACTGGTTTTACCCTAAATCAAAGGAGCCCCCATTTATGATAACTCACAGCAACAGTGGTGTCTTGGCTTCACGCCTTGTGAGATGAGTCCTTCCTCCCATGACCCCTTAGTGCACATTTTTTGGCTTGTTTTGGGTAAGAAAGGGCATTTTTAAGCAGCTGCCAGAGCCCCCAGGCTCCCCCATCTCACAGACTGATCACTTTTGATGGTGTTGGCCCGGCAGGGCTGGGTCTCACGCAGCATGTGGCTGTGCTCTCTCAGACTGCTCAGAGGAAGGGGGCTGCAGAACAAGCCAAGATTTCAGGGGACATAAGGGGAAACCATCAGCAACTGAACTTTAAAACATTAACCCAGCGAGGGGGGAGCAGGAAGGAAAAGGNCCATTTCTTGAAACCAGCATGCACAAGCACTGGGGTATTACCCCAGATACTGCCTTATTTACTTAACCAGCATCACAAGCTGGTTGAAGTTTAATCAACTGGGACACAGCCAGAAACATTATCCTAAGTTTGCCTGGCCATAAAACAGCACAAAGGCCAGCTATTTCATTATGAAAGTCCAAAAGTACTGGTTTTACCCTAAATCAAAGGAGCCCCCATTTATGATAACTCACAGCAACAGTGGTGTCTTGGCTTCACGCCTTGTGAGATGAGTCCTTCCTCCCATGACCCCTTAGTGCACATTTTTTGGCTTGTTTTGGGTAAGAAAGGGCATTTTTAAGCAGCTGCCAGAGCCCCCAGGCTCCCCCATCTCACAGACTGATCACTTTTGATGGTGTTGGCCCGGCAGGGCTGGGTCTCACGCAGCATGTGGCTGTGCTCTCTCAGACTGCTCAGAGGAAGGGGGCTGCAGAACAAGCCAAGATTTCAGGGGACATAAGGGGAAACCATCAGCAACTGAACTTTAAAACATTAACCCAGCGAGGGGGGAGCAGGAAGGAAAAGGGATTTTTTTTTTCCTCCCCTAACTGCTCATATTGACTTTGCTAGCAGCAGCTCCTCACCCCGATTTCACCACTGCTGTTGCGAAAGGGCTGGCACCGATAAACCCTGCGTGACTGTAACCGTTGATCCTCCAAATCGGGCTGTGCCAAACTTCAGGCAGCTCCAGCCCTATCTGACATTCAAGGGGCCCATTCGAGCCCGTGGCTGCATTTCTCTCCCTGCAGAGGACAAGACAGAACGCCCTGGTCAGGGACTGTGGCTCCTTGCTTGGGTGATCAGAAACGGGGTGCAGCAGCAGCATATCTTTGGACTGGAGAAAGGAGTAGTACATGGCATTAGCCTGAACTCCCACCACAGCCCAGCTCGCAGGAGGGTGCACACAGAAAGTTTGGAGGTGCAAGACATTACCCCAAATTTGGCGTACACAGTGCTGAGAAGCAGTTTTTTCTCCCTTTGCCACAGCCAAAGCGAGCGAAGTCCAAAGCGAAAGAGAAAGAGGCTCAGCAGGACCCATCCGTGCACCCCAGGGTCCCCTTTGCTCCCAGGACTGTTCATGCTCCAAATGGGAGGGGTATTCTCAGTGCCCCCCACTGCACCCATGAACCTCGAGGCTGCTCTATGCCCACGACAGGAGTCCGTGCCACCTGAAGCCCATTCACGCCCTGGGGAGTTCAGTACATTCCACGGCCATGCCATACACTGGGGAGTCCCGGCACTCCACAGCCTGTCCCTTCACCGGGAGCTGCCTCACACAGCCCTGGGTCTGTCCGTGCACTGGAAGGCTCTGTGCACTCCTATGTTTTGTGGCAGCTCTGTGTTTTGTGGGGTCCTGGCACCACAGCACTGCTCTGTGCACCCCAGGGTCCATCCATGCACCAGAGATTCTGTGTACCCCACGGCCTCTCTGCGTATTTTGGGGTCCCAGCACCCAAAGCTGTCCCTGCACCCGGAGCTGCTCCATGAACCGCAGGGTCCATCCGTGCTCTGGGAGAGTCCGTGGCTGCTCTGTGCTTTGGGGTGTCCCTGCACCCCAGAATTGCTCCATGCATCCCAGGGTCCGTCTGTGCACCGGGGGACTCTGCACACCCTGTGGCCACTTCGTGCTTTGGGGAGTCCCGGCACCCCAGAGCCACTCTGTGTGCTGGGGGATCCCGGAGCCTGTCCGTGCACTGGGAAGCTCCGTGTGCTTCACTGCCACTCCGAGCACTGGGGGGTCCCGGCACCCCAGAGCCTGTCCCTGCAATCCAGAGCTGCTCCATGCAATGGGAAGCTCCGCGCACCCCGTGGCCGCTCTGTGCTTTGTGCAGTCCCGGCATCCTGGAGTCGCTCCGTGCACCGGGGGACTCCGTGCAACTCCCGGCACCTGGTGCTTTCAGAGTCCCAGCACCCAGAGCCTGTCCCTGCGCCCGGAGCCGCCCCAAGCAGCCCAGGACCCGTCCGCGCCTCCGTGCACCATGGGCCGCTCCGTGCATTAGGGGGTCTCTGCACCCCAGAGCTGCTCCGTGCACCCCAAGCTCCGTCCGGGGATTAGGGAGTGTCTCTGCACCCCGGAGTCGCTCCGTGCACCCTGAGCTCCGACCGGGCACTGGGAGACTCCACGCACCCTGTGGCCACTCGTGCATTAAGGGGTCCCGGCACCCCAGAGCCTGTCCCAGCACTCGGGGATCCCTCTGTGTACTGGGGGCTCCGTGCACTCCAGAGCCGCTCCATGCGCTGTGAAGCTCCGTGCACTCCACGGCCGCTCAGTGTTTTGGGGGTCCCGGCACCCCAGATCCTGTCCCGGCACCCCGGAGCCGCTCCGTGTACGGGGGGCTCCCGGCAGCCCAGAGCTTGTCCCGTCACCTCGGAGCCGCTCCGTGCACTCCATGGCCACTGCATGCCTTGGGGGACCCCAGCACCCTGCAGCCACTCTGGGCTTTGGGGATCCCTGCACCCCGGAGTGTCTCTGTGCTTTGGGGGACTCTGCACCCCGGAGATTCTCCGTGCTTTGGGGGACTCTGCACCCCGG
>VXBR01002374.1:559607-628274 GCA_013400215.1 Cisticola juncidis
GGGGTATTGGGGAGGGGGCAGTGCATGGGAAAAGGGCTGCAGCGTCCCGGGGGTCGTGTATGGGGAAGGGACCGTGCAGAAGTGGGCTTGGACGGGAATAGCGCTGGGATGGGTCGGGAGTGTTGGAGTGGAAAGAATGGAGAGGGGAGGAGGGAGAGTTGCGCTGTGGGGTTATCGTAGATGGAATGGTGCTTGGGAAAGCGGTGAAGTAAGGGTGTCGCAGGCTGGTGCGTGGGGCTGGGCTGTGGGACACTCAGCGAAGTGCCCCAGGGCCGGAGGAGAGGTGCGGGAAGAAGGGGTGGGAGAGATGAGTCCCGTGGTGGGGCTGGAGTAGCGCTACAGGGATGGACAGGCTGGACCGAGGGGTAGGCGGTGACAATGACGAGAAGGAACTTGGGGACCAGCGCTGAGCTGCTTGTTCTTCACGCGGTAGTTAGCAAGGAGAAAAGGGTGTCTTAGCTCTTAGACAAACAAGCTGCCGGATGTCGCGCTGTGTGACATCTGGCCCGTCTGCTTACCCTGCTAATTCCGCGGCTCCATCCCTTCCTTGCCTTGGTCCCAGGTGGCAGTTCTGTGCCTGCGGGAAGGAGACCCTAAAGCATATGTAGTGGAAACTCTTCCCAAATACCCGCAGCTCACAGTTGTTCAGAGCGCAGTGCACCTTTCTGTCATCGTTTTGTTTTAAAGAAAATGCAGTTCCCCCACTACTTAATTGTCTGTTCAGCACAGACACTGGGGTGTGCCTGAGGGGAAGCCAAACATGCAAGGCGAATTGAGGAATAAGTTTCAGAATGTAACAAGGGGAAATAAAATAATAACGGCATGTGGCAGAAGAAGCTCCGGTAAAAGAAAGACTTAGATGAATGACTCAAGTGCAGAAATGTTACTGAGCTGATTCCGGTCTCTTTCTGAATTGGCTGAGAACGATGTGGTGATAAGCCACAGCCGGAGTTTAAAGGAAAAACAGCATAACTAAATGCCTGCTGTATTTGAAAAATGTGCAAATGAATAGCCCAAGCTTGTTGTTAGTATGCCCAAGCTTCACTTAAAAGAAGAAACTGGCTGATAACTTGGCACCTTGTTTTCTTGGAGCACAGTCTCTCCACTTAGCAACAGGATCATTGTTTTGTGTATCAGGTGATCAAAATATCTCCTGGTTTATTGCAATTCTGCTGTATTCAGTTTTTGATAGGATCCTTGTTTATTTAGCCTGGAAATTTTTTAAAAATACATTTTCTGTTTGCCTTCTAGAGCTAAGCAGAAGACACTAAAGATGTTCAATGTAGTAAATTAAGCCTGAGATTAAATGTAGCTGCTCTGTAATTGATTAGTATGTAGGAACAGATTTGCTGTCATCAAATAAAAATAGAATGGCTGCCTGGCCATAGTGTTTGCCTGCATTTCTTTATTTTCTTAATCTGTGTTTCTGAGATCTCCACTCATCTCAGCTAATTGTTCATCACCAATACAGAGGGTAACATAATCTGAAAGAAAAAAAAAAAGAACAAAACCAAAACCCCAACTGTCTTCACTGTAGGCAAATGAATATAATCATCTTGGTTTGAAGATTTTTTGTTTGTTTGTTTTTCTAGAAGAAAATAGGAGGGTTAGTGATTTGCTGTGCTCTTTACGTACAAACATGCAGGATTTGCTGTTGGAATAGCTGCTTAGAGTTCAAGTTTAACAAACAGCCATATTTGCAGTGTCCCAGTGGACTGGTGAGGGTTTTGGGTTTGATGATTCTTCTAAACTGAAACAGAAACGGTGATGAATGTACCAAGATGACAGTAAGTTCTGCTTTGTTTTTCCAACAAAAAGCAACTTACTTGAATAAATGCAAAGTTTGATGCAGGGAAGTTGTGTAGATGAACTACAGAAGTTCCTGCTCTGTCCTGTTTACAGCTTCCCTTGCTATCTTCCCTTTTGTTCGTAGGTAAATCATACTTCCACTTCTGTAAGGCAGAACATTGCTGTGCTAAGGCCTCTTGATCTCAGAAAGTGGGCTGTGTTCATTATAGGGCACTAACAAATGTTTTAAGGCCCAGGACTGGCCTTTTGTCAATGTATGTGGAAGTTTGCAGTAGGTATTTTGCATAATTTCAAAGGGAAACGTTATCACTGCCCTTGAATAACAAGTTCCTGTCTGTAAGCAAAAGAGGATAGGAACTGGTAAGAAAACATCTTCATTCAGCCTTAGAGGCTGTTTGTAGATGGCTGGGGCCAGGGAAGTGTGTCCAGTTATGCTTTCATAGTGACAAAGTGCAAATAAAATCCAACTGTACAACATCAGCTTGTTCTCTGCCAGCTGCCGCAATTACTGATACCTCTGTATGCTCCATGAACTGTCCCCTTGCTTTAGTCCTGTTGTTTGCCATCTGTAAGGGCCCAGAAGGGATTTTGGTTCCCTCCATCCCTTGGTTCACAATGTATTCTGCACCAGCAACTCAAGGCAGGAAGTGCAGGTCTTCATTTTACTGATGTTTATTTTCAGGTGATGGATCCTGGGGTTTAAGTGACTGCCTTATATTGAGAAATTTCTTTTTGTATCTTTTTTATTCTGGTCCAGGCTTGTGGAGATTATTGAATTGTGATTTTGTGGTATTGGTCATTGGGCTTTTTTTTTCCCCTCTTTTGTATCCCTGTGATGTGATTCACTCCTTAGTATAGTCTGCAATTTACTGTCAACAAGTATTGACACAGCCTTGATGCTGTTTGTATCTATCCTCTTCACTTCCTTGGTGTTATAGTTGTGACTTTTGACCTTAAGCTGGGTAATGCTTTGTGTTTTCCCTTCTCAGAAGGGAAACTGATTTGGTAGTGTTCACAGAAAACCTGTGTGTTCCTGAAAGCTGGCTTCTTTGGTCAAGGCAGCCTTTCAGCTTCACTCCAGTCAGGAAGTGATGTTGATAAAGCCAGTGATAAATTGTTTTTCAGAGACTAAAAGAGTTTATCGGGCCTAACCAAAATAGAAATTGAATCAGGAATTCCTTTTACTTTCAGTTTGTCAATCAGTTGGCCCAAAGATGCATCAAAACCACTGCTTTTTCAGTTTAATGTAATGGAATTACAGGAGTTGCAGCCCTGACGTTTTGAGCCAGCAAAGGCTGGCAAACAGGTGGCTGAAAGGACTCCCCTTATTCTGGAACTGTGGCTGTATTCTGCTCTTGTTTCTAAGAATTTGATGTAAGAATTGGCATAAAACACTGCAGTAAACCCACAGTGGAACTCTGGGGTGACAGAAAGCAAGTCACCTGCCTGTTTGTTTTGTCTGAAATATTTCCTTGAAGCAGTTGCCTAAATTGCTTTTATCATAATGTGTTAATTTAGTGCTTGATTAGACTACCTGAGCAACAGGAACATCTCTTGTCACCACTTCATGCTCCCAGTACACAAAGCTGCAAGCACTGGAATCTCACAGAGAAAGGGAAGGGAAAATCTGACAGTGAGAAGATGTAACACTAGAGAGAGTCTTGGGCACAAATCTCAGCTCTTACACCACGCAGAGTTCAAGTGACAGGGTTTTAACTTAGTGGAACCCATCAGACAAGAGGAGAGCAGGTATTAAGGTTTTAACTCCTAGACAAATAGAGTAAGGAATGAAGGATTTTAGCAGAAGAGTAGGGAGTGATAGCTTTTTTTTTTTTCCTGGTATGTGGTATTGCTGAAGAGCAAGATGAAGTTGGAATCAGAAATGTGGCTATTTAGTTGAAAATTAATCGCTTATTAAAAAAGCAGAGAGAAATGGATGTTTTTCTTACACCTGGTCCCAGTTCTAAAGGTAGCCACACCTAAGATTTAGATATAGCTGGGCTAATTCTGTCCCTCTGTCTCATGGAGGTGTTTGCTCAGTAGGTGAAACAAAGTCCATTCTACAGCTGGGGACAAACCCCGAGTGCCACTGCACCCAAGAAAAGCCAGGGTTTTTACAGTGTGCAGAAGTGCTTGGTTAAACCAGTTCTTCAAAGCATATGCTGGTGGCACAAAGGTTCCCCACACTCCCCTCCTCTTTCCTAATCAGCTGAACTGAAAACTGAAGTGTGGTTACAGCACAGTTTGGGTGGCTGGAGGTCAAGGTGCAGGGACAGATTCCAAAACCGCCGCCTTGAGTGGCGGTGGAGAGGATTAAATAGTGAGGTAACTCCTAGGGAAGGTTGAGGTTTGCATCTGGTGGGGAAAGATAATACAGAAATGTAAGACACAAAGGTGTGAAACATTTGTTACTTGAGAGAGAAGTCAAAACAGGAAGAATTAGATAAAGGAAAACAATGGGAGTACACGGGAAGAAAACATTTCACAGCATGATCTTAGGATTTGTCTTCTCTGCAGTATGGCTGCCAAAATTCCCTTCATTCTAACTGCATTTCTACCTCTTTTTATAACCTAGTTGTCAGGAGGATCAACATAAAATTTAAGTAGACCCACTTGCAATAGGTTTTTTTTTTAATGCAGTGCTAGAGGGTTTCAGATCTATTGCTTTACCATAAAACAAACAGATTGTGTTAAATATGTGTCCAAGGCCGTGTGTGAGTACTTGTTTACAGCACTTGAAAATAGTCAGTCTCCTGCAATCTGGTTTATTATTAACCCAGTCTTCGTTTCTCTACAGTTGGAAAAAGTGTCTGTAATCAGCTTATAAAAACTTATGTCTTCTACTGTGCAAATATTTGCACAATTGGTATTTTCCTAACACTTTCTTAAACTTAGCTTTTGGAGGAATGTGATGCTTGGACACCTTCAGAAGTAGGAACTACTATGGCATTTTTGGAATAGGTTAAAGATATCTTTATTTTTCTCTATTAGTAGTGTAGTGCAATAAGCATCATAAAACCCTATAAATTGTGTCGGTTACTTAAATATGTAAAACAGCCATGTTTTATATGACCTTTGTTAGAGGTGATGTAATAAGCCACTCTCCCTGAACTTGTCAGATCATGATTTCAGTTTTTCCATCCTTAAAGCAAACTAATAACCCCCATCATTTCCTCCCTAAATTCCTTGTTACTACGCCAATAACTTTGGACAAGTGAATATATTTGGCCAGAGTCCTACACAATAATTCATTGTCCCTTATTGTTTAAATAAAGATTAATATACATGTCTGTGTGTGCACTACCAGCCCCCTGCCCTTTCACCCTCACCCGAAACTGGTTAATCTCCCCATCAGTTTATTTGCACAGCTCCTTATTCTCATTGAAACCAGTGACTCTAAAGGTCCTTCTGGGTCACTGGATCCAGCCCCCCTCAGTGCAAGCAGCCTGTAAAGTGATCAAGTTCTACTCCCTCTGCCTTTGAAGATTGGTGAGCTGCTGCAAGCCAATCTGACAACACAATCCCAGCTTTTTCAGGGGTCAGAGAAACAATCTTCAAGGAAAAAAAAAGGCCTTTCAGAAATGCCTTGTCGGTGCTTTGTCTCTGATGTGTTGTTTATTTTGTTTGTTTGTTTATTTTAATGCTGGAGCTCTAGCACAACCAGAAATATTTATTCTAATTGTACAGCTTTGTAAGAAACAAGATTTACTGAAACTGAGGCTCTTTAAGCACTGTAGAAATCAGCAGCCAGGCTGCCATGGCCCTGTAGCCCTGGACATCAGGGTACTTAAAGCCTAAGCTGTAAAACCCTGTTTAGTTGCTTTGTGGTCTACAGGCATTGGAGGTTGGTTGTATTGCCCTGTGTGTGCCTTTGGAGGGACTTGTTTTATTCAGAGACTTATCAAATATCCCAGAAATATCCAAAAGTTCGATGTTTTATCCAAAATCCTTGAAAACTTAGTTGCAGCTTAGTGTTTCTTACATCCTGATTGGCTGGATTGGTAGTTTTGGGTTGAGGTTGTTCTGAAAGGATGTATTAAAGATCAGTTTGGAAGGGACTGGAAGAAGTGGGATCCATACTGTTTGTATAAATATCTCAAAAAGATGATCTCATTCAGTATTGTAGTGGGAACATCTGCATGCAAGAGCAAAAAGTCAACTGCCTTGCCCTGAACCACAATGCTGAAACATAGAACAACATAGAAATTAGTTTATGACATCCAGCCAGAGATTTCAGCTCTTCTACCCTATTGTTGGTCTGGGTAGAGTTACTCAGTTGAATTGCTTTTCTGCAGAATATAGAGACTTAAGGGTTGGATTGGATTTTACTGGGCATAAAAGGCAGTGAGTAGGTGAAGTCTGTCCTGTTGTAGTTTTGACTGTGAGCATTTCCAACCTGCAGATCTCTGGTAATTATCAGCACTTTGGATGGACGAATTGCTGCGCTGGATCCAGAAAATAGTGGGAGAAAACAGTGGGATCTGGATGTGGGATCAGGTTCTCTTGTGTCATCCAGCCTCAGTAAACCAGAGGTAAGGCTTCATTTCTTTCCTGACTAAATCTTGAAAAATTGTTACGAGTTGGAGTTGTCTGTAATTAAAGAAATGCAGCTGCCTCCCTCTTTGGTAGCTGTTAAATAATGGAGTAAACACCTATAAAACTTTGTCAGTACTGTTCTCAAACTTTTTTTTTTTTTTTTGAGTGCTTACATCATGTTGCCATTTCCAACTGGAGTGTGTCAGCATTTCAGCCTTGGGATTGACGTATTTGATAACTATCAAACTAGATGATGTAACTGAGTTGGGGAATTGTATGTAATTGCTGAAAACAAGTTACTTGTAATTTCAAGCAAATGAAAGGATCATCTGCTTTGTATTACTAGACTATGTCTTGGCAAGTACTGGCTTTTTTTTCTCCCTCAAGAAAAGCAAAAGTCCTTGTGACTTAATAAATGAACAAAGGATTGTTTGGGGTGTTTTATACTAGATAAGCAGGCTGCCTGTGAAATAGAATGTGTTAGCAATTAAGCAGAGTACTGAAGGTCACCCTGAAGAACTCAGAGGTAAAGGGTTGCATCACTTCTTGCTGATGAACTGTAAGAAAAAATCTCGAGTTCAGTTTCTTGTTTGGTGCTATTGGCCACCATCAGTTTCAATAAACTAGGCAAAAAAATTAGAAGGAAGTTGTTTTTTGTTTTTTTTTTTTTTTCTTTTCCTGCAGTGGGGACGTCTTTGATTCTTTCTCTCCTAGAATTAGGAGGAATAAAAACACTGACAAAGAGGTAATTTGTGATGATAACACACCACAGAAGTACACAGTCCTTCCCTGTCAGGGATTGTTGGATTTGATGACCAGTCCTGTATCATGCTTTTGCACAATGAGCATCAGAGAATGAAAGTTGAGTTCAGGATTATTCAGATTGCATGACTTCCTTGCTTGTGGTTCTTTGTTGCTATCTGTGGGCATGACCTCTGTTGCAGTGTGAAGAAGTCAAAGGAAAGATGTGGTCTGTTGCTGTGGTAGTGTAAGTATGAAAGCTACTAATGAGTATCTCACATTGCAGAAGTAATGTGAATGTTTACTCACATTCCTTTGTTTCTGAGACAGAATTTTATTTATGGATGCAGCTTTGTGAGATTTGTTCAGGTGTATTTTTGTGGTTTAGAAAAAACACTGTAGGAAAGAACTTTCCCCCAAAATATGTTTAAGAGCACAACTGAAAAGAATACAGAAGAGAGAACTGTAAAGAGCTCTGTGAGGTGGAAGGTGTCAGTGGTAGTGTAATCCTTAACAAATTTCTCAGAAGTAGATACATAAAAGACTGATCTGCTACCTGTTGCTGCAAATAGTTTCTGATGGCCACATGAAAATAGAACCAGTGGTTATGAAAAGCACACATTTGAAATCTGTGCAAATATAAAATTTATTTTTTCACTACAAGTTAAGTCACAATCCCAGGTTTTTAAAGATTTAGGAGTGCAAGCATTTCCAATGATAGATATGTTTTTTGCAATACAGATTCTGTCACTCAACTGTCTGTCGAGAGTTTTGATATTTTTTCCAGTGTGTTAGGACTGTAAAAACAAAAGGTTGGGGTTTAGACAACAAAAATTGTAGTTTGTCCATGTGATATTTAATTCCCTTCTGTGATTACAAGTCAGTAGGGTGTGGCAGTCATAAAAATATACTTCTAAAGAGTGTTTGTTATGGATAGAGGAAACTGGACTTTCAGATGGGCTTTCAAATTGTTTAATTTCTACATCTGTGGCTAAAGACACTGAGAGATTTTGGCAGTTGATGCAGAGCCTATGAGATAACTAATTTTGGAAGGAAAAGGTGATTTTAGCCTTTCAGAAGCTGTTAAGCATTATGAATATGGGCCTTTTTATACTTCTTACTGTCATGTAAACAAATGCTGTTAAGACAGAATTTAACAAGAAACATGATGAAAAGTGATGAATACTCTGAATAAACTGCATTTAAATATTTAAATGTTTAATCTGCTGTCAGTAATCAGCTGAAAGACTTCATGCAGTGACTCTAGATACTTACTTAAGTGAGTAATTCACCTCATTAAAATTGCTGGGAAAATTCTGGTTTGGGTCAAAGTGATGTGGGCATATGACCTGTTGAGTTTTATTCTCTCAAACCGAGTCTTGAGGCTTTTCCTTCCTCTTCCAGCATTTTTGAAGTAACAAAGGTTTCTGTGCTAGCAACCACAATATTCATCATAAAGCATTAACATTATGTAAGCTGTTAAATTACATCTTCTTGCAAGAAATGGCAGATGAGAAACTCTTACACTTACAGTGACAAAGATTTGTGTTCTTTCAGTGCAAGGAAAGGGTGTGCTGCTGGGTCTTTATTGTTTTGATGAGGATTTTTTTAACTATCTGAAGTGTGAGCATAATGAACTGCAGTTCCACGTCCTAGTGCAAAGACATGAATTTAATTTCCAAGTGCCTTTTAAGAATAGAATTAGATCTTCAAACTTTCAGTGTTTAACAGAACTGTAGTTAACTTCCTTTGCCTAACTGTAAAATGTCAACCTGGCTGTCTGGAGCGCCTGTGTTAATTAGGAAAGTGAGGCAATGAAATTTCAAATGTTCCAGCAGCTCTGTCAAACGCTTCAGATCTTGAAACTACTGCTTAAGACACTGACAAGTGAGATGTTCATCATTTGTCATGTGAACAGATCAATTAGAAAGGAAAGGCTGCTGAAGTATTAATTGTGTGTCTGGGTAACTGAAACACTAAAATTCTTCCCTTGGCTCTAAGCTCCAACATAAACAAATCATGGTTGGGGTGCCAATGCTGAAAAGTTGACTCTGCAGTTCAGGCCTGTGCGTGAGAATTTAAAAACTGTTTTCCTATCCATTGCTTTAAAATGGAAAACCTTTCTCTATAAAAGCCTGGTTACAACTCCAGGTTTTCCTGTCACCTGCATGTAAAGATTGCCTGATGAAGTTCACATAAAATGTTTGAATGACAACTTTTTTAAAAGGGAGTTTAATTTTAATAAAAACACTCCAGTCTTTAAAATTTGGGTTGGTAATTAATACACTGTCCATACTTAAAAAAGAATACTTTTGGGAACAGCAGCGTGTTGAAATAATGATGCTTAATTATAGTGGAAGTGGAGAACTGCTTCAGAAGCAGTGGGAAAGGTTCACAGCACATCGTTTGCTGATGAGGATGATTCGTTCTTTTACCTGCAAGCTTGATACTAAATTACTTAATGGGCACCAGTCAGAGTTGTTTCAGTGCTCTGGGCAGAGGCTACACTGGGATGGACTTGATAAAAGTACCTGGTAGGCCTGGGCTGTTACAGACTAATCCCTAAGTAAGCATCTTATTTCCTTATTTGAGACACTGAAGATCATGGGACAAAATCAGTTTCAGCTCACAAGGCTCACATTTATAGCAGTCAGAGTAAACATACCACTGTATCCTGGAAAAACGGAGTAATTTGATTATGCCATGTCACCAAATCTGTCAACATCCTTATTCCAATAAAGACTCTCATGACCTTTGTATTTCACTGTGTATATGTATATTTGTATATATAGAAACATAAATTTATCTTTTTATTGTGACAGCCACATAAAATCAACATTTCTACCAACTTAGACATCTGTGTCATCTTTTTTGGGACATAGAAGTGGCATATTTTTATGGAATAGCCTAGTATTACATTTTTTTTGTCAGAGAAATGTGGAGAGGTAAAGAAGTTGTACACTGAGGTCATCTGAGAATTCACTGTGTTGTTGGTGAAGTGAACCCCATTGAGACTTTGAGCAGATCGTTCCTTTGTTGCTTAGAGCAATGAGTTGGAAAAGGATTTTGAAATCTCAGAAAACTCCACTAGTTACTGGATTTAATGTACAGTATATCTTCTTTCTTTTTTCTTCACTGTATCTGCATCATAAACCCTTCCAAATTTTCAGTGCTTTGGTTTCCCAAAAGAATTACAGAATTCTGCTGTGAAGTGTCCAGACACCTGGGATTCACTCTGAGATACTGACTTGTCTGCACTTTGCTGCGCTTTGGATAAGGCAAACTCTGTGCCCAGATAATCCAGAGGAGAGCCCAAATCTGTCTTGGGTTGCTTTGGGAACACAGGAGGAAACTCAGCAATTCCCATCCTTTGATCTCTTACACTCTGGAATAGAAGAAAACACAAAATCTGCATTGAAGTGGGTCAGGGCAAGGCAAGAGGTCAAAATGTTCTTTGAGGGGCTTGAATAGTGAATTCTGTTATTTGCTCTCACACCCAAGGT
The DNA here is from genome assembly GCA_013400215.1 of Cisticola juncidis. NCBI lineage: Eukaryota > Metazoa > Chordata > Aves > Passeriformes > Cisticolidae > Cisticola > Cisticola juncidis. The sequence continues at coordinate 570,197 of VXBR01002374.1, forward strand.
TCAGAGAGGGTAAATAATTTAACAATGTCTTTGAAAGAATTAGGAAAGTCTCACCCACCACTTATGGCACTGCTGCAGAAGTATTTTATTAGTTTGAATTAAACTTACATGTTTGTTTGGCTCACAGCTTTCTATTATAGTCGTTTTTCAGTTGAGTCACTGTCTGTAAATATCATCCAAGGAGAAGCTGATAGTGTTTGTCTTGGATATGGGTGGGGAACACTTAGACTGTCAGACACTTGAGTGTTTTCATGGAAAAGGTTATTATAGCAGCTGTTAAATGCAGTGATGAATATTAGGAATTTATATTAAGCCTGCATAAAATCGTTCTGACTCTGCTAACATGCACTGGCCAAACACAAAGGAGGTTCTTTTCAAACTACACTGACATTCTGAAAAAATACCTTTTTTCAAAATTTTGCTTAAAAGTGAATGCCTCTGTCTAAGTTCACTGTTAGTAATTTTAACTCTTAATCTTGGGTGCATCTTAAAACATCTGGAATGGGACACACCAGCAACAGAAATGATCTTTCCTGCTTAGCACTTGGAAGAGTCTCTGTGCACCATCCAGGCATCTTGCAGGAGGGTCAGACTTTCATATACAGAGAATATCAAGTTAGTTCTCTGAGAAGTTTGAGTGTGTACATAAGGTTTTTAAAGGACAGTTTTACTCAGATAAGAATAAAATTTTTAAAATATCTATTCATGCTGTAAAATTACTTTCCGGCTGTAGTATGTTGTGAGCAGATGAGCAACTGAGTTGCCCCTGCTTTCAAGCAGGCAGAGTGTAAATCACTGCTCTGGTTACTGAGGTGATTAAACCGGGGAAAATACATTTCCTTGTAGGTAAACTGGTACCATTTTAGTTGTCTGAAAGTGTATTCCAGTGTCCTGTAGTGACCTTTATTTTTGTGTACTACTGAGATTTGTAGAACCACCAGATGCTGAGATAGTTGGAGGTGTCATTCCTGTAGAGAAAGACTGGCACATCAGCTGGTTCTCAGTACAGGTTTTCTATAATAGACAGGAAATTAAACTGTGCTAAATGAAATACAAGATGTGGGCGTTGATAACAGTGGTTTTGTTGTTGAAGGTTGGAGATAACCAGTTTAAAACTGAGAAAACTGTGTGCTAAGATACCCTGAGACAGGTTATCAGCTGCTATCTCCATTCCACTGCAGGGGAAGGAAATGTGATTCTTCCTTGCCTGCGGGTAGAGAGAGGAAGAGAGACAGATTAGTGTCTTAAATGGTCCTGGAAAAGCTCATAATGAATAAGAAGTGAGTGTCCAGAATTGTACTTCAAAGGAAGATAAATTCTAATTGCAATTGAGGCAGAGAAGGCTTGTTAGGGCTATCAAGGAGAGTGGAGCCTGTGTTTTGTAGGAAGAGAATGGATGTGACTACTCTTTAACTACATGGATGCATTAGCATTCCTGATGGCACAAGTAGTTCTTTTTAATTCTGTTACTGGAAACACGCACATGTGCATGAAGAGGGGACGGGCAACAACTTCACTAGAGAGACCTGTGGATTTCTGAATACAGATTTTTGTTTCTTTCTTGGTGAAACTAAAACATAATTTACAATTCTCCTGAAAATAAACTTAATGTTGTTTAGTGGACAAAAAACTACAGCAAAGGACTAGCAATTGTTTCAAAGTACCCTGATAGCTGGCAGTATGCTTTTATAGGAAACAATCAACTTCTTAGTTGGAAATGGTAAACTTAATGAGAAGGGGAATTGCTGACAGCTACCTGAGCTGAGTTGGTGCTTAGTGTGATGCAGCACCATCATACCATCATCACACATTGCTGAGGCAAGTGGTGTTATGTATTTATCGAAACTTCACATCTTCAGTCCTCTTAGTTTTGTGCCTTGTTAAGTTAAAAAGCCCAAAAGACCTCGGTGGTGCTCTGCTGACATTTGCAGTTAGCACCAGTGAAGCCCTGAGGAGCTGCTGACACGTGTCCTTTCACTGTGCTTTAAGGACATTTTTGAGGATGACGACTTCCTTTAGGGGACACATGAGCAGCTCCAGAACAGGATATTGTGGCTTGTGCGATACCAAAGCTCTCAAAACCAGTCCTCAGCTGATGCTCTGCCTTGAACAGAGCCAGGAAGGTCTCTAAGAGTTGCTCTGTGAACAACCAGCTTTCATCTCATGCTCACAGCCATAGTCCAAATCCTCCAAATACTGGAAAGGCTTTTTACCATCCCCAGTGTCTCTGGGTTTTTATTCTTTTTATTGTAGAATATCAGAATGGTTTAGGTTGGGATAAACCTCTAGAATTACCGAATTACCAAGTCCGAGTGTTAACCCTGCACTGCCAAGATCACCACTAAACCACATCCACAAGGCTTTTACATCTCCCCAGGGATGGTGACTCCACCACTGCCCTGGGCAGCCTGTTCCAATGCTTGACCATCTTTTCAGTGAAGAAAGTTTTCCTTACAACCAATCTAAACTTTCCCTGATGGAACTTATGCCCATTCCTTCTTATCCTATTGCTTGTTTCTTGGGAAAAGACATTGACTCCTCTCACCTGGTTAAAACTTCTGTTCACATAATTGTAGAGAGCAATAAGGTCTTCCCTGAGCCTGTTTTTTTTTCCAGGCTAACTAACTGCAGCTCCTGCAGCCATTTCTTGCAAATCTTGTGGTCTGGACCCTTCACCTCCTGAGTTGAAATAAGGGCAGGAAGAGAGCTTGTTATTTAATTGTGTGTGGCCCACTGCGTGTTTTGTAGGCTGTTTAGCACTTTTGGTGTTTTCAGATACCAAAATGGATCCACTCTAGTACCTTGACAAATACCAGTTTCAGGTAATGGATAACTTGGTTGGAATTCAGCTGCCCAATACACAAAAAAGTAATTTATTCTGTCCTAGAGCTTTTTTAAATTTCAGGCTGTATCTTTATCTCTATAAAGAAGGGCCCATTTTAAGGGTTAAGCATTTTAGACAGTTTAGCAAATCATTCCTGTAGCAGCACAGCCACTGACATCTCATTTCCGAATTTCTTCTGGACTTTGTTCTCCATAAGGAGATAACTATTAATCTTTGTCAGACTCACTGCATGTTTTGTGCACTCTTTTCTTTGCATCCCTGAAAGAGGAGACAGATTTGCCATGTTCTGTTCTCCTCCTGTATTGGGCTCTTTTCCTATAGGAGTTGCTGTGTGACTTAGTTTTTCACATGGGCTCTGTGTCTGTATCTGCAAAACCACCATGTCCATGCAGATCCAGGGGAGGAAACACACAGGGTCCAGCAGAGATCAGTTTAAATCTTGGTCTCCTGAAGTACCACGAGCTTCTGCTGTTTTCCCTGCATGGATGCCAGGCGCTCACCAAAGCCACTCTATGTCCCTCCCCAGCTGGACAGGGGAGAGGAAAAGCTATTGAAAAGGGTCGCGGGTCAAGATCAGGGCAGGGAGAGATCATTGACCAGGCCCTGTCATGGGCAAAGCAAACTTGACCCAGGGAAACCAGTTTTATTACCAGTAAAACCAGAGTAGGATAAGGAGAAATAAAACCATATCTGAAGAACACCTTCTTTCACCCCTCCCTACTTCCCAGGTAACTTCACCCTGATTTTCTCTCCCTCTGCCCCAGAGTGGCATAGGGGGATGGGGCATGGAGACTGCAGTGAGTTCAGCACAGGTTGTCTCTGCCACTTCTTCCTCCTCAGGGGAGGACCCCTCACACTTTTCCCCTGCTCCAGTGTGGAGTTCTTCCCACACCTGTAGACCTCCACTCCTGTGCCATGCAAACCAAATACAAGTACTAATTTTGCCATGGTGGCTGATGAACTTCTGAGTAGGGCCTGTTTCTGGAAAGGCAAGGCTTTGGGTAATTTTTTTTCCACTAGTCCACTCTCTTATGTGCTGTTAGTTTCAAGGAGCTCAGTGATGGGCTCGGTAGCAGCAGCACCACTTTTTGTCTCAGAAAGCACTGCTCTTAAGTTTCAGAAGACTTGCAGTCTTATTAATAAAATTTGCCGTGTAAAAGAGGGGGATGGAATAATGTCAAAATAAAGTCTTTCTTAAAGCACCGTGCAGTTGGCTTTTTTTATTATTATTATTATTAAGGAGAACAGTTTTTAAAAGTCTGTTACCATGGCAGCAGAGCAGGCTGGCATCTCTATCTCAAAGCCTCAAGTCTTGTTTGACTATGATTAAAGTAACGGTGGTATTCAGTTTGCTCGTCTTCAGAGGAAGAGTCTGTGTGATTGCACAGCAAACAGTACTGGGTTCCTGATCTCTTTTGAAGCTGGGGTGGTCTAGTTAGCACACTGCAGATTTCCTGTATGGCCCTGCATGCAAGGGCAGAGCAAGAATAATTATTGTAAGGGCAAACTCAAGCTGAACAAGGTACTGTGCCCCTGATGCTGGAAAGGAGAGTATAAGTCTCAAGCTGCTGTGCTGCTGTCATCTGTTGCTTTTTAAACTGTTTGTGTAAAAGACAGGTTTGTCGGGACCCTGGTGCTTACACCTGATCAAATTTTAAGATCTGAAGTGTAGAATCATGACAGAGATACCAGCTCTAGTCTATTAAAGTTGTTGGGAGGACGTTGCAGGTGTTGCTTTGAAAAGAGAGAAGAAAGGAGTTTTGAAATGAGTTCTCTAGTACTCATCCAGGGACAAGGTTACAGCATCAGTTCACACACTCATCATACAGAAAATACAGGCCCACAGAAGTTGAATTTATTACTCTTTTCCATGTATTCATGAAAAATGAAATAGAAACTACCAACTTGTGGAGTATGGGTGATGATGGGAGGAGAAGAAAGACTGTAATAGATACAAACTTGTGTCATAAGGTACTTAATGTAGGCAGGGGCCAGGTTTGGTCACTTGATAGATGCTGTGAACTATTGCTGAGTGATGAGCCATACAGCCTGATGGTACAATCAGGCTGAACTTTGAGAAACATCCCTGCTTGCTGCTGCTGTGCAGACCTGGTGTGCTCTTTCAGGCTGTCACACCCCAGCTGAGATGAAACCTATTTCCCTGGCTTCTCTGTGTGCCACTCTGGCTCTGCTGGCTCTCACCTCTGCAGAGGAGGGAAGGCCACCTAATCCCACCTCCTTAAACAGCTCAATAAAATACTGATTATCTCATGTCCAGGTGCAGCCCTTCTCACAGTCCTGATCTCAAAGATGGTGTGGCATGTTCAGTGCTTAACAGGCACAGGAGGTGGTCAGGACAGGTATGCACTTTGTAATCAAGTGTAGTGCTGAGATCGGGAGCAGTGGTACTCACAAGAAGAAAAGACTTTCTAGACAAACAACCACCTGCCTGTTGGTATTTCCTGCCTCAGCTTCCTCATTGCCCTTGAACATGTCTCAGGTTGTTTCACTGATGTAAATCATGGACTTCCCTCCTCAGTCAATTTTCTTTTTCCTGGCTGGTTGAACAGCCCTGTATGTTTTGAAGACTACTTTGCTCTTTTACAAATGCTTTAGGCAGTGGAATAGCTCAACAGCCTCTGTTTTTGAAAAGGTTGTGCTTGTGTATTTGTTCTCCTAGGGAAGTAGGGATGTTGTGGGCCTTGGAGAAGTTTGAAGACTGCTTGGCCCCTTCATCCCAGTGTGCTGCTGTTTGATCAGGGTTTGCCTGATAGTAATAGTACACTGTCATCCTTGTAGTGCCCTGTCTTCAAGATTTCTGCAGGTAGCTGGAGGCAAAACAGATGAATCAGCATCCTGAAATCAAAGGTGAAGAGGAGAAATAACCTCTTCTGTTGGAAGGAAGTCATAAACCTATGGCTCTGTGCAGATAACCTTCCTGCATACTTAACAAAAAAGAGCAGACAATAAATCAGTTCCAGACCAGCCCAAACTAGGGACATCTCAGCAACTCTCTGTATGTGTGTATGTATATCTTTATCTATATATCTGTATCTGTATTACCTGAAAAATCTCTAAATATTTACAGTAGAGATACCTGTGTTACTGTCTGTCTATGGGCTTGTGTTTTTAATTTGTTTGTTTGGGTTTTTTTATGTGGAGCATACCAGCTTACCTTTACTTCCCCAGATTTCTTTGTGCAGACTCTTGTTTCTACCCTTCAGAATAAAGATGCCATATGTGACTTTTTAATATGTTGCATAGATTAATTTTAAAGAGGCTTAAAAGACATAGTTTTCAGTGAGAAGTAGTTTTCTTAAGAGCGTGCCCTATGTTGGCTTTGATCCTGTTTGTTACAGTGATCCTATTGAAGGGATAATCATAGAGGGAAAAAAAAACTGGTACCCTTATCATTTAAGATCATGTAGGTTGGTCTTAGTTAATTAGTAACCAGAATGAAGCTCTTGCAGCTTATAGTAACAGTAAGATTCGAGAACTACAAGCAGAAGTGTTAGAAAAACATAACGACATAAAATCCTATTTTAAGGAAAATATTTCACTTGTGCGTGGTTATTTCCTTGGAGTTAGTAGATGGTCCAGCCCATCTGTAAACAATAATATTGACTGTTTTGGCACCAGACTTGGCTCAGATGTGTCTGCACGTGAGCAGGCTTGATTTTTGTTTCAGACGATAAGGAGTGTTAGGAAGGGGGTACAATGTCACGCTTGCTGTTAAACAGCTCCTGGAAGCCTTGGTACTTCAGCTTGTTTTGATCTCTGTTTACACAGTTTTTCTTTCTTTTTCTCTTCTCTCCACCGCTATAAATCAGCGGCTTCCTGCACCTATCAACCTGCCGTGGCACCTGGCGTACGGTGCCCTCCTTTCCAGTAAAGAGTCTAGACAGCAAATTCCCTGGAAGCGTGTGCCATTCCGGATCGTTATGCCTTTTTTTGCTTTTTTGTGGAGGCTTTTTAGAAACTGCATTACCTCACCCGTCGGCCTGGAGATTGCGCAGCCTGCGCCGCTGATAGGGCTGCAGAGCCCCGCGCGGAGCCAATCGAGAACTTGGGCTGCAAACTCTTAATGAGCAAAAGAGCAGCGGCTCATTTAGGGCTCCACACTTAATGTGGGGGCTTTTTTTAAGTGTTACTTCTGAAAGACAAGCCACTTAACAATTATGTGCCATATTGCTGACCAGTGAAGCTGAACAAATAGCTATTTACATTGACAGATCAGAGGAATGTGTAAGTGCATCGTGGTAACCTACATTTTCTGTGCCAAGAGATTTGCAGCTGACTGCCTGGGTGACTCACTCCTTGGATTAGGAGATGAGGTAATGCTTTTGAGATACAGGGTGATGTCATTCCTTTACCTGAGCTGCATGCCGATGCTAGTTGCTAGTACTTTCAAGGAAAGTCCCTTTTCTACTTCTCGTGTACTAGAGAATGAGCTGCATAATTCAGATGGTTGTTGTTATTAATGTCCTTCCAAAGCCTCTGGCTGAGCTGCTCCTTTGAGAACAGATGTCACCACAAGTGGCCACAAATGTCTTTTGTTACACATGTATGTGGGCACCTGCAAGTGGCACATTTGCATACCTGCCCATTTCTTCAAATAAAACTATTTTGTTAAAAGAAGACCTTCATGGTAATCAGGTGCTGTCTCTTGTCAGTGCTATGTCATGTAATCCATTTACAGACAGAGTCATCTTAAAAGAAGGTGATTTTCCCCCCTGTTCTGTTTCTGTGGTGAAATAGCTCATTTGTGATGGTTACTAACCCAAATGTCTCACTTGCACTTAGGGTCAGTTATCACTTATCTGTGATAACTTATCAATGCCTGCTCTGGCATTGTCCTTCACTGCCACAGCTCTTCCTGCTGCCTGTGCTCCCTTTCCTGATGGATTCATGGGCAGCAGCTGTGTCTTTTCTCAGCTTTTCCCTCCCAATGTCACCCAGGACGTGCTGCTCCTGTGGATCCCCTCAAGACTGGGAGCACGGACAGGTGATCAGCAGAGCTGACCAACAGTGTCATCTGTCCTCTGCAGCTCCTGGGGACCGAGGTTTTAGCAGCTGAGCAGGCAGACAGCCACTGTCAGGGAATTTTCAAAGCCATAACCCAATTTGATCCACATATTGGGGATATATAGTTGTGTGTTGCTGAATCAGCTTCATGTGTCTTGGAAATTCAGGTGTAGTTCCTAGAAATGTGTTGTTTGCTGGTGGAAAATTTCCTACTCAGGCTCTGGAGCGAGAGTTTTGGGGCAGGGGAAGCACTTAAGGTGACGTGTGTCACGTTGTCCCCAGAGCTTTCAGCTGCCCACAGAGTCTTCCTTCCTCAGCAGCAACTCCTCAGCAGTTCACACCACTGTCTCCATTCTTCACAAACCATGGAAACCATCTCCATGCTCCAGCCTTGGAGCAGAGTATCTCATACTGGCATGGGCCTTCAGACTACTTGCATGTGTATGGATCATGTGCAGATCCATTCAGAAGATTTGTTAATGCAAAGTAACAGCTGCACAGGCTAAAAGTTGTCATCAGAATTATTATGGGCTTCTAAAAGAATGTATTACAGAAACATTTTGTGGTATTACTCCTCTGTGTTTAATGTTTTAACAAGATACTTCCACCGTAGTTACAGCTGCAATTTTGGCTCTGGCATTTTGGCTTTAAAAAGATGTTTTCCAAATCTACCCAGTCTTCTGTTTCTGAAGACCACAAGGTCACTCTTGAATATGAATGTTTATATAAACCTTTTTTGTTTGCTTTATTTTTCCACTGATCAGGTGGTGTCTAGAAATGACATCCCTCACCCTCCACTCCACCAGAATATTTTCTTTTTTGTTGGTTTGTTTCTCTGTGTGTGTATAGGGCTGTGTATGTTTATTTTTCCTTACCAATTGCATGCCATAATGCAACATTTGTGTATCACATGCAATGTCTTTTCCAGGATGTTTGGCCTTTATTGCCATAAGGTAAATATCTGAGAGGGAAAGAACACACCTAGTTTTGCTTTGTAAAGAGCTTCACAGCTAATCTCAGGGGTTTATTTTTATCATCTCTCCAATTACACATTGCGCTCCTGAGAGGACTTTTTATTTCAATTGTCTGTCATCATGAGGCTTTTCAAAGCTGGAAAGCAGCAGTGTTGGATCCTTTAGGGATCCTAAATACCAGCAATGTGGGGTAACTCACCTGAATTTTCTGTTTAAATGAGGTGTGTTGAACAGTGCATGAGGAGATATTAGTCATGACATGCACACCTCTACAACATCTGTCCTTCCCTTCCTGTTCAGGTGAATCCCAACTTTGCTTAATGCTGTTTGCTTGACTCTGACCCAGTTAGAGGAATAAAAAGTTCTGTGTTATATGGAATTTGAATCATGCAAAGATGTGGTTTCAGATCCTCATAGTGGCTCCAGAAATAACAAGAAGAAGAAACGTTCTGCGTTTTTTGTACCACTTTGTAATACACATCTGTGCCTTGGAGTCTGAGCAGGAATATTTTTTTCCAAGTGATGAATACACATGTACCAGAAGCAGTTTTTAATTCCTAATGTGTTGTGTATCCAAATTTAATGTAATTATGTTGTAGGGGACTGCCCAAATGGACGGAGGTTCTGAAAAAGTACTAAAAACTCCCATGTTAATCCATATTCTCAGAAGCTAAGATTATGTGGATTACAGTTTCTCACTGTTCATGATGGGCACAGCCACTGTGGCTCCACAGCATTAGTTATGGTCCATCATGCTGATAATGAGTTTCTTAATAAGTCCCTTAGTACTCCCTGACAATAACTCATACTTCCGAGCTAGGATCTCCTTGAAAATCTCTGTGTAATGGGTGAAATATTGTATCCCAGTGAAGATATTTTTTCTTACTTGTGTGTTTAGGAAAAAGCCTGGCAATTTGTAAAGGAGCAGTAGTGCTTAAAGATAAGAAATTCTGAGGAGCAATCAGATTTAACTGTCTGAAGAGGCAAAGGTGAAATGTGAATTCTGATCTCAGTGATAATTGTTCTCTCTGCTTTACAGAAAGTTGGATATTCTGTAATAGACATTAATCGTGAAAACAGCCTCAGTTGTACTTTTAAAATTACTCTATCTTGAAACTGTCACAAATAATGTGCAAAACTTTGCACTTTAACCAGTGCCTGTCTCTTGGAGAATGCTTCAACCCACATCATATTTTCTGCTGTTTTGGATGAAACCTGTCAACTCATCGAGCTTTCAAATATTTTGAAGAAGTGTCACACACTGAAGTGTTTTTTGACTAAGAATAGTGAAATATGGATCTGATTTGAATGCCTGAAAGTTTTCTGTCATCAGTATAACTTTGAAAAATACGACTCGGAGATACAAAACAGTTAGGACACTGGAGCATAATGCACTGGACTTACACAGCATTTCTGTTGCCATTTGTGGTCTGTGTGTTGTGGTAAAATTATGGTTAAAACATAGCTAACCTTCAGTTCAATTCTTGTAGGTGTTTGGAAACAAGATGATTATCCCTTCCTTGGATGGGGACCTCTTCCAGTGGGATCGGGATCGAGAGAGCATGGAAGCCGTTCCTTTCACTGTCGAATCTCTTCTTGAGTCATCCTACAAATTCGGCGAGGACGTTGTCTTAGTTGGGGGAAAGTCTTTGACCACCTATGGGCTGAGCTCCTATTCAGGGAAGGTAAGAGCCTGGAAAGGTGTTTTGTGTCTGTGTGTTTTGAGCTCTGCCTTGCAAACAGGTGACTCCTGAAGTTTAAACTGTGGTGCAGCTCAAGTGTTTAACTGCAGGGCACAAAAGGGCAGAGGGTGGGCTGCAGTACGTGGTAGGCACTGCAATCTCCTGCTGCCTGGGAGCTCCTGCTCTGCTCCCTGTGCTGGCTTTAACCCTTGTCTCACCATTTGCTAACCCTGAACAGAGCACTGTTCCCTTTTTACTGGATTAGTTTTGTGCTGGGTTAGCTGTAGCAGGGGACTGGGGAGTGCCAGAGCCAGCAAAGGGAAGGGACAGGGGTTTGTCACCAGAGCCTAGTGAGAGGATCAGAGGGATGACCCCTTTCTGTGGGTGGAGTTCAGCTTTATCATCTGGCCCTGCTTGAAGCAGACTTTGCAGTTCAGCCCACTGTGTATCAATTAATGCTTTAGTTGACACTTTTTCGGATTTTTCAGAACTAATGAGAACAGAAAAAAATTCAACATAAGTTAAGGATTTTCAGTTGTCAGTGTGTTTACTGTCAGAAGTTCTCCTTATATTTTAAAGTCATATTTAAAAATTAAGTTAAATGTCAGTTGTCATTGAAGTGCTTGTAGATACTTTGTGTAGTGGAGAACAGATATTTGTGGTTCAGAAATATTGCATTTGAAAACAATTAAAAAAATAGATTCAGTCTGAAAAAATTAAATTTCCCAGTGTTTGTTTTCAGCAAAATCAGGGTGTTGGGTTTTTTTTTAGATTTTCACCATACATTTTAATTTCAAACACTTCTGTGTTGTGGAATCATCACTTATTCTAAAGACCACAGAACCCAAACCAGAGTTCATGTTCATGATTTCCTTTTGATATCCTCACTCGTAGCAGAGGGTTCTGTGCACCAACAGGCTCTTCCTCCTCCAGTGCTCAGAAGAGGAAATTTTCATTTCTGTTTTGATTCCTAGCTTATGCTCACAGTAGCAAAGTGGCCTCTTAGAGAAATAGTGCCTGACTCTTCCTTCCTAAGAGTTTGGGCAGTTTCATCTCTCTGGCATTGAGATTGGGACTGTTGGAAACTGTGTCACTGTGAGAGTTCATTAATGTTCTCTTTTCCTTTTAATAGCTGACAAGGCAAAGGGGAGGGCTTTGTGGCATTTCATATAAATCAATAGTACTTCATTTGAAGCTGATAGAGTTATGCTGAGACAAATATGACATGAAAGCAGAATTATGCTGTGGGTCTTGCAGGAATGTTCTTTTGATGTCCATAGAAATAGTGGGAAAAGAGAGAGCTCAGATTTCTTTGTATTAGAAGTACATGTAAAGTATAATCAAATGGTAGTCAAAATACCACAGACTGTAAACTTTCTCGAATCCTTTGAAAGTGTTCTTTCTGAAAAGCCGTTATCTCTTAAACCAGGCTTTTCAACATCCCTCCAGTCGAACATCTAAAGTCGTGGAGTTCCAAATTGCCTGCCAGCCAAGAACAGGCTGTGGGGATTGCTAGCTTTGAATAGTGCAGTTAATTCTGTTTGTTTTGAAGTTGCCCATGTGAGCCTGCCTTGTCCCTCAGGTGAAGTACATCTGCTCAGCCGTGGGCTGCCGCCGCTGGGACGATGAGGAGGCAGAGCAGGAGGAGACGCTGCTGCTGCACCGCACGCAGAAAACCGTCCGAGCTGTGGGGCCGCGCAGTGGCAACGAAAAGTGAGTCTGGGAACTGCTCAGGAACAGCCCCGTAGGGATGGTGGGACAGAAAAGACAAGAATCAGATCACAGCTGCTTCCCTTGTCCTTGCTCACCTCGGAAAAGTTTGTCACTGCTGTACTGCACAAGGCAAATATCACTATAATGTTTAACTGATGCTTTTGTACAAAAGGAGAAAGTTTAGAAGTCCTCTTATAATCTACTCACTTTAAGGTTCTTTACCTACTGATGGTAACTGTCACTGGGGAGGTGGGTTCTACATGATGTCTCAAGTTTTCATTTAAAGTTGATGTTTTAAATAGTTCTTAAATATATGTCGTTCATTCCATGATGTAGGTGGTCTGTTCTTTCTAAGTTGTAGAAACTGGCTCAATCTGTGATTTTTCTAACACTGTCACATTGAAGTTTTAATACATCAAGATTTCTGTAAATTACAGGCATATATTTTCTCGGGGAAAAAAACCCCAAAGTCACTTCATAAAACACAGATTTAAAAAGCTGAGTTCTGTACATAAGTACAAAGTAACTACCCAGCAACATAGTGGAGAACCAGTCGTTCCCTGTTCCCCTGCTCCCTCTTCTGTTTGCATCAGGGTGTGACAGGTTGTGAATTTGAGATTTGTAGAGAACCCAACGAGAGCTCAGTAGATTAACAGATCAGATGTTGGAGAGGATAAGTCTTGCTTTCTGTGTTTCTTGGAGACAGGTATTAGCCAGGAGACATATGTCAAAACCATAGTATTTAGTCTTGTGTCCTAGAATTTTCCTGTCTGTGGGAAGCAGAGGTGCTTTCCTGGTGACATGGAATGGGTAGGAAACATCTGGGGTTTTAATCCAGAGAAAGCAACACCTTTAATAAATCTACTGAGTGTATAAAATATGCCAAACTTTTACCATAAGGGTGTAAATTCTTTGAAGAGCCAGTTTGGGCTCCTGGTGGTTTCCAGACTGATTCTTTACCATGGCTTCAGGTACCCAAATATATTGTTCAAGAAATATTTACCCCTTCATGCTGTCCAAGACACAAACATGCCATGCTTTTCCCATCTGTATCTTTGTAGGTTCACAAGAATTGAAGAGTTTTTTGCTGTGCAAGAAAACTGTGCTCCTCACACATTTCATTACACATCTGTCTTTTTTTGGTGTTAACCTATAGGACATGAGCAGTCCTGGTTTCATGAAGTACCTGTCAAGGGATCTGGGTTAGGTTGTATGTGGGATTAAACAAAAAAAGTATTGCCCCTTCCTCAGTTTGAAAAATCTTGTGGTTCCAATTAAATCCACCTAAACAGTGAAGAGAAAAATGCTGCTTCCTAAGAGTTTTGTACTTACTGCTTTCATCAGCTACAGAATGTTTTCTTACTAAGCAAACCCAGCTGTAGTACTTGATTATTTTAATTTCTCCCTTCATACACTAAACGTTTAATGCCATTGGCCCTGCTCTACCAACTTTTTTCTCAGTTCATCCGTCATGTTGGACAACATTTCTCAGCTTGTTTGATTTGTGTTCTGGATTAGCACTCCCCTCCTGGTGCAGTTTTGCTCTTTTGACAATCTGAGAGTTTACTGTGAAATTATAGGCCAAATGTAGGTAATTCAGTTTAGAAATCTTCTGCACAGGGGACTAGGGGCTTTCGTGGAAAATAAAAGCTGGTTCTACAAAGGTTTTCTCTTTTTCTTTGAGGTGGAATTTCAGTGTTGGTCACTTTGAGCTGCGCTATGTCCCAGATATTGAAACTAGAGCAGGCTACATTGAGAGCAATTTTAAACCAAATATGAACAAAGAAGAGACAAAAATTATTTCAGATGTGGAGGAGCAGGAAGCTATGATGAAAGACACAGTGATAAAGGTCTCTGTGGCTGACTGGAAGGTGATGGCTTTTAACAGACGAGGAGGACATCTGGAATGGGAATACCAGGTATGGGGAAAGACAGCATATTAAATATCACTAAAGTAGATGTTTTGAAGATGTCTTTCATCTTTGGTTTCAGGCACTGTCTTTGTAAAGCAGCACACATCTGCTTGTAATTTTTTTAACTGAAGTTCTGACTTTGAGCTGCTGCATCTGTTAAAAAAATTTATACAAGAAATTTAAGCACTTTGTTTTTTATTATTCTGATTTAATAGCTCATTAATACCACATTAATTTTCCAAGTACTTCTCTCCCCTTCAGTTTTGCACTCCAATTGCTTCTGCATGGCTGCTTAAGGATGGCAAAGTAATTCCAATCAGTCTGTTTGATGACACGAGTTACACAGCAAATAATGAGGTACTGGAAGATGAAGAAGATCTTGTGGAAGCTGCCAGAGGGGCCACAGAATCCAGTGTCTATTTGGGTGAGACACCAACTGCAGCATTTTCTGTAGTAAACATTATTCATTTCTCTGTTGAGGTTGTAGTTAAGCAAATCTTTCTGTACTGGTAGATTTCAAACCCATAAATCTTTTCCATTTTGATTCTGAAATGTTCATTACTTTGTAGTTTGAGTACATTGAAGATGACTAAAAGTCTTGAAACTTTAGAAGACAGGTTGAGAGCTAACAAAGCAGCCTTATTGCCCATTAATTTGTACACTGATGGCAGTAGCTTACTGTGAAGGAAATTCAGATGAGATTTTACATGGCTTAGTTTTCATCCAGCTGTCAGGATTCATTGGATGTGGTTTGTGACAATTTGAAATAGAGTGGCTCGAGGTCCTCCTCCTCAGCTGTCTGCCTCTGGGAAGTAAATGTGCTTTAGTTTTCTAAGAATTGGTTTGCCTTTGCCTTTTTCTCTTAAGCTTTTGCACCTTGTAGCTTTCCAATTAATGGTTAGAGTAACAGATAAAGAATACCACTAGGAAGAAGCCAGATTGTTCCAGCCTTCCTGGTAATGGCTGTTTCATGCAGCGTTAACAAGGGTAGGAGGTTTGAATGAGGTCTTACTTCTGCCAATCCCAGACTCCTTTACAGCTCTTAAAAATTGCTGGCATTTTCCTGTAGCACCAGCTTTCCAGCAGCAAAAATGAGATGTCCTGAACGCTTGCATTCCTGGAACAGAGGGAGGATATTACTTGAATTCATCCAGCCTAGCAGTCAGAGTCATATATCAGGCTCTCAGAATATGAAGGAATATTTTTAAAAATGTTTTAACCATGTATTTTGACAGTTTTATTCCAGGGGTGAAGAGAACCAAATCTAAAGACTAATATGCATCTTCTTTATTACTTAGGTATGTTCAGGGGCCAATTGTATCTTCAATCATCAGTCAGAATTTCTGAGAAATTCCCAACCAACCCCAAGGCTCTGGAGTCCAGGAACGATAATGCAATGATTCCTCTTCCCAAAATCAAATGGAAACCTTTAATCCGTAAGTAACAATTGAGAGTTTCATTTATTACCTAAGATCAGAAAAGACAGGACATCTTTCTATTTTCCAGTATGTTTCAAGTTAGTGTGGTGTTTCCAACTGTAAGCTACTTTAGGAATATCTCTGTGCTTTATTAAATGTTTATTTTTTTCTAATGTTTAATGTCTGTTTTCTTTTGCTATGGATTTGACAGGGTCTTTATTAGTAATGAAATGTTGGGTCTTCCTAATAAAATTTTTCAACAAAAAGAGGAAGAAGTTTTTAAGTAACTGTTACCTTAGAGTACCTTTCTTGATGTTTACTTCTATGAAATTTACTTCTCATGGCTTGATTCAAGAGGCATTTTGTAAGATTATGCAATTGACGTTCTCTTTAAATTAATGTGAGATCAGAATTTTACAAACAATTGACATTTTATATACTCTGCAGAATAAGCAGTCTGTACTTGAAATGAAGCTCAGAAAATTTTGTTTATTTTCTATTAAATTTCTATTTCTAAAATTTATTTTCTATGCTTAGATTCTCCTTCCAGAACTCCGGTGTTGGTGGGCTCTGATGAGTTTGATAAGTGTCTCAGCAATGACAAGTATTCTCATGAGGAATACAGCAATGGAGCACTGTCAGTTCTGCAGTACCCATATGGTAGGTGAAGCTCCAGACTTTGAAGTGTTTCAAATACCCAGGCTTTAATATCTGTGAATTTCAGTTAAATCACCATTTGTTTGACCTTAAATATGTGTATTTTTTTTAATATTTAACGAACTAGGAAATTATTGCCCAAAGTAGGATTTCCAGATTGTGATGTAGATACAATTAGTGCCACATAAAGCACAACAAAATGCCACTAATTACTACTGAAGAGATGTTGAATGTGCTACTGTTGCCACTTAGAGTTGTTTGGAGTAGAAAAATCTTGGGAATTACTTTTTTCAGAATTTACTAACAATGCTGGAGACTCAGGATGCTTGTCACAAGTTTTCCATATGGAAGCTATTCTGGTTTAAAGCTAGGGAGACACAGCTGCTGTCCACAGCCTTAATTAACTGAATTTGCTTATGTGCCATTTAAAATCATGGGTAATGGAAATAAAACCACCCCATGTCTGTTGAGGAGACCTATTAATGAGAAGCCAAAGATGTTTGGTAGGTATCTGCAAGTAAATCTGTGTTCTCTTCGTGTGTTTTATACACAGATAATGGTTATTACTTACCCTACTACAAGAGGGAGAGAAATAAACGCAGCAACCAGATCACGGTTAGATTTTTTGATGACACAAGTTACAAGAACATTCGCAAAAAGGATCCTGTTCTTCTGCTTCACTGGTGGAAGGAAATTGTTGGCACCATTGTGTTTTGTATCGTGGCCACAACCTTCATTGTGCGCAAACTCTTCCATCCCCACCCTTACAGCAGAGTAAGTTTTGTTTTCTGAATCCCAAATACAGAAGGAATTCTTTCAGCTTTTTCTCTCAGATTGGACTCTGCAATGAATAATATTAATAAGTTAATTACTAATGAGATAACAAAATCAAAAGCTTAAATTTATTGTTTAATCTGTGTGTGAAGGCTGCCAGCTGCCACATACAATTTGCTTAACTGCTTCAGCAAGCAGATTAGACTGCTTCTGACGTGTCTGAAGATATTTATTTAATGCCATGTCTAGGGTACAAACCAGGCTCAGGCACTCAAGGAGTTGATTTTGTTTGTTTGTTTTGTTCTTGTTTTGGAAATCCTTGTTAGCTGCGGAAGGAGTCTGAAACACAGTGTCAGACTGATTGTAAGTATGAGCCCACTTGTGGAGACATTAAAGACAACAGCTGGAGTGATGCCAAGAACTCTGGATATGTGTCAAGGTGAGGTCTGTTCAACACAACATAAACAGGGTGTTTAATCACTGTGGCTGCTAATACTATCTGGAGATAGAAAGAGTAGGTGTTCACCTGTTCTTACCTAGGAACTCCCAGTCCTCTGACATTGCAGGATAATCTAAATGGCACAAAGGACTCTGTGACCCCATTACTCATGGGACATTGCACTTCTGGTTAGTCTCAGAAATTCCAGAGAGTCAACAGGTTACATGTGATCAGAAGTATTGCTCTCATACTTCTTGCTGATACGCAAAATGGGAGATTGATCCTTTTAGGTCTTAATCAGTGTTTACTCCATCTGTTCCTGTGTTTATGGTGTAAGGCAGAGAAAGGCAGTTGCAGATGGAAGCAAATGATATTTTATTTACTCTGCAGAGTAAGCAGTGTAAACTTGAAATAAAACCTTTATTAGTTTTACAAAGGAGTTGGTTAAGACAAAAGAGTCAATAGGGTCATGCCACTATGCTCCAGAGGAGCAAACATGACCACTTCCTGTACACTTGGAACTCAATCAAAATAAAAACTGGTGTGTTTAAAATGAGGAAGAGTAAGAAAAGTAGTGATATTTAAGAACAGTTATATTTTGGATATATTTAGAAGGACTAGTTGCAGAAACAGTTATTTGGGGTATGGTTAAAGGTAATCATGATTTAGAAAATACTCAGGCATAGAAATGTGGGCTGTATACTCAGGATCCAGTAGGCATGCAAGCTGGTGATCTGAAAAACCTCTTCAGTTTGTCCAGTGCATGCAGAATGCATCCTGCTGGCCTGTGATAAACCCTGGATAAATACATATTTAGTAAATGTCCATTTCATAGATAGGGAATTGCTCACAATGGGTGAGCAGGGAAAAATAAGAAATTCTGCAAGTCCTTTGGCGTGTTTTGCCTGTACAGAACTACTTCAGTCATGGTCATAAATGACTTTATCTTTCTATCTATACTAATGCATTTTTCTCCTCTATCCTCCTTCCCTTCTTCTGTCCCTTCCTCACACCCCTCTGTTCCCAGATATCTGACAGATTTTGAACCAATTCAGTGCCTGGGTCGTGGAGGTTTTGGAGTGGTTTTTGAAGCCAGAAATAAAGTAGATGACTGCAACTATGCCATCAAGAGGATCCGATTGCCCAACAGGTAATGAATGGCTTTGTTAGGACACAGAATAATGAATGCGTGGTGGGATCCCAACCTACACAGAACCATCTGCTCCTGAACTGATTTCCCAGATATTTCATTAGGATGAATGACACACCTTTTAAATGGGGGGCTGACTTAGTTTTGGCACACAGAATTTAGCATATGCAATCCCAGCAGAGGTGACCTGCTTGGCTAAAACACTTACATAGATCCCTTTGTGGGGATGCTGCTCCGTGGGGATTTCCTTGATGAATGGAGCCTTTGCTAACAGGACCAGTTATTGCAGCGCTTTTAATGTGCTTCTCTCCTTCCTCTCCTTGCCTTTCCAATTCTACCTCCTCTTCCTTTTCCTTTCCCTCACCTACTTTTTTGACTCCCATTTGCCCATTTGTTTCATTTTCTGGTCCCACAACCCCTACCTTTTCTCTCAGTCATAGGTGGTCAAGCCATGCTTCTGAATTACCCTACCCAGAGCTTGCAGCACTTCCTTTTAGTGGGAGATGGGAGACACTGCTTCTGGAAATCTCAAGTTAGAACAGCAAGAGGGAGGGGGTAAAGCTATGAAATCCAGAATTACTATTTTTTTTGAATGTGGTAAATAAGCGTGACTATTTAAGATTAAAGGTTTTGTTCTGAGATTTAAGGTAACCTAAATTCTTCTTTTCCAAGCATATTCAAAGCTATTAAATAAAACCATCAGACTTTATTTGGTCCAGTTACAGTCTTATAAAGAGAGATAAATTCCTTCAGTAAGACAGGAGGCTGCCTGCTTTCCTCTCCCCAGAACAGAAATTATCTTTATGCAACCTCCTTACATATTGCCAATTAAAAAACAAATTCTACAGTATTGCTGTCTGTCTTTTGTGTCAGTGTCTTCTACATCCCTGTAGAATATTGCTATTTAAAATCTTTTTCTCTGTCCTTGAGAACAGTTCAGAGAAAGATGAACTTTTTCTTCTTGTTTTTGCTGCCTGTAATTATGTGAAAAGGGAAGACTAAATATTGAACCATTAGGAGCCATTCTGCTCCTTTACACTTCTAAGCTAAAAGAGTTACTCTGGGGAATTTACAACATATTTTTGTTCTGATGTGAAAAGCAATGCTACTGGCCTGATGTATACTGGGGTAGCTTTGATTAAATTCCTTTGCAGAAAGTTTTTGTGGTGTGCTGTTGCTTTTTGTGACCAGGTCTCTTTTTCTCCTCTCCCCAAATCACAGGGAGCTGGCTCGTGAAAAGGTGATGAGGGAAGTCAAGGCTTTGGCCAAGCTCGAGCATCCAGGGATTGTTCGGTATTTCAATGCATGGCTGGAAGCTCCCCCTGAGAGATGGCAGGAAAAGATGGATGAGCAGTGGTTAAAAGATGAAAGGTAACTCACAGGGCTCTTTTTAACAACTGAATGTGAGATTGTATGTCAAGAGAACTAGAAAACTGGTAGAGGATTTGGGAAGATGGAGAGATTATCTAGGAGATCTGGTTGTCAACTTAGCCTGCCAACTTTTCAATTGAACAGGTAAAAATATATCACCCTTCTGCATAAAGTTCTTGGTTTACAGGTCCTCTCTTGTGTTAAGGTCCTTCTTTCAGCCTAGGAAACATCACATAGTTCTTAATTGAGTTTGTGTAGCTGAATCTTGTGGTGATTGGAAGGTTGGAGCATTGCTGCTGTGATTGAGTTTCAAACTCTGGCATCTCTGCCGCCTTCGTTCCTTGCTACTGCCTTCTTCCTCTTCATTGTCTTGAGTGAGATGGACCTGATGCAGTACTCAATGAATTTATTTCAGCAGAAATACGTGAGGAATAACCAGACTGACAGTCTGTGAAGTTTGGTAGAAGTAAGTTAAAAATGGAGAATTAGATAAAGGAATTACAGAATGTGAAGAGAGAGGAAAAAGTGGGTGTATGATGGCATTTATAGAATGAGGCCTAATACAAGACTGCTGGGTGGTTCATAATAACATCTTAACATGCCTGACAATTTTTAGAATACAGCGACCTTTATATTTCAGGCATCAAATTAACATTTCACAGCTGTAATTCTTCCAAGGCACTTTAAATAGTCCTTGCAGTGCGTGTTCCAAAGGGGTGGATTTTTTCAAACTGAAGATGAGCCTGATTGCACATTAGGAATCCAGGCAGTAGAGCTTGTTAAATATTCCTTTATCAACACTTTTGTCTCAGTGAGAAAACATTATCCTTGCTAAGACACATGCTAAATCCTGCTTATTAGTGATTCCCACACTTGGGTAGTCATTCTGTGTTGCAGTATGACACAGGTGTCAGTTGTTAAAATCTGGGTTTTGGAAGTGTTTTTCTAATGGAATGATTGGAATCTACTACAATTTCTCTAGTATTGATCTCTCAATTTTGTCTTCCAGCACTGATTGGCCCCTCAGTTCTCCCAGCCCAATGGATGTCCCATCATTCAAGATCACAACAGAGCCATTTTCAACAAAGGAACACATTGAAGTTACTGCAGCTTCATCAGAGAGGGTGAGGTCTGTGGGGATACCCTGTGGTCAGTCAGATTCATCTGGAAGCCAGTTTTCCCCTCTGGAATTTTCTGACACAGAAAACAGGGACTTGCAGCACTCAGAAGATCCACTGTTAAACCTTCAGGACAGTGTCCTTACAGGCTGTGATGTAGAAGACAGTACTATCAACAGTAATGAGCTGGGACACTCCTTGGAAATATGTTCTTCAGCTGTTCCTGTTGTACATCTGAAGGAAGGGACCTCCTCCTCTATTGTGTTTGAGGATTCTGGCTGTGGAAATGCCTCTAGTAAGGAAGAGAAGGTTGATGTTTCACATAATGAGGGTCCTTCTGAGGATAAAGGGAAAAGTACAAAGGAGTCTGATAACAAGAAATCTGCTTCAGGAAGTCCCCTCTCTGTTTCTCCTCCAAGGCCAACAAGTTTAAGCCTGGACCTTTCTAAAAACACTGCAGAAAAGGTCAAGCCCACCTCTCCAAAGGTGTACCTGTACATCCAGATGCAGCTCTGCCGCAAGGAGAACCTTAAAGACTGGATGAGCAGAAGATGTGCCATAGAGGAGAGGGAAAGGACAGAGTGCCTGCAGATCTTTCTGCAGATTGCTGAAGCTGTTGACTTTCTGCATAGCAAAGGATTAATGCACAGGGATCTCAAGGTTTGTATCAAGGTTTCTGTATGTGGGAGGAGTGTGGCACTGGAGACAAAGCCTGCCAAAATAGCTGACTCCTGTCAGTGACCTCAGCATGGGTGTTAAAAAAGCTGAATCAATGTCTGTACAATAATCTGGAGGTGCAGTGCTCCAGGAAATAAACATTCATCACTTGTTACTGCAATTAAAGTCTCTTACAGCAAGACTTCTTGTTCCTGGCACAGATCGGTGGCATTTGTCCTATGGTATTTTTAATTCATGTTCTTTGTACAGGGTTATTCAGTGCTGAACTGTGTGACAAAGCTATTTTGGATCCTGTTCTACTATTTCAAGTGAAGCAGATAATTGGCAGTGTGGAGCTTGCAGTTGGACTTGATCTTAAAAGTCTTTTCCAACCTAAATAATTCTGTGATTCTAATTTTGGTATTTTCCTTCTTTCTATAGCAATAACAGCCTAAAAGGAGCAGCGTTACTCTTGGTTAGAGAAAGTAAAAATTAAGTATTACTGCTCTGGGATTGAAATGTCAACTGTCCTGGAGTGGAATTGTGAGGCAGTGCCAGCAATCACAGTGAAGCTTTCTGAAGGATTCCCAGTATTTGTAATGTCTCATAGCATCCAGACTGTGAGGACTGCAAAAGGTGGTTTGCACCTGTGGTGTAATTGAAGTCAGGAGTAACTTGTACCTTTTCTTTCATTTTGTTCATGATCCTCCTATGCTAGTGCCTAATTTTGCTGCCACTTACAGCACTGGAAGTCTCAATATGTGTTACCAAATAAACAAGTTTAATTGAAGAGCCCTGAAGTTAGTTTTATTAGGCCAGACTCTGAGAAATGTATCCCTTTTGCCAAATGTGGACAGTTCTGTTTCTCTTTGCCTGCTTGAGGAGGCATTAATATACCCTTCCTCAGTGGAATAATTACTGAAATGATTGTGGTTTCTCAGATGGTAATCTGGTATCAGCAGAAGCAAAAGCTAAAAAATGCCATCTCAGATGTGGCAGTAAAAGGAGGTTCAAATGCAATAATCCTCAAAGGATATGTCAGAGTTAGAAAAACTCATGAGCCCTTCCAAGTATTTTCTTTTCCCATCAGCCTTAGGCAATTACCTTGAACCAGTTATCTGACAAATCTTTAGAGCTTGAGAAACTGACCATAAAAGTAATTAAATTCCTGTACTAATATGTTGCCAGACATGTTAATTAATAACCTTAACAATATTGTCAGTTGTAGCCCTCTGCAGTCTTCACTGTGCTCACTGCTCAGTAAACCTTACTTCACTTAAAACTGTGTTAATCTTAATCAGCAGGTGTGGAGTGTTTTGTTGGAACATCTTAAAAGTTCAGTGCTGGCAGCAGTTTGAACACGAGATTTAATTTTGTTTACTTGGTGTAACCAACTTGGAAATGGTCTCCCTAGAGGAACAGCCTCCCCCTTCAGGAAACTTTCTATGCTTGTATAGATGTTATTCTTGGATCCCAACTTTTATTTGTCTGTTATGTGTTAATTTGGTCAAAACAACAGACAGTTTATTTAATTATTTTCTATACTTTTCAGAAGCTCCTAGGAAGAGATCTCATCTAATTTTGTAATTTGTCCAAGAGATTGGTCATGCAGCCCTGGGTTGGTGCCAACACTAACAAGTGAATAACCTGCAAAGTTGCTTTGGCTGGGCTGCAGGCAGAGCTCAGTGATGGCAGAGGCCACTTCTTGTTCCCATTGGCACCAACAAAAGCTGATAGATCTGTGTGAAAATAAATTTCTATGTGGGCATATTAAAAGATCCAAGAAGTAATCTAAATATTTAAATTAACAGTACGCATTGAAAATGCTTTAATTAGGCTCCTCCTAATCAGAGATACTGTCGTGACAAGATGGCAGGAATTTATGTAGGCAAGCAAAGAGGTCAGAGTTCAAATTCTTTTGAAGAAAATGAAGTGCAGAAACAACAGTCTGTCTGTCAAGTGAATTTACTGTTATTCCTAGGATAAGCTGTCGGTCATGCTTGGCAGCTCAGAAGAAATTATCAGTTTCACAGAACTGCAAGAACAGTCTTGGGTACATTTTGCAGCATTAATTGAATTAAACAGAGTATTCCAGATGTGTGAGAAGCTTATTCATGTCTGTGAAAAAATGAGAATTCTTGGGCTGACTGAAGAATATGGATAGAAATTTCTTTGTGCAGGTGGCAAGATAACTAAACTAGAGGCTGGTTATATTTGATTGTACTCTCCTGACAATTTAAATCAAAACTGTGTGCTTCTGCCTTAGGCTAATTTTTCTCCCAAATGTGATCTTGGTGGTTTATTTTTGCAATAGCAGAGAGTCCATTCCCCTTATTTGCAGAAACTGTGTGCCACCCTGTTCAGAGACAGTCTGATCCAGCCAGAGAAGTACTGAAATAAACTTCCTGTTAAGAGGAGTTTTTCCCCCAGGAAGCAAGACAAATCTTAACTTGCATGTTTGTTGGAGGAGAATGGAGATCAAGGCAGTGGGATACAAACTCCTGATGGAGATGTTTGTTCCTTGAGCATTAAAATTACCGTATCAAGACTTTTGACCATGTGGATGTGCACTGAGGGGTGGGTGCTCTGTAAATGCTTCAGCCAGAGCCTGGAGTGGGTTTACAGGGCAGTGGCTTTTATGCCCTGAATGCACTGTGACTCCAAAGGGCTGGAGGTTCATTACAGGGAAATACAGTGGAGATAAGACTTGGCTCAGAAGGCAGTTTCAGAGGCAGGATGTGGGCACCGTGGAATTGTTTCTCTAGTGCTTCCCTCAGAGCTGGCCATTGCCTAAAAAGAAAAAAGAAGCCTTTTCTCTGTCTTGTTTCTCTTGCACACATGGCTTTTTCTTTAAATGAGGAAGTCAGATGGACTTTGAAATAGGTCAGCTTTTTGGTTCTTTATCCTGTGGAAAAGTATTGCCTTCTGTCTGTCTGCCTGCTTCTGTTGCAGGGCTTTTGTCAGCAAAGCACAGACCATGTTCTCCCAGCCTTGAGGGTCCAGGAGCTCTGAGAGGAGAGCCCAGCACCACCTGCCCCTTCACAGCTTGGCCCTGTACAGCATCCTGCTGCTTCCTTCCCCTTGCAGGATCAGTGTGTTCCTCCCCCAAAACTCTGTGTCTGTATTTGTAACCCAGCTGGAGTGGGTATATTTCAAGAAAATAATCATTCTTTTGGTGGGTGCTGTTCTATCAGCCAGGAAGCAAATTTCTTGGAAAGCTGTCTGGGATGTGCACCACTGGCAAAGGGACATCTCTGTTCCAGTTCCCTTTATCAGTAGGCTAAGCCAAGGATGGTGGTCTGTGCCAAACAAGCTAAAGGAGAATCAAACCAGATCAACACAGTTGTTGTCTTTATAAAATGCAAAGTTCTTAAGGTTCTATCAAAAATAAACTTCTAATTCTGTTATGGAAACAGCTGTTCCCACGTTAAACTACACAGTTACACTGAAAAGCAGACCTTGTTCCTGTTGTATCTATAATTTAATACTAAGAGGATGTGCTATGTGCTGGTTAATAATACAGCAAACGTCTTTAGCACTTAGGGATTAAAATACCAAAGCCCAGGAGATGGAACTGCAGCATGTGGTGTGAAAATGTCATGTGATGGGGAGCTGGAGAACTTACCTGTGCTGTTCCCTGCAGTGTTGTCTCTGTGTGTTCCTCAGCACAGAGGAACAGCAGACCTGTGTGCTGCTGGTGAACCTCTGCTGAATGACAAGGAATGAGCAGTCTGAATTTCAGGAAGAGACAATGGTTAATGCAGGAGTAATTCCTTTTTCCTGAATAATTGCAATCCTTAACTGCTATCCCTCAGCAGTTCAGTGAGTGTTTTTAACCCTGACAGCTTCTGAGTTAGAACCAATGTTGTAACCACTGAAACACAGACACTTGTTTGTTACTTACTTTTTCTTTTCACCTCTTTGTTTTCTCAGCCTTCCAATATATTTTTCACAATGGATGATGTAGTAAAGGTTGGGGATTTTGGACTGGTGACTGCTATGGACCAAGATGAGGAGGAGGAATCAGTTCTGACCCCAATGCCAGCTTATGCCAGGCACACAGGACAAGTAGGGACCAAACTCTACATGAGCCCGGAACAGGTTTGTGCTCTCTTCTCCAAAGCTGTATTTGGCAGTGCCCGGAAGAGCCCTGAATTTTTGGGAGCTCTGAGATCAGGCACTTCTATTAAACCATTGCAATCAAGTCACTTAAATTCTTTCTCATCAAAATGCAGTTTTGAGCTAAATGGAATTCCAAAATGAATATATAAATATATGTTTGTTATAGAAAAAATAGTGGCTAATTATTCAGACTGGATGCATTCATTTTTCTTGCTTTTAATGCAGTATAGGGAGGTAACTGTAAAAGATTCCACTTAATTGAGGAAGGACACACTCTTGTGCATGAGGTTTAAGTAAGGTGAAACATGTTCTGCTTTGCAGAACAGAGGAGCTGAGGGTCAGGACCTTGCTCCCTGGTGCTCATTGCTGAAGTTTGCCAACATTCCTGTGCTGCAGCTTGCAGCTCTGCACAGGGCTGGTGATTTCCACAGATGGACTTGCAGGGTTGCTTTCTTTGTAGATAATTGCATCCAGTGAGTAGCTTGATTGCCCTGACCCTGATTTTGCCTTCTCAGATCTGTGGGAACACCTATTCACATAAGGTGGATATCTTTTCTCTGGGACTGATTCTCTTTGAGCTGCTCTACCCCTTCAGCACACAGATGGAGAGGGTCAAGGTATGTGTGATGTTGGCTTATCTTCAGTTTGAGCATTTGTTTAAAGAAGCTATTTGCTTGGTGAAACACTGGCAAGAGGTTTCTGTCCTGTTTTCTTTGGAGAAAAGCCTTGCAGCTAGGAGCACAACTTCTTTATCAGCCTTGTACAGACCCCCTGAATCACTGAAAATAAACTGCAGTCTTCCTAATGTGTGCAGTTGAATTGAGGCTTTAATTTCTTCACAAAGCTCCTCTGTTGTCAAGCCAAGTAAGAGAAACTATTGAACTGCGATATCCAAGAACTCAAGCAACAAATATAGCTTGTGACTTTAAGCCTACCAGCTTGGTTTTCATTCAAGAATTGGAACCATGCTGTGCATTTTGATTATTTCTTCCTTCATTTGTATCTGCAGTGCTTTTTTACCAGAGCACTTGGAGAAACATGGCTGTTCCTTTTCCTGTCATGAGGCTTAGCTGTGAGTCTCTCTCAGCTTCAAGCAGTCTTCCCATAACTGATGGCATTCATTGCACCCTACGTGAATTTGGGATGTTTGATGGTGCATTACAGCTCTTGCTTGCTGTTAAAATGTGAGATCCATCTTGCTCAGGAACAAGTTCATGGAGAACAGGGGCTACAACCAGAAAGGTCTCTCCTCTTTGACAACCAGTGACCTGCGCAGGAAAGAAAGAGTCATTAAAACTCGTATTTATCATATAAATGTGGTTGGGGGCGTTACCTTCTCAGATGCAGATGGAGTGGGTTTAGCAGAGAGGTAAGAAACAATTTGAACAGCAGCCTGACCAAGTGCTTAATCTGTTGCAATTCTCTTGATTAAAATGCTCTGCCTTTTAATGGCTCAAAAAGTATAGTCTAGAGGAGGAATTGCTGTTTAATTTGAACCCCTGGCAGTGAAACCACTTTCAATTTCTCTGAATCAGTTTTACTGAAACAAAATACCCAGGAAAGAGCCATCCTGGATTCTCAGATCTCCTGCAGCTGTGATTACAGGCTTTGCCCTTCCAGTTTCTCTCCTAAGAATAGAAGCAAAGCAAGTAATCAGAATGAAACGTAAATTCCATCTAATTCAGTTTTTTTACTTCAAGAGAGGGTTAAAAGAATGTCCTGACTTTCTAGGATTTTCACTGTCATTTCACTCTTTCTGCTAAAAAGAAACCCCTGCCTGCCCTTTGATTGCCAGGTTCTGGAATTTGGTTACTTCAATAGTTGTTTTTGAGTTGTTACACTGAGGTTTTCATTGGCATCAGCCAAGCATTAGCACTGCTTGCTGAAGCAAAACATGCTCTGCCTGACCAAGTAACCCAGCAAATTCTAGGAATTTGTGACAGCTGGCTGGGAAAATCCCCAGAAGTGGAGCGTGAGAGCTGCCTCTGTCTCAAGCTGCGAGCAGTTAGTCACTAGTCATGCAATTTATTTCCAAATGACATGCTGGAAAACAGATCACTAAATGCAGACTGAACTGACAAAAGGAGAAAAGTTTTCTGAAGCATTTTAATATTATCAAATTCAGTTCTCTTGAACTGAGGAGTTTGGCTGTTGCCCATCACTATTAACTGGTCACTTTATATGTCCATTGGAGTAATAGTGAAATGTGTTTTGATTTAACTTTAGAACTCTTGAATTTTATGCTCAAACTTTTGTAAAAGGAGAGCCTTCAAAAACATTGAAGTGCTAAATACTGTGCTTCTGGCTGAACATGGGAAAAACACTGTCACTAGATGGAGCCAGTGGCCTTTGTATGAAAGAAGCACAGAATTACCCAACACAACTGCTTCCCAAGCTGCTGATATATCTTCTCATTCCTCCCTAAATGTTAAACAAAGACTGGTGCTTACATTGGTAATGCAGACACAGTCATTTCATGTGCCTTAATACTGGTGTAGGCCATCCTGGGAGTTAGGGATGGTGCACAGATTGGTTTGGTTTGTTCAGCTAAAGTGAGAAAGTACAAGTTTGTACTTGATTTAAAACTGCAGGGATCAATTTTTATAGCACAACTCCTTCTGTTGCAGGCTCAATATCTGGGGAAGCAGCAACTCAACTATTCAACTAGGTTGTGATTTTTAAACACTAAAGCAACTCTTTAAGACAAAGGCTTTTCTTTCCAGCAGGCTGGTGTCTTTGCATAATTTGCATAATTGTGAAGGACAGGGTAATATTACTAAAGAATAATATTTTGGAAAAGTTACATGTCGTTCTTCATATTTTTGCAGACTTTAAGTGATGTTAGAAATTTGAATTTTCCACCACTGTTCACTCAGAAATACGCACAAGAGGTAGGTTCATCTGATGTTATTGATTGTAGCCTTTTCATTAATAATTGCAGCTTTTTTTCTTTGCTTTCCAATTGCTTTGCAGGTAATGGAGAAAGCAGGTTGCTTTCATGTTTAAGATTCATTTCTCTATCCCAGTACTTCTCTATCTTTCAAAGCTATAACACTGCAATCATGGGCACAATGACACTTCTGTCACAGCTTTTCTCCAGGAATACATTTTTACCTGGCTTCTCTTTGTCACTTACAATCATTCATTTCCTTTTTTACTTATAGTCATTAATTTCGCATACATCCTGTCATGATTTCCCACAACAAATCCATCTTCCCAAAGAGAAAGTGCAGAGTTTCAGACAGGTAAAGGAGAGGCTCTGGGTAGCACCATGGCTGCAGGGGATCCCCTCCAGAACTGGACCTCCCAAGAGGGAAATCACATGAGCAAACTGTGCTGTGTTCTCATTAGTCAGGTCTGTAAGGTGATGTGGGTGCAGGTAAAGAGGAGGTGATGTACAAAACCTCCCCAGTAAAAAGCTGAGGTTCTCTCAGGTGTTCAGGGTAGCTTCAGACCAAAGGCCAAATGAGGCCAGCCTTTCATGTTTTACAGCTGAAGGCTGCCTAGGAGAAGGGGCTGTACTGTGCTCAGCTGGAGCAGGACACTAATTCTGATTAAATTTGAAACAAATATTCAAAGTGCTTGTATATTTAAAGAAAGAATTCTAATTTGCCACAAGAAAAATTCAGTGTGGCTAAATATATGATGGCTTAAACATGAATCTGAAAATTATATATAAATTATGTATCATATATTTAATTTTGATTGCAAATAATGTGAAGTTTTTTATAACTCTGTTAAACCTTGAGTCTGATTTGGTTTGCAAAATCATTTTCAATCCTTGACAGTAAAGATACTTTAAAAGATGCACAGTGATAATATTTTAAAATATTTAATGCATTTCTAACTACTGAGCGAAAGCACTAACACCTAAATAACTAAGAAAGCAGCTTGGGGGTATTTTCTACTTGTTCACACAGCCACAGCTGAAGCCAGGACATGAAATAAGAGTTTATGGATTGGTTCATGTGCTGTGTTGTGTTTTCTTTCAGTACAACATGGTGAAGGACATGCTCTCTCCAAGTCCCACTGAACGACCAGAGGCTGCAGCAATCATTGAAAATCCTGTCTTTGAGGACTTGGAGCTCCCACCCAAACCCGTGCTCAGGCAGAGGTCACGGACAATGAGCCTATCAGGAAATAAACATTCCAGACAACCAAGCAAATAACTATCCTCAGGATCACTTCTTCCACTCAGCAGGTTTCACAGGGATTGCTCAGCAGAAGGATCCTATGATGCAGAATGTTTATCTTGGGAATAGTTTACTTCAGCTTTTTTTTGCCATGTTTAATGTATAAGACGTGTTGGACAGATTTTTGTTTACCTTGACAGCCAATGAATCATTGCCCAGTAACCAAACCTTTCACATTCCATTTTCCTTACCTTTGCTCTCCTAAGCGGATGGGTCCAGCTGCTGTGCTTGCCAATGTTGTGCTCCATTATCCCTTTTTTGGGGGTTTCTTGGGTTTTTTTGAAGCTTGTAAATGTCAGCTTGCTGGGTGAGTGAGAGATCTGTAACATGTAAATAGAATTAAAATACTGTATTTTTATAGAGCAAATTACAGTCTCTAAGCCTAGTGAGTGTCTATATGGATCACTTGCTCTCTGGTGAAATGAAGATGATTTTGAAATGAACTTTGACTCCATTTTTGTCCCTGGTGGGTAAACTGGGAATCTGCACTATTTTTAAAGCAAAAAAGTACCACAGTTGTACATATTGTCACTGTCCATAGCCTGTCATTAGAGGAAATCATTTCATACTTCTGCACTACAGTAGATCTTAGGGAATGCATCTTACACAGATGAAGCTGTAGAGAAGGAAAAAGAGCTTTTTGGCATTAAATGGGGGGTTTTATAGGCAGTGGTTGGAAGAGCCATAGTCAAAATTATGTACAAAATGTTGTGATTCTGAAAATTTAAATCTAATTAAGTCATACATGTCGTATGTAATCTTGTAGATTTGTACTTTTTAAAAAATCAACTGGTAGGCATTTGTGTAATCTGCTAATTTACCTGCCTAATGCCATGCTTTTATTTCTCACTGTAAATATGTTAATTTTTATTTATAAAATACAGAATCAATCCATTTGGGTTGGTGGTGTACAGGATGCACTTGCTGTAATTGTTGAGTGCATTGATTACTGTGACTTCTTTCAAGTCTAAATGATGTAATAAACTTTTTTTTTATTTATAAGACAAAATAGTAGTTGCTTCTGTTGGAAGCCTGCATCCGTGTGTGCTGCAGATGGCAGCCCTGTGCAGTGGGAACAGGATGGGCTCTGCATTCCTGAAACTTCTTGGCTTCCCTGTCTCACACTGGCCACAGCGTGTGTGATGACGCAGAGCTGAATGCACTTGGAAGTGAGATAGGACCTGCAGAAAGAAGGGAGCTGAGCTCTTAACTCCCTGGATTATGGAGGCAATCTCTCACCAGAGGGGAGAAGGGATAATTCTAACAGCTGTTAGAACTGTTCTTGTACAATTGTATTTTTCTGTTTTACAGACTTAAATTTGTTAAAGTGTCTGAGATCAGTTTCCCAAAAAGATACTGGATTCTCAAATCCTTCTGGGGATTACTGCAGTGTGGTGTGACACTGTGGCCAGCAATTGAACCAGCTGACAACCCTGCAGCTTTATGACTAGGCAGAAGTAGATTACAATGATTGTCTTCCATGTCCTCTTGGATAACTCTCCTCCATACTGGCGTGTCCAGGTGAAACCAGAATGCTGCAGTGAATATCTGATCAGGAGCAGACTTTATGTTTGGCTGGGTTAAAGCAGGAGTTGAGTGTGTCCTCTTCCCTTGGATGTTCCTGTTTGCATCAGCTACAGCTGCCCAGTGAAATGGCCACATGTGGAGCCTCTTTGCCTTCCCTGCCAGCTCAGTGATTACAGGTGGAGCACAGGAAATGAGGATAAGGTATTTTTGACTTGCTGTGTATCTGTATTGGGATAGCTGCCTATTCCAAGGGCCCTGCAGCATTTCAGTATCAGAACTGGCAAATGTGTTCACACCAGGTGTGTCTGCATATTCTGGGATGTTACACCTGTCCTCAAAGGCACAGATGAGTCCGCCCCTGTGGGGTCCCTGCCCAGCCACAAAAGCACCTGGCCATGCTCAGCTCTGAAGTGCCTGGTCAGTCTTTGCTTCTCTAAGCACTGGAGTGTGTTGTCCCTGTCTTTATCCCTTATTGCTCCAGGGTTTGACAGAGAAAAGCTCTTCTCTAATCTGAGAGGTTTTCCTACAGATGTGTATTTTCCTGCCAGCTGTTTTGTGGAAAAACACCAAAACTGCGATGGCTGTGAGCTCACAGCCCTGCAAAAGGGGCTTTGGCCTGGGCTTCTGTGCAGCATCAGGTCCTGCCCCATTCTT
Organism: Cisticola juncidis; assembly: GCA_013400215.1. Classification (NCBI taxonomy): domain Eukaryota; kingdom Metazoa; phylum Chordata; class Aves; order Passeriformes; family Cisticolidae; genus Cisticola; species Cisticola juncidis. The sequence goes on from VXBR01002374.1 coordinate 602,429, forward strand.
TCACAGGATGTTGCCTGTCCCTCAGCTCCCTTCCTCCCCTATAGCTCTTGGGAATGAAACCCCATTCCTTGTCCTGTTTTATCAAAATGCCCTGGGTGGCAGCAGTGGGGTTCCTGCTCAGTCCACCCTTGTACCCACACTTGCTTCCCCCAGAATAAGGTGTAGTTACTCACCACTCCCATGTTGTTGCTGGAGTCGTAGGGTCTGGGACACCTCACCTCTCCCTGGGAGTCATTTCACAGAGAACCACTGCTGAACCCCAGGTCAGCGCTGTTTGTTCTACCAGGCTCTTGAGAGAGGACTCCTGATCCTTGTGCTGGCATCTTTAGTACCTCAGCTGTTCCAGTCAGGTCCTACTGCATTTTGCTACCTCTGAGGACAGTACCTTGCTGTTTTCAGTGCAGCCCTTCAGAGTGAGGCACTTGTGGCTTTCCTGCAGGGACCCAGTGCTGTTGGAAGTCCAGACAAGCACTTGGGAGTAGTAAAAATAATCATTTCCATTTATCGTGAGTTTTTGGATGTCTCTGGTAGATAACACAGTGTACACACAAGTAATAATTCCTGTTCACATCCCATCTTTGGATGGTGTCAGCCACCTGTAGCTTTGAAACCACGGTGCTCCTGGGTCTTACAGCAAGTCCTTGTCATCTCCTGGGCTCTGCCATATGGACTGTCCCCTTCCAGAATTAACAAGGAAACCCCCAGATAGTTCACAGAAAGCCACGGAAAGTTCTGAATATCCAGATGCTGCAGAAGCCAGTGAGCTGAACCCTTAGCAACAGCCCAGGCTGAGGAGTGGTGCCTCTTTAGGAAGGGAATTCTGCTCTTTGGCCAAATCCCTCCTCTGATTCTCATACACAGACTGGCACACGTGGACTTATTAAAACTGCTCAAATCTGTAACGAAACTTCAAGATGAGAAGCTACAGTGGCTTGAAAAGAAACTATCCCACCTGACACAGATCACCAGTATGTGGACAAATGTAAGGTCACGTTATACCATACTGGTTTGGGGTTTTTTACCCCACATGAAGGTTGAATTTGTCTTGGGAAATGCTCATTAAAGAAATAATAATCCAGGAATTAATTAGTTCCATTAATATGACAAATTGCCCCAAAATATCTGAGTTCCTCATTATTGAAACTGTTGAAAGTGACGAAATGCATCTTTGTTGCATTGTCCCCAGCTGTAACATTCCAGCCCTCCTTCCCCTATTTTCCTACCCTTTGTTTTTCCTGTGGGCTGTGCCCCAGCACTTTCTGCATCACCACCTCCAGTGACTGATCCCGAATCCCTATGACTTGGGTTTGCCCTTGGGGGCACCATTGGTCACTGTCACGCTGTACTCCAGTTCCGGAGCAGTCTTGGCAAACGTGGCTATGGAAACCATGTCCTCCCCAGCGTCCACCTGAGACCTGCGCCTGCAGATGAGCAGCTTCTTGAGGGCGTGCTGGAAGTCCCTGTTGAGGAAGGCGTAGAGCAGGGGGTTGATGGTGGAGTTGCAGTAGCCCAGCCAGGTGATGATCTTGAAGGTGCCCAGCAGCACCGTGCTGGTGGAGTTGGTGCCTCTGGCCGCCAGCCAAACGTTCAGCACGAAGTAGGGCAGCCAGCACAGCACGAACACGGAGATGATGATGCTGATGGTCCTCGTGGCCTTGTTCTCCAGCTGCAGGTGGTTCTGCCTCTTGCTGTTGGGGTGGTAGTGGATCTCCAGCGTCTGGGACATGATGCGGGTGGCCTTGAGGCGGGAGGCGCGGTAGATGAAGAAATACATGCTGCACATGACCATGAAGGGGAGGAAGAAGGCCAGGGCGGAGGCCACGATGGCAAAAACCCAGTTGGTGACAAAGATGCATTCTCTGCCCGCATCAAAATCCACCCCGGGGATCTCATTCCAGCCTTGCATGACAGGAAGGAAGGAGATGAGGGAGGAATATACCCAGACCGTGCAGGTCATCACGATGCATCTGCAGAAGGAAAGAGATGCAGAGGGGAGAGAGGGTCGGAGTAATTTTGAGTTGAGAACATCCAGTACGATTCAATCCCCATGGTAACCTGTGTGGGATATCGCTGCTGAGCAGTCCAGCAGGGCGTGGAGAAGGGGAAAAGCTGGAGTACAACAAGTCCAGATGTGCACATCTCTAACAATTGGGTAATTGGTCTGTAGTTGACAGAATTGGGGTGAGTTTGAGGAGTGCTCAGAGCTGGCTGAGAAAAGATGAGGAAAGGTTCTGCAGAGGATGTTTGTTAGTATTTGAAACAACAGCGTGTAGATGTTTTTGCTTTCAGCTTTAGTATCAGGCCATTGTCTCACCCTCTGGGGCCTGATGGGGATGGAGCTGGTGGACACCAGATGACAGAATCTGCAAGGGGGGCCACACAGCCCCCTCCTCTCTTTGTGATCCACAAATCACAGCAAGAGTGACAGTGGGAAAACATGCCTAGAAGAGCCTGAACCCACCCTGTAAAGCGTCCCACTGCTGCAGTGTCCTCTCTGCCCACCCTCAGGTGACTTTGCCCACCTTGCAGTCCTCATTTCAACCTTGGACATGAAATCCTCATGGCAGCTCAGAAACTGAATTTTTCCTGAATATCACTTTAGAAAAGATGGTGAGTTTAAGAGAGGGAAGATTACTGCTACATACATCCTTCTGGGTGTCCTTTCACCTAGTCCTTAGAAGTTTTTTAAAGTCCTTCCCCATCTCTGAAAGTGTTTAAGGCCAAGGCTTGAGCAACCTGGTCTAGTGGAAGGTGTCCCTGCTCACAGCAGGGGGATGGAACAAGATAATCTTTAAGGTCCCTTCCAAGCCAAGCCTTTCTGTGATTCAATGAAATGCCTGTGAAATGACTGCACAGGGAAAAACCTGTCAGTCCAACTCAGCCCATGTCATTGGTTTCTACCCCATTTTGCAACCCTTGCTTAGCTCAACAAATATTCTCCCAGCACCACCACCCAACCCCCCTCAGCTGCATCCTCCTTGTCCTCTCCTGCACCACATTAAGCATTTCCTGCAGTTTTAAATGGTGAAAAGCTCCTTTCAGCACATCACTCTGCTGCTGGGCAGCACCTGTCAGCAGCTCATTCATCCTCAGATCAACGTGAGCCATGGCCAAGTGAGAGCCTGGAGGGCCCCAAAATGAGGAGAAGCTGCACTCACCTGCCTCGGGACATCCTTCTGGAGTAGTGGTAGGGGGTGACCACGGAGCAGTACCTGTCCAGGCTGATGAAGCACAGGGTGACAATGGAGGCCGTGCAGAACATGACATCAAAGGAGATCCAGACCTTGCAGAACAGCTTCCCAAAGAGCCACATCCCCGTCACCTCGTAAATGATGCTGTGAGACAAAACTGCTGCAAGTCAGAGCTGGAAGGGCTCTTTGTGCAGGCCATGCAGGTGTATAAGGCCAGGCTGGGTGAGGCTCTGAGCAGCCTGGTCTAGTGGGAGGTGTTCCTGCCCAGGGCTGGAACAAGAGGATCTTTAAGGTTCCTTCCTACCCAAATCATTCTGTGATTATTTCTTTCTGACTGCACTGAGGTAATGCTGTATTTTATCACACAGGTACTAAAGATGGGCACGCAGCTCAGACAGCAGGGATTCATCCTCAGAGCACAGCCCAAGAAAGGAGCACCTCACAGCTGGAGTGTGGCTGAACAAGAGCAAACCCTTGCTTCTTGCAGCCTAAGTGCCTTGAGAGAGGTGCTTTACCCCACAGAGCTCCCCAAATTTACATCTGCACAGCTTTGTTTATCACAGCATTTTCCCAGTGCATGACACAGCACAGTCTTCTATGATTTCTCCCCAATTCCTGGGGCGTGGGACATCTCCAAGAAGCTCACTTCACATCCAATCAAATGCTTCAAAAGCAGAAAGGATTTCCACTCTTGGTTAAAAAAAATACAAAACAACAACATCCTAGGAGGAAGCCCACGTAGTTTGTAAATTATGTGGCTCATACATGCCTCAGCAAGGTAAATACACCAGCAAAAAGCAGACATAATACCAAAAATACCTCTAAAAAAGGTATTTTTAGGCCCAAGAGGGGCCTGTGAGAAGTGAGCAATGAAGAAAGGAGCATATGGCAGCTGTAAGAAGGCTGATGCATATTTCTGTAGATTCAGTGAGATGCCATTTGCTTCTCCTTTCTTTCTCCAGCTTTCTGCAGCTCCCAAGGCTGCTGAAATTACCATTGTGAGTGAATTTGATGAGTAACTCCCTAGTCCTGCAAAGCTTTAATTATCCTGTAACTTCCCAGCTTGCTGGTGAAACACAGTGAGATCAGGGCTGCTGAGCTGCAGCGCTCAGGTGTCCAGCAAGGGAGAAGATTCCACCTGATTTCACCAAACAATGCATGCTCTGCACCTCATCAGCACCAGTTCACTAAATCCACTTGTGAAGGTCGTTCCAGGGCACAGCAACTGCTGCAGGTGGATGCAGTGATGCTGAAGAGTCCCAACCCTCAGCAGCTCTTTGTTCTGTGGGATTCCATGCAAAAATCCAAGCAAACTGCAGCACAGCCTGTCCCTGCACCATGGAGGATCCCACAGCACACACACAGAAAGGTTTCATGGCTCTTTTACAGAGGGGAAATCAGGCACTAGAACTGGAGCATGGGTTCAGTTCTGGACTTGGGTGTGTTTTGCCATTCCTCAGAGCCCTCCTTATCCCCAGAGATGCTGCAGGGCCCGTGGTGTGCCCTGGCCTCACAGGAGATGTGCTGCTCTGGGGACATCCTTGCACACAGATCCCAGGTGAGCAGGTGCAGTTCTCACCTGGGCACACCTGGGGGGATGCACCCAACCTGCACAAGTTCCCACAGCAAGGGGTAGGGGATACCTGACCCCGCTTCTCTGAGGGGAAAAATCTCTGCAGCTTGGAAATTATGCTGGATAAGAAAGAGTAGTAAAAGACAAAAAATAACACATCCCTGCCTTGCCCTTTTGCTTGAAGAGGAAAAGAATAGCTGGAAATATTCAGCCTGGAAATGACAGACTGACTGGAGTACTCAGACAACGAGCTAAGCTCAGCTGAACCACTCCTGCAAGCCAGCCAAGCCAGGTACAAAACAAAAGCCTTACTCTTATGAAATTAAGACACCAAGTGACAAATTTGTTTTTCCCTTCTGTCACATTTTCCTGAGCCAAACTGCCTCCTAAAATCATTTCTTTTCCTTCCCTTTGGCTTGTAATAACCTGCCAACCGAGGAGCAAACTGAAACCCAAAAGAGCAAACACAGGTGTGAAGCCAGAACAGTGGGAAAGTGTAAAACAGGGCTGGGCACTGCTGATGGAGCCAGCAGGCTCCACTCCTCACCTGTGGCCCACCAGGAGCTGGCAGGACAGGACATTCAGGAGGGGCACAAAGCACCAACCATGCTCTGATCGGTGCTCCCCTTTGTAGTTTTTGTTGTCTAAATAAAACATGACTAAATTAGATTTAAAATAGATAGGAGGAAGACATTTTTTACAGTGATGCTGTGTCTGCCCCATCCCTGGAAGTGTTCAATGCCAGGTTGGATGGAGCTCTGAACATCCTGGGTGTCCCTGCTCAGTGCAGGGGTTGGACTAGATGGCCCTTAAAGGTCCCTGCCAACCACACTATGGTTCTGTGATAATTTTAGAACCTGAACTTAAAATTCATCAAGCATAGAGTTTAAGTCAGCAGCAGTATTTTTTAAAAGAGCATCATTAACTGCTTTTTTTCACCGGGTACCATGAACTTTTAACTCATTTTGTAATTGCTTGTTGGGGCAATATTCTTCAGTGCCAAATTGAAAGGAATAGGCAGCCCCATGAGAGCTGAAGCATAGAACATGAGAAGAGTTCAGCTTCCTTGTGTTGCCCCGTGAACTCAAAACAGGGTGCAGTTCCCTGAATTACACAAACCTATGGCTGCTTTGCAGGACAAGATAGCCAGGATCACAAATCAGCTGCTTTCTGGTTGTTCCACTGTTTTAGCCAGGTAGTGAAGCTCCCATAAATACAAACCTCATGCAGGACACCTGCCCTCTCAAGTGCCTCTTCCTCCATGAAATATAGGGGAAGCCTAAATTACTCTGCTTATCCTGAAGGAGTTCCTTACATTCCATTTGCAGGGCTAGCCCTGGAAGAGGGGGCTCAACGACTGGAGCTCCTTGTGCAAAGCTGGAAACCAAGATCAGATCAGCAGCCAGAGTCCCTGCATGGCCAGCAGGAAAAATACCCTTGGGAATTGTGTCTGCATGAATGACAAGGGGATCCATAACACAGAGCAGAGACAGGGAAGCACATCCAGCCCCCAACCCACAGTTCAGCCCTTTGGAGAGCCCAGCCCTTGTTGGAGTCCTGGAAACTTAGGATTTGGGGTTTTAGTGTATAGTAATACCTATGAGTTAAGATGGAGGATTTGGGGTGTTTTTGTTCTTCTTCTTCACTTTCTTCTTCCTCTTTCTCAGGTTTGGGTGCTCTTTTTTTTGCTTGGTTAGTGGAAGCCCGCATCGTGGACACTGAGTGATCTTTAATTGGGCTATAAAAAATAACTTAGGTGTCAGGTTATAATTGGTTTTGCTTATTGTTCAAAAAATCCTCGAAACAAGTTAGAAGTGGCCATTTTCTTGCCTTCTTAGATAAGGCTCACACCTCATGAAACTGTAACTTAGATAAGAAATGATAAACATTCCAAGACCCAACTCAACCTCTGCGTTTCCCGTGTGTCTTTATCCTGACCCTTGGGACAGGACAGCGACAAGAACTCCAACAAGCCCTGAGTGAATCCCAGCCCTGCTCCAAGAGGAGATGCAGAGCTGGGGGAAAGGACATTTGTCCTCCTCTGCTCACCCCCAGGGACACTCCTCACCTGAAGGGCATCACCAGACAGGCCACCAGGAAATCTGCCATGGCCAAGGACATGATGAACATGTAGGTGACAGTGCGCAGCCTCCTCTCCACCACGGGGCAGAGGAACACGATAGTGTTTCCCAGCAGGGTGACCACGTCGATGAGGGTGAGGACAAGCCCGATGAGCACCTCCTGCAGCCCCACCCCTCCCCTTGCAGAGGAGGAGGAGGCAGCAGAGGAGAAATTAGAGAGCCAGGTTTCATTCCTGTCCATCAGCATCTTCCCACCGTTAAAATCTGAGCGAGACAAAAGGGGAGAACCAGAATTACTTTAATGATGATTTGTAGGTGTGTGAAAGGGAGGACGGAAATAATGCTTCATTTGCTCCAGGAAAAATCCTCACACCCTGCTGTGCCTGTGCCATCCTGCCTGTCCCGTGGTTAGCAGCCCATTAGAAGTGTCTGAAACCCTGAGGGTGAGGATAAATATACAGCATTGACTGAAGTCCTTCACGGCAATTAAAAGCCCTCCTGTGAGTGAAAATGCATCATCAGATGAAGCATGAGACCAGGAAAAAAAAATGAAATGTACTGAGAGCAGAGAGAGGAAAAGAAAACAACTGAAATAAAAAAATTAAAGTAGCTGGGCTAAATCCCACTGAACAGCATGCCAATAATGTGGCGGCTGGAACCAGATGATCTTTAAGGTCCTTTCCATCCTAAACCATTCTGTGGTTCTATATTCTCATTATCATCTTTGCCACCCCCAGAGCAGCTGGGGCTGCTTGCCCAGGCTGGCTGCTCCCATAACCCCTCTGTTCAGTCCAGGCTATGCCCTGGGTTGTCCTGGTGCTTTTTCAGACTCTGAAGTTTAGAGGTTTTTACTACCACAGTGGGCATCTCCATCCTGCAGTCTGAATGGCCAAGCAGGGCTGCCAGCACCTACACAGGGAGCAGAATCCTGGAATCACAGAATGATTTGGGTTAGAAGATCATCAAATTGAGGTGTCTCAGCAGCTTCTGAGGTCTCAGGTGCAGCCCTGACCCCAGACTTATGTTCCTTTGTGCCCAGATGGGACCTGAGGCTCCAAACTCCTTAACTGGGGATTTTTCTGTTGAGGAAATCCACATTTTTGTGTCCACTGCTCAGTTCCCAGACTTTGTGTCACAGATAGATGGGAAGGTAGGAATGATACCTTGCAAAAACTCCAGCAGCTCAAAGCTCACTGGTGTAGCTGAGGGAACACACAGACAAAACTTATAGGGAAGAGGGAATATTTCCAGTGTACAAATTGTGATATTTAAATATCATTGCTTCTCCTGTGACCAGAATCTGCTTCCACAGTACCCTCAGGCCAATCCCATATCTCCAGGGCATCCTGCTGAGTTCAGTGTGAGGGTAGGCCTGGATAACATCCCTGTAGCCCAACTTGCCTCATCTCAAAGGAGCCAAACTTTGTCTTAGGAGGAGAGTAAGAGCAAGGCAGCAAAATGTTCCCAATGTCTCTTTGTGCTTCCTGCAGCCTCTGATCCAGAATTATCTCTTAAGGTAAAAATTGTCCTGCTTCCCCTCTGACCCAGCAAACTTTTAGCATCCATGACCTCCTACAGCAACAACTTCCACAACTCAGCTCTGTGTCCTGCAAAGAGCCACCTCTTTGTGCCTGTTCTGAGCCTGTCCCCAGCCAGTGCCTCTGGCCCTTGCATTGGAAGAGGAATCCCACAGCCCGTCCCCATCCATTCCCTCAGTGCCACTGGTGGGCTCTGCAACCCCTACCAGCTCCCTCCTCCTCTGCCAACCTGCTCATTCCTCACAGGAAAAGCAGCAGGGGAGTCCTGCCCATCCTTCCTGCTCTTCTGAGCCTCTGAGAAGGACCAAAACTCCATCCTTGACATGATTTGCTGATTTGAGTGGCACTGAGCTGACCCTTCCACTGGGCTGTGGCCATCCAAAGGTCTCGTTCCTAGGCAGCAACAGGAGCTCAGAGTCCACTGCTTTAGATGGGAAAATAGCATGAAATTAGGAAATTGAGTTCTCTCCATCCTTTCAAAACCCCATCACTTCACAGCTGAATTCTTTCTTCCACTGCAATGCTCAGTGAGTCTCATAAAATTGTTTTTTCACTTCATTAAGTCAGACATTATCCTTCATGCCCTGGTTAAACTTTCTTTTGTCCATAAATATCACCACTCCATGATTCAGGATTTCCCCAGCTGAAGATTTCTAGAACCCCACACATCCCAACCCCTATCCCTGTAAAGAGCATTGCTGACCTCTCTGTAACTCACCATGCACTTACCCCTCCTGCCTGTCACCCTTCAGAAAAGTGTTTTTTCACACTGGGAACTTCCTTCTTACCTCAGGACTATTACATTTCCTTAAAAGCCTCCCACCATGAGAGACTATATTAAAAACCTTTCAGAATTCCAAGCAGCCTACACCACCCAGGTGTTTGTTTTCCACCTGCTGACTTCTTCCAAGCATTTCTGTACAACTGTGAAGCTGGGCTGCATTTCCTGAATGCAACAGTGACCTTGTCCTTGGATGTAATCCTGTGTTCATGCACCTACTCATCCTTCAAAATCCTCAGCTCAGTCCCCTGACTTCTGTTTATTTGATGGATTTAGTGGCCTCCTTTCTTTCAAGTTAAAAATCAAAAAAATGAAAAACAAAATTAAGAGAAGACTCAAGCTGTTTAGAAAAAATAAATAAAGAGTGAAAGCTCTTCCTCACTGGAGCTGGGAGTCACTGACTGAGACCTGAAGCTCTCCTGCTCCTCCAGCACTGAGAACAAGCAATTTTGGACAGCACTGGCCCAGCACAGCTAAAAGTCTGTAGGGTATCTTAAGTGCCTCAGTCTGAATAAAAATGTTCCTTGAACAACACTGCACATCCTGGTAACAAACACCCCATAAAAATAAAATAAAAAATCCAGTCTCCAGCTCTCCCATAATGGACAGGAAAGAGGATAATCTGTGCCATTCTTTCTGACAGCTCCACTGAGGATGTCATCAGACTGGATGGGCTCCTGGGGAACAGTTGGATTTCAGTGCAGCCACATTTCCTGGCAGAAATAACTGCTCTGGGCCTGCTCCTCCCTGCATGTTCCACACTGACAGCTCAGGGACAGCCAGCTGGGAACGCCACATGGACCAGTTTAAACACTTGAATAGCACCCAGAGAGCCCCAGGTTCTCCCAGGAGAGCACACAGCGTTGGGATGGGCTCCTAAGAGAGGAACAGCAAAAAATCAGGTTTGATGAAAAATCAATGTTGAAATAAAAACCATCTATGTTGATTTTTAAAGTTTAAAGCATTCGGTCTTCAGGTTTTTAAAAAATCACTATCAAATTTTTGTTCATGGGTAGAGGAGAATGATAGATGAGAATTCTGGAGTAATTATTTGGGGTTTTTCAGATGTAACACTGAGACAAGAAGGTTTGGAAGTCGCACCTTCCTGCAAAGAATGACTGTTCCCACACACTTGTTAAAATTGTATCAGCGTTAGAGTGACTCTAATTAAGGCAGATCATTACTCACTCTCAAACTTTGAGCAGAATTAGGACACGGTTATTAGAACTCCTCTTTGCAACTTCTCTGTGCTCCTCAGGTGCCATCTCAGCCACCAGCCTGGGTTAAAAGGTCTTCTCCAGTGAGAAACTCACAGCAGGCTCCTAAATGCAGGATACATCCAGGAATATGACTGCACAAAAACAGCAGGCAAATGTGCCCACACTCACAGGACACTAGAAAAACTCTCTTTTGTCATAGTTTTTTTCTTTTTATCAACACAAAAGCTGAGGGACTGGAAATAAGGTTGTCTTTGACATCCATTACCCCAGCAATGAAAACAAGGGATGGTGGATTCTTGGAACTTCAGGTTTGAACCTTGTACTCTAATTCAGGGTGCAGACAACAGGATCCTGCTGCTCCTGATCCCTTTTAATCTCTAGAAGTTCATCCACAGTCCCTGTCACAGCCCGGGGTGGATGTCTGGATCCTTTTGCCTCTGACTGAGAAGCCAATCCTTATCCAAAGTGTGCTAAATTAAGTAAGTTAACTAAGAAGTGCTGCTCTCAAACCACCTGGACAATTGGTAACACAGGAAAGCAAGGGATGACACCATCTTAACTTCTCCGTGGAAATTATTGGGACCAAGCAGGATATGCCATCTTTCCCAGGGATTCATTTCCTCAGCTTAAAACATTGAAGCTGTTTAAATACTCCTGTGAGCTGCAGCAGCCCATGTGGTTACACTGCTGTGCTAGCCCAGAGTCTTTCTACAACATCAATATTTCAGTCTTTTCTGTAAAACCAAAGGGATAAATGCCCACGATGTGGGATCTTCCCAGGTTTTCTGGGGATCTCACATGCCTTAGGCTTTGCCTTGTTCTTATTTGGGCATTATAGTTTTGCTTCCCTGAAAAAAAAAAAAAAAAAGGGTTGGATTCTGCTCTGAGGCTGCCTGAGCAAAGCAATTCCACCATTTCAGTTCCCCTTTCATATCCAGAAAGTTTGGCCTAATTTATTCAGCAGACAAATCCCAAGCTAAAGGTTAATTTCATCAGTAAAAGGCAGGTTGTGATTGCAAGGGGAAAAAAAAAAAAAGCTCTGCAATCTCAAGGCTGACTGCACTTTAAAATCTTAGAGGAATGATGAAAACTGAAAATATATTCCTGGGAATACATTTGCTGTCAGGCTCCGCTTTTCTGCCGGATCAGGCACAAACCAGCACATGGCAGCAACACCTGCCCCAGGACCTCACACACCTGTCCCTCCTCTCCCCACGAGAAAACTGCAACAGCTCAGAGAGTGTCGAACAAAGAGAGCGATTGTTGAGCTGTGGAAGGCTGTGGGTGGTGAAAAAGGAGGGGGAGAGTGCCTGGGGATGCTTCCAGCGGTACAACACGCACTCGAGGAGGCCGAGCAGCGAGTGAGCCTCGGCACTGCCTTCCCTTCCCTCCATCCAACTCTCCCGTCGGAAGTACAGCATTTCTCAGGGCATCATTTTCTTCCACCCCTAAACCAGCACAGAACAGACTCCTACAGCCTCTCTGACAGCCCCGGGGCTGGGAACACAGTAAAACACTGTGTCCTTACCTTCGGAACCGAGGGTGAAGCAGCTCAGTGGTGTCCCCGAGCCCGGAGCGCTTCCCCGGCTGCGGGGTCCCAGCGGCACGGAGCTCCCTGAGACCCCGGATCCCTCCCCCTGGAGCGGCTCCCAGCCTGAAGCCGATGGCTCCTGCCCCGAAGCAGGACACGGAATGCTCATCCACAGCCGGCACAGAGGTTTGGGACCTCCCCTCGGCAGAGGTGAACGCTCCTCCACAGACACAGAAAGTCTCCGGCAGCCGCTGACTGCTCCGGGGAGAGAGGAGAGACCCGAGCGACATCACAGCAGTGAAACTCCAGGCGAAGTTAAACCCGCGCGGCGAACGCTGGGGTGCTCACTGAACTGAGCCGGGCCAAAACCCAAACTCTGGGGTGCAAAAACTCCCAAGCCGTGGGGTGCAAAAACCCCCAAACCCTGGAAGCGAAAGCCCCAAGCCCTGGGGTGCAAAGACATTTCTACCCCCGGGGTGCAAATCCACAGCCCCGGGGTGCCAAATCCACAGCCCCGGGGTCAAACCCGTCAAAGCTCTGAGGGTTAAAGCCCCAGCCCCCAGGGCAGCAAAGCCCCCAGCCCCAGGCAGGGCCGAACGCCGAGGATGCTGCGGAGCAGATCTGCATCAGCCCGGGGCAGCGGGGATCAGCCCGGGAAGGGGCTGCGGGTCCTGCCCGCACAGGGGATCTCCCTTGGAGGTGGGGAAGAAGAGGGGGGACCTTTCCCGAGGGGGAGACAGTGTTTGAAGGGGGTGTCCTTTAGGCAGAGGGCTCAGGATGTGCCTCGGGGGAGTCTGCGATAGAGGAGGGTCCCACCCGGAGCGGGGAGAAGCAGCCGTGCCCGCGGGAGCCCTGCCCGGGAAGGGGTGTCAGGATGTGCCCGGGGATGGGATGGGGATGAGGATGGGGATTCCGTCGGCGGCACTTACCGAGGCAGGCGGAGGAGCCGCCTCCCTCTCTCCTCCGCCCCGCGGCGCCCGCTCCTCCCCGCTCCAGCCGGGAAACCTTCCCCTCCTCCGGGAAACCTTCCTCCCCTCCGGGAAACCTTCCTCCCCTCCGGGAAGCGGAGCTCCCCGTGCAAGCCGTGCTCTCGCTCCTCCTGCTTCCAAACCAGCCCTTCCCACGCCCCCTCGGCAGCTACTGGCACACAGTGACCTGAAGCATGAAAATCGCAATAAAAAATAAGAGGCGTTCCGTGGGCTTGGCTCCCCTGTTGCCAAACAGGGCGTTTTGTTCACAAACTAAACCGAAAAATCCGAAAAAAATCCCGGGCTGGAAGAGGAGGCACGAGGTTGGTGAGATGTGAGATGTCACCTGCCCAGCCCCTCTCTGCCTTGTCCCCGAGCAGGGATGGGATGGTGGGTGCTGGATTTTGGGTTCTTTAGACATTGCCGTGGGAGAGCCTGGCTGGACTGGCTGNGAGCCTGCGATAGAGGAGGGTCCCACCCGGAGCGGGGAGAAGCAGCCGTGCCCGCGGGAGCCCTGCCCGGGAAGGGGTGTCAGGATGTGCCCGGGGATGGGATGGGGATGAGGATGGGGATTCCGTCGGCGGCACTTACCGAGGCAGGCGGAGGAGCCGCCTCCCTCTCTCCTCCGCCCCGCGGCGCCCGCTCCTCCCCGCTCCAGCCGGGAAACCTTCCCCTCCTCCGGGAAACCTTCCTCCCCTCCGGGAAGCGGAGCTCCCCGTGCAAGCCGTGCTCTCGCTCCTCCTGCTTCCAAACCAGCCCTTCCCACGCCCCCTCGGCAGCTACTGGCACACAGTGACCTGAAGCATGAAAATCGCAATAAAAAATAAGAGGCGTTCCGTGGGCTTGGCTCCCCTGTTGCCAAACAGGGCGTTTTGTTCACAAACTAAACCGAAAAATCCGAAAAAAATCCCGGGCTGGAAGAGGAGGCACGAGGTTGGTGAGATGTGAGATGTCACCTGCCCAGCCCCTCTCTGCCTTGTCCCCGAGCAGGGATGGGATGGTGGGTGCTGGATTTTGGGTTCTTTAGACATTGCCGTGGGAGAGCCTGGCTGGACTGGCTGGTGGAAAGGACCATTCCCTCTTCCCACGTGCAGGTCCGGGCTCAGGGAGTGACCAGCACCTCTCAGGGAACCACTCAGCTGGCAGAAAAGGAGCTTGGCAAGAAAAAGTGTAAAAATGTGGTTCTTTGAGTGCTGGGGTAAATGTAACACACAATGATGGGCATGTGTGACCCTCCTGTCCTAAAACAACCCCCAAATCACGCTCGAAGGCATCAGCTCTTCACACTGAATTGCTGCCACCAGCATGTGGGTCTCCTTTTCCATTTGTTTTCCAAAGACTGTTGCAAAGGTTTTGAACCCTGGCTTCACCCACCACCAGAAATGACACTGAAGAATTTTTTCAATGGATGAGGAGAGGAAATCTTTTCATCAGGGTTGGTGCAAAGTAAAGAAACTCAGATTTACTGTCCTCTCCCTGGAACATGTCAGCTCGTAGCTGGCAATTTGCCTCTCAGGTTTCAGGCTTGTCTTTGACATTAAAAACCAAACTGTGATGGAAGATCAGGTTTGGATAATTTTGTGTCGTATTTATTGCTTCAGAAATAGCAAGTTGCTCTTTGAACATAAAATCTACTTTAAATTATGGATTTTCCACTCCAGGAATAGAAGGAAGGAAAAAAGAGCGAAAGAGTGAGAAAGAGAGAAAGAAAGAGAGAGAAAGAGAGAAAATTAATTACAGCACAGCCCAACACAACCTCATCCCTGTATTTTCCTTTAATAAGAACAAAATATTTTCTATAAAGCAGGACAAATTAGTAATGTGTGGAGCAGAGCTTTCTGTGAATTTAGATTGATTCCATTACTTTTAGTCAACGTAAACTTCCATGTTTTTCCAAAAAAATCAGCTTTGACAACTTCAATGTAAAATATTTTAAATTATTGTGTTTAAAGTTATCTTCTAATTTACATTTAATTTTAAATAAAACTTGAAATCTGAGCAGAATAGTTTATTTCTGATAAAAAAAAATTCAAACCTGAAGAAAAGGTTCACCAGCCTCTTTGCAAGCTGAACTCCTGAAGCTTATGTCTGATCTCCTTCCTCACACTCCACTGATGCCACTGAGCCAAAAAGGAGCATCTGACCAGGAAAGATAAGCAAAGAGAAGTTTTATTTAAAAGCTTGTACCAAGCTCTTTTATTTCCCCATTTGCTGACAAACAAACATCAACAAATAGAATTAAATTATATATATTACATACACATTTTATATCAATTATATTTTGTATCACATGAATATATTAAAAGCATAGTAAACATATTAAATTGCGGAAACAAGAAAAACTTGTGATTTTTAATAATACATTGTTTATGGTGTGGTGGGTTTTTCTGGTTGGTTTTTTTTGGCGGTTTTGGGGGGTTTTGTGTGGTTGTTTGTTTGTCTGGGATTTTTTGGTCTTTTGGGGTTTTGTGGATTTTTTTGGTTGTGGGGTTTTTTTTGTTTTGTTTTGGTTTTTTTTTTTTTTTGGGGGGGGGGTTGGTGGTTTGTTGGGTTTTTTTGGGTTTTTTGTGGGTTTTTTGTTGTTGTTGTTCTTTTGTGACAGAGCTTTCCTAAAACATACTTTTTCATAGACTCATAGAATCACAGAATTGATCTTTCAGGGTCAGGTAGTTCCAATTCCCCTGGCATGGACAGGAACCCCCAATCCTTTTTCTCAGGGCTGCTCTCTGTCTGTTCATCCCCCAGTCTGGGTTGATAATGGGTTCAGTACCAACACCTGGCCTTGCCAAAACCCCCATCCTCTCCTCTGTTTCCCTTGGATACTACAAAAACAGTCCAAAAACCCCAAAGGAAGCTGCCTCTTTCCCTAATCAGTGCTAATTGCCCATTCCTGGGGGCTGGGAGGGGCCTGTGCCACTGTCTGTGGTACCAGAGGGTCACACAGCTGGGTCCTGGCTTTCCTTTTGCTGGGCCCTTCTTTGTCCTCCTGGGTTCCAGGAAGGCTGTCAGACTCCAGCAATTGAATTTTTATGGTGTAGAGAATAATAGCCATGGCCTGCAGCTATTCCAAAGCACCAATCTCAAAAGAAATGACAAAGGAGAGAGATAACAGCAAAAAGCAGAGGTCTGGACAGAGTGCTGCAAATGCTGTGTCAGCCACCCATGTGAAGGTCATCTGTGATCATTTCACCTGCAAGAATATCACAAACCATAAAAAAAAAGGGCAAAATTTAACATTTACTGGAAATTCAAAGGTATTGTCAAGCAGGGATTCCTGGGATTTGTCTCATGGGTTGCTGGTGTTCTGGTTTTACATTATATTTTCAATGCTGCCTGGAAAGGGAGGAATGAGGGAAAATGGAGTTTGTTTACCTTTCTGGCCTTTTCAACAAGGAAGGTAATAGGAAATGTGCATTTCAGAGCCCTTCAGAGCCTTCAGAGCAGTATCAAAAACTGCTTGATCTTAAAAAAATTGAGAAGTAGAAGAGTTGTTTAATGCAGACATTGAGGTACAGCTCCTTAAACTGGCAAATAAGGTGGTGCAGGGTCTGGAATATCCAGGAAAGGTTTGAGGTTTTATCTTGGTTTGGAGACACAGGTATCTGTCAGGGAAAGCTGGAGCTTCCCTTGGAATGGAGAATGTTTACAGTTTTGCAATTAGGAGCTTTCAGGCCAAAATATGGGAATAGGAATAACAGTTCTTTACTAGGAATATTAAAAATACAAATACAGTAGTACAAAAAACAAGCAAACAAACAAAAGTCCTAGAAAACCCTGACAGAGTCAGAGATACCACCTGACACCCTGTTGGCCAGGGTGTTGGAAGCAGTCCAGATAAATCCTCCTGGAGTGACAGATGTGGTTCTGTTGGAGTAGAGATGATCCTGTAGAAAAGGGTCCAGTGGTGGGGAGATGGGTCTGGTCTTCCTCTGGGAATCCAGGGGCAAACAGGCTGTCCTGGTGTTCCTACAGCTCAGTTTTTATCTGGGTAGGGAATGGTTGGCTCCTCCCCACTGGGTGGAGCATCTCCCAATGGATGATGCAATGTGTGATGTCACTGTGAGCCTCACTGGCCCATGAACAGAAGATCTCCCCGAGGGTGGGCAGTGGTGACAGAGATCACAAACCCTGCCCCACCTGGTTTAACAGCTGGGCTGTGATCAGAAGGCTCCACCCTCCTCCCCCTGGAGTTACAAGAGACAAAGAAAACAAAAATCTCCCCAATTGGTTTCAACAGATGAAATAGAATATACTTCTTTTTTTTTTTTTGGTTGCATAATCCAAGACAGGTTTCATTTACACCTGGTAGCCACTTGGGAAGTATTGTTGAATCCCTTGGGAAAGAGGGGAGAAGCTCAGACCAATGTGTTGTGTTGCCAAGAAGAAGGATACAAGGAAACCTGGTGGGTTTTAGACCTCATAGTTCAGCAGTGGAGACACTGCTGTGGCAGATGATAACCCCACCATGCACAGAGATTTACAAAATGCACAGAGAGAAATGGATAAACAAGGCCTGTAAATCACATGGCACTGGGCAAACAGGCCCCTAGGAGTGGCACTTTTGGTGCTTTCCTTTGCCTCTTGAGGGGGAGCCTGTCCTGACAGTGCTGCTCTTATCCAGCCCCTTCTTAAGGCAGCAGCATAAGAAGGAAGAAAGGAGCATTTGCTTTCCTGTTGGATTTAGCCAGGCATGAAACTGTGCAAACACTTGTCTGGACTGTTGAACAACTCTTTCCTCGCCCTGCTGACTGACAGGGTTTCTGAGCAGAAGCCTCTGGAGGTGCTTGCTGGCCACTTCTGTGGCAGCCCCAGGGCCCAGAGGCAGCTGCCTGTGAGATGTGCTCTGTGCCAGGCTGCTCTGGCACGCTGCACCTGATCCCAGAGGAAGTGCTTTAGTCATCAGCCCAGGCAGTGAAGCTCCTTGGACACACAATCCCTGCTGTGCTCCCTGATTGTGCTTTTTCAATATCTTATATCCCTTTTTTAAAAAAAGAAAAAGTGCTTTTTCAATATCTTATGTGCTGCAGCGTCTGCAGCATTTCTCGTGATTGAGGAATTCTACCTGACAATTTCTCCCTCCTTCATTGGGCCCCAGATATTTATATTTTCTTTTTCAGATGGGATTTGTAATCTTTCTACTTTGACATAATCACTCCTGAAATGAGGGATTTCTCCTGTTGCCTTTGGCAGACTCAGCTGTTCTGTGCTGCTTCCACTTGCTCCTCTGACCTCAAAAGTGGTGTCCCTTCTTTCCAATGGATATGTAGGGGATGTACACTCCTAATTTTTGCTGTTTTAACAGTATGCAATTTATATTCTGGAAATAAATAGTCCAGGTATTCCCAGTACCTTCCAGCAGTATTTATGCTGATACACTTTTAACCCTGCAAATACCTCCGTGCCTCTGGGTGTGCCTCAGCTGAACTGCAGCCTGTGTCACACTGCTGAAAAATCAGGGTCCTCCCCATCATCAAGGGAACTAGGGAGACCCAAAACATTCTTGGTGAAATCCATGGGAATTACCAGAGCCTGAGATAGTTTAGTAGACATTTATTATCATCAAACCCATTAATTCAAGGCTGTAAAATGGATATACAGTTATAGCATTATAGAAAAAATAAAAGAAAAACAATCCTCAAAATGAAACTGGCTCATGACCGCTGGTGTTTTTACATATCAGGAATTTTGTATGGATATGTTCAGTGGTCCTGGTCTTAAGGACAATCTTGGGTCATTGGATCAATCCCACTTGGAGAGGAAGAAGAGCAATCACACTTTAAATCTTCAAACCCCAAACCCTAAAATGCTGTAGGCATCTCCCAGGCAAGTGTGGCTCCAGCCCAGTCTTTCCTTTCCTGCTCAGGAGGCTGCAGATGTGCCCTGGCACAGAGCAGGACTGGCCATTTGTGACAGATCAGGGCAATGCAGGGGGCTGCTCTGCAGGGCACTGCTGAGGAACAGCCTGTGACTCCTTTGAAGTTCCTTGATGATGAAAATGAGTTCCAAAATCTTTTTTTCTGTCATTCTCCATGTGTTTCCCATTGATACAAACCAGCCAGGTGGGTTTGCCAGAGGGACTTCTGGTCACTGTCCCCAGAACCCTGCTGGCAACATCTTAACTGCAGGGGTGTAAGTACTGGAGTGAATTAATTAGAATGTGAAGGTTTGTGTCCAAATTTTGCTCTGTCATGGATCTTCCCTTGAGCTAGAGAAGAGTTTGATGCTCATAAGCTCTAAAAGCACATTCAGACAAAGAAATGGCCCAGCTCTGCCTTGAGACTTGCAACAGTGACAACTCCTGGGTGCTCTTGAATTTGAGTTGTTCTTTGCAGCTTCACTTCAGCCACACCCTGGTGTCACTCCACACAGGAGAGAGGAATCCCAGCTGAACCTTTCTCACTGCTTGGGGAGACCTTGGGCATTTTGATGCCTTAAGTTTTAGCCTTCATGTGTTTCAGGTTCTGTGCTGCCCAGGGGTGCAGTTCTGAGCTCACATTCAGTGTCAGTCAGCTCTTCACAGAGCAGGGACACAAAACAAATCCTTTTCCTGCTACAGACCAAAGACAACTTCCATGCCCAGTGGACTGAAAAGAGAGACAAGAAGGACGAGACCTCACAACCTGAAGCTGTAATTGGACAATTAAACCCCAACGTGCAAATGGACCAAAACTTATAAAAGTGTGAGACCTCGTGACCAGTTGTCCCTTTTGTGACCATTTTGGGTCCACCTTGGGTGTAGGCCTAGTCAGGCCGTGTCCTGCCCAAGGTGTACCCTAAAGGCCTTTCAATAAATATCTGCTTTATTCTCTTAGCTCTGTCCAGTCTCTGTTTCAGATCAGGCTTCCCAAAGCATCAGTTTCATCCCATAGAGGGACAACAGATCTGACATTGCCAGACCACCGCCCTCTCACACCAGCAGATAATCCAACAGAGACATCCCATAATTCATGCAGAGGTGTCCAAGGCTGGCAGGGAACTGTCCCTGAGTTTACCTGAAAGCAATAATGATTTTTACAGTAGGACCAGCCATCAGGAGGCTCTCTGGGAACTCTGGATAGCTTGCACTGGAGCGTGCCCACGTCTGCTACGTTCTCTCACGGAATTGTCTGCTCACATCTCTGAAGTGGCTTCTTTGTTTCCCTGTGGCTGTTGGGCAGATGACTTTTATTTGTGTGGGAGATCTCCCCAGAAATGTGATGGCACTTGTAAGCAAAATCTTTTTTCCTGCACAGGGCACATTCCAGTTATCAGATGGTCAGGGTTTCACCATGGCCACGCTCCTTGCCATGTTTGCACCACGGCACTTTCACATGAGGCTCACCATGTTGTGCAAACCCTTTGTCCAGAGGGAACCTTGGTATTTTTACCCTTAAACTGAAACCCAGTGGAGCAGCATTCCCCAAAGTGCTCTCTAATTGTGGGCTCCTCCATTCCCAAGCATCCAGATGGGGCTGGGCTTGCAGCAGAGTTGTACAACTGAGCTTAGTGTGTGCTTTGAGTTCTCAAACAACATCAGAAAATCCAAGCCCAAGAGGTATGAAAATGCTCAAACTGAGTCATCAGAAATGAGTGGACATTTTTCAAGCCGTCACTGCCTGCCAAAAGCTGCACAATGACTCAATGTCATGGTCTGAAGCAAAACCTCTGGTTCTGTGTGTTATCTATTAGAGCGTGTCAGATGCGGGGGATGGAGAAAATTATAAATCTAGTCAGAAATGCCACTGAGTGGAGACCACAGATCTGTTGCAGAGACCACCAAGGGGAGTTGCAAAGGCTTTTGGTGATCTTGGAAGAAAAGACACCACTGATACACAAAACAGTTTCCTGAGAGAGAGGAGAGCACTAAACACCCACAGACAAAACCATTGGAGGAAAAAACTCAGGATATCCTACATGCTGTATCAGGACACAGAATCTATTTGTATAGCTGCCATACTTTAATTGCTTTCAACAGTCCTGTTTCTTGGCTTTGTTGTGTATTTCTAGCAACAGTGCTGAAATATTGTATAACTCTGAGAAGAAAAAGAGAAATGGATCATCAAAACCACTTGTCAGGCTGAAATAAGTTGCCAAAGACAATTTTCTTTTTCCTTTTTATTGTTCTCCTGACAAACTGGACAGGGGCTCTTTTCTCTCGTGCTGCAAAAATCTAATTATATACATACATAAAAAGTAGACAGCACTAACCATTTGTCTCTCATGACTCACCACTCCTTTTGCAAATGTCATAAATGCTGGCAAGCTCACCACAATCACACATTAGTGTCTCACAAGGCTGCCTGGCTTGATTACAGGCTGGCAAGGATTAGGCTGAGTAATTGGGAGAAGATGGGAGGAAGATTTCACTGGACATCTGGGATTATTGTCTGCTGGAAGCACGGCAGGAGACAAACCACTAAAAGACAAAGCAGTGCTTCAATGGCAATCTCTGTTGCAGGTTGATACCATTTGTACAGCCCAGAAGAGATGAAGAAACAGAGCCTTTATGTTAAATAAAGGGCTATGAAACCCTTTATTCATCATATTCAAGTCCAGAGGAAGCCCTGGAGATGCTCTGAGGGCTCTCAGCTCTGGACTCAGGCTGGGGGAGCTGGGGATGCTCAGCTGGAGAGGAGAAGGCTCTGGGAAGACCTTAGAACCTCTTCCAGTGCCTAAAGGGCTACAGGAGAGCTGTAGATGACCATGGAGTGACAGGACAAGGGGAAATGGCTTCAGACTGAGAGAGGGTTAGATTGGATATCAGGAAGAAATTCTTTCCTGTGAGGGTGGTGAGGCTCTGGCACAAGTTTACTGGAGGTGTTGTGCCTGTCCCAACCCTGGGATTGTCCAAGACTGGGTTGGGTGATGCTCTGAGCTTCAGTGGAAGGTGTCCCTGTCCATGGCAGGGGTGCTGAAACAGGGTGGTCTTTAAAGTCCCCTGCAACCCAAACCATTTTATGGTTCTGTGATTCT
This sequence comes from Cisticola juncidis, assembly GCA_013400215.1. Lineage (NCBI taxonomy): Eukaryota > Metazoa > Chordata > Aves > Passeriformes > Cisticolidae > Cisticola > Cisticola juncidis. The sequence goes on from VXBR01002374.1 coordinate 624,264, forward strand.
GTGTGTGTCAGGGCAGACCAGAGGCACAGAGGAGTGCCCTGGGCTGAGCAGAAGATGAGATCATAAGGGTCAGGCTCAGTCTCAGAACATCAGACATGATGGATCTGCTATAGATAGGCTTCAAGAAGTAGATAACTTTTAAAAGATCAAAGTTCCTTCTGAAACCCTGGAGAGCTCTGAAGAAACTCATCCTTTCACAGTGAGATGGGCAGTGAATTTCTGAAACACAGAGTTTCTTAAATGCTCTTCCTCAGCTTCCATGGCCCTGGTGCCAGGATCTGTCCCAACAAGAGCCAGTCTCATTTCAATTTTACAGTCCCGTTTGAAAATGCATCCCCCAGCTGTTTAATCCCCAAAACACAGCACTCAGTCCCATTCACATGCACAGCATTTCCTGGGCCAGGGACAGCTCCTGAGCTGTGAAGTGTTTGAAATATATGAAATGTGTGCAATGTGTGAAATGAACTGTGTGCACTCCCCGCTCCTTCAACATGCCTGGAGCACAGATTTTATCTCTCTGGGTGACAACAGGGCAGCGATGCCTGATCTTTTGAGAAGTTTCACAGTGAAAAATGATAAATCAGGAAAAAATACTCATGTGGACAGGGAGATTTTGGACAGGAAAAGAACTATGCTCTGACTGTTTAAATATGAGGCCATCCTAAGTTGGGTTGGGAAATTCTGCTCTTTGCTACAAAAGGCTGTGTTGTGCTTTTTTTTTTTTTTTTTCACTTGACAAGTATATCAGTGGTTTATTTTTAGCTTTAATTAGTTTTTCTTTCGAATCTTACCACTGCTCACCCAGAGCAAGTGGAGTAGCATAAATACAGACACAATGTAGAGTACCTAATGCTGAATGCACAGCAACAGCAAATTAATAATCTTTTCTTTTTCCCAGGCATTTTTTCTTGAATCCAGGAGAGGACCTGTTTACTGATTGATTCATTAGTCGAAGAATAAAATGTTGCCTGGCAAGGTTATTATTTTGGATTTTATTATGTATTTTCACTTGAGGATCTGAAAATTATTTACAAGACTTGAAGCTTGAACTAAAGACTTCTATTTTTGCAGCAAAATGTGGCTCTCCTATGTTACATTCCCCTGTGGGAATGGTTTCTCCCCCCTACCCCTGGCAGTACTCAAGGCCAGGTTGGATGGGGCTTTATGTAACTTGGTCTAGTGGAAGATTTTTTTTTTTTTAAAGAGCATGATTTCCCTTTCCCCATACCCCCCATTACTTTACCTATCAAAAATTTTACAAACAAAATCATAATTACAGTTACAAAATATTTTAGATCTGTATAACAAAACATCCCTTGCCACTACACTTTTACTACATTAAGCAACGTGCATTTGCAGGTAAAAAACATCTCATTTCTTATCTTTTTAAGCTTAACCAAAGCTGCAAAAATACCTCACAGCTCCAGGAGTGGAAAGCTGATCCAAAGCCTTGCTGCTCCACCGGGGATGGGGGGATAATTGCCCAGGGTTGTGCTGAGGGCACACACCTGATGTGAATGCCTATGGCAGTGTTTGCAGCACGGAGGATGTGTTTGAACGGCAGCAGGAGGAGCTTCCTAAATGTGCTGCTCCTCTGTGATGGGAAATCACTCTCTGGAAATGGTGCTGTGCTCCCAAGCAAGCCCCAGGGAGATTAAAAAGAGTTTGTTGGAAATTAGGTCTCACTCTCCAAGGATCTTTCCTTTGGCATGATGTGTGAATATTGCTTGGGCATTAAATCTGGATGGCAAGAGGAGGGAGAGAATATGGAAGCAAGGCCAGGGAAGGCAGATGAGAAAATGGAACAGTTTGGGGGGCAGCAAGAATGGCTTTTATATATTAATAGGTTGTTAAGGGCACGTGTTCATGCTGGCACCTCTGCTGGGGATGCCCAGCTGTGCCCAGCTGTGTCCTCTGCCACCCCACAACTGCATCTGCTGAGTCTCAGAAAGAGCAGGAGAGAGGGAAACTCATTTGGTGGGTTATGATATAGAAGAGGCTGAATAGAGGAAAATACATCTTGTCTGCAGTGATGATGAACTCCTTAGAGCTGGGTTACACAGCTCTTCAGGGGCAGGACAAAAATCCATCTCATCAAAACCTCATCTTTTCCAGGAACAGATATAAAGAAAGTGGGGAAGGGAATGAAAATCCTCAACTTTGATGAGGACAACAGAAATTGGGGTGGGGGGTGAGAGCGTGTGCACATTGCCCTGCCAGATAACCATGCCCACCCAGCAGACCCTTGTATCATCGCACTGCTCTCTCATATTTGCTTTTTTTCCCCTTTTCCCCTGTTCTCCCAGGGAGAGAATTCAGTAATTCTTTCCCAGGAATTCACATAAAACAGTGCACCAGGAGCTGTCCCTAGCCAACAGCTTAGGAAAGTATTTCAAAAACTTATTTCTGTTGTCAACTGTGTCGGACTGATTCCTGAGGACCACCAAACCCCTCCTCTCCCAATAATAATCTGTCTGCTTTCCACTGCCTGCTCTGTAATACCAAAACTCATTTTTGGTTGCTCTGTTTTTCATGCCTGGCTTCACACAAGCCAGGCTATGTTTGTTTATTTGACACTGACTTGTGCTAGATAAATATGACCTATGCCAGATAAAGATAGGTTGGATTCAAAGAATTGATATCCAGGCTGTTTATGTTAGCAGCCTGGCTGAATCAGTTTTAATCAAAACAAAGGAATAAAATCTGAATATAGAAAAGGAACCAGGTAATAAACAAGAGCACAGGGATAAGCTGCTTTCATGTATTTTCTTCTCTTAGCGAAACAATATTTCCCTGACCTTTATGATGAAGTTGCCACTCACCCCCTTTAGATCTGACACCATCCATAGCCACAAAGCTGGCATTTCCAGGATCAGGGACATCCACAAAAGCAGATGAAGGTCAGAGTGACCTTCAGGCTCACCTGGGGGAGGCACTGTCATGTTTGGGTCTGACTGTGAGCAGTACCTGCAGCAAAGCTTTTCTCCCTGCTTCTGATCACTCAGGCTGTGCAACTCTCCCCTTCCAAAATCAGGAAAAGCAGCCCAAAGAAATTAGAGCTGCCAGAGCATCTCCAGGAGTCTTTGGGCAATGAGATGGAAGTGGCTGCATTTTACAGAAATTTACAGTCAAAAATCAGTGCTTAGCTATTAAAACTGTGGCTGAAGCAGAGTCCTTTGGCTCTGAAGGCTGAATCCCACATTATTCCAGGAATAAAATGAGGAAAACAACCTGATCTGAGCCCATCAGCACAGACCTTCCCCAAGCAGCATAACCAGGCTGCTGCCAGTTTCAGGTCTGACGCTCTCAGAGATGGGCACACCTCAGGGAGGATCTGAGCTCTGCTTGTGGGAGACTGAATTTAAAGCACTTTACATTCTCTGCTACATTAACTCTGAGGGATAAGAACCTTCCTGCAGCTCAGGGGTGACGCTGCAGAGGCAGACAGGGTGATGGGGGATGTGTGAAGGCAGGGATGCCTTCCACTCCCCCAGGTTGCTCCAAGACCCATCCAACCTGTCCTTGGACACTTCCAGGATTGGGGAAGCCACAACTCTGAAAAAAAAAATCAGATTTTATGTAGATTATTGCAGAAGATTAAGATGCACATGAAGAGGTTTTTTTTCTGATAATTTGATTGTTTGGGTTTTTTATATATGTGTATATATTTCATGCTGCACAGAGAATTAATGGAGATAGTGTACCCCATCCCTTTTTAAATGAACCAGGGTGTGCCAAAAGACTGCTCTAATTAGAGCAATTTTAGTGCTTTCCAGTGAGGCCACTGCTTGGGAAATGCTACTCCATTCAATAGAACCAAAAAAAAAAAAAATCACATAGAACCACACCCGCCCCCCCCAAAAAAAACCCCAAACAAAATATAAAAACAATTGTTAGGGAACAGAAGACAAAAGGGTTTCTGGCAAGAGAAAGGATGCCCATGCAAGATCAGATTCCTCACCACTGCCCAGTTCAGAACCTTGCATATTAAATTTCTCCTTTTTTTTTTTT
>VXBR01002374.1:628292-646304 GCA_013400215.1 Cisticola juncidis
TTTTTTTTTTTTGAAGAGACACAGAAATCAGTAGAGTTTGGCAGCCCCTGCATTACAAGTTGAAGCCCAAGAATATTTTTTAACCTTCACTTGTGAATTGAATGACTCAGAGAACTGAAGCTCACGGAGCAGAACCTTGCAATTCCATTTCCTTCTCCCAACGTGCTGATTTATGCATTGACCATATTCCCCAGCTTCCTGAGACAGAAATGCTGTCATTTTAAAAACAAGCAGCGTTTTCATCTGCGGGCACCGTGCTTCTGTGGATCGCAAGGCCAATATCTGCAATTCTGTTAATGTAGGAGCTGCTGCAGTAATTGATCTGTGCCAGCAGCCACCACCACTTGAATGATAAATCCATGTTTTAAACAAACTGGTTATCTTGGGTTACGTAACAAAAAAAAAGGGTATTCTATTTCATCTGTAGAGAGCAGTTGGGGATGGTTTCTTTTCTTTATCTCTTGTAACTCCAGGGGGAGGAGGGTGGAGCCTTCTGATCACAGCCCAGCTGTTAAACCAGGTGGGGCAGGGTTTCTGATCTCTGTCACCACTGCCCACCCTCACATGGGCCATTGAGGCTCACCAGGGACATCACACATTGCATCATCCATTGGGAGATGGAACACCCAGGGGGAGGAGCCAACCATTCCCTACCCAGATAAAAATGGGGACACAGGGACCCCAAGGATCCTCTTTTCTACTGGATTCCCAGAGGAAGACCGGACTCATCTCACCACCACTGAATCCTGTCTACAGATTCATCTCTACTCCAGCAGAACCACATCTGTCACTCCAGGAGGATTTATCTGGACTGCTTTCAACAGCCTGAGCAACAGGGTGCCAGGCCATATTCCTGACTCCATCAGAGTTTTCTAGGACTTTTGTTTGTTTATTTGCTTGCTTGGTTTTTGTTGTTGTTGTTGTTGTTTTGGTGGGGGGTTTTTTTGTTTTTGTTTTTTGGGTTTTTTTGGTACTACTGCATTTGTATTTTTAATATTCCTAGTAAAGAACTGATATTCCTATTCCCATATTTTTGCCTGAAAGCTCTTAAATGTAATAATTTGGAGGGAGGGGGTTTTACATTCTCCATTCCAAGGGGAAACTCCAGTTTTCCCTGACAGATACCTGTTTTTTCAAACCAAGACACTGGTCTAAAAAACGACAGTGAGCCCAGCAGAAAAAAAATGCCAGGAGAGAGCCAATAAAGAAAGATATGATAAAAAAATTAACTGTTACAGAGTCTCTTCTGTGCAATGTCTTGGGAGGGGTGTGGGGTGTGGGGTGTCTAGAAGAAGAGACTGATGATGCTGGTTTTAAACAAAATGAATCTTCAGTCTTCTTACTGTTTTGTGCTTACCCTAAACACATAAAATCCCATACCAGTGGGACAGCAGGATACAGAAAACATTGTCATTAGTGGGATGAGTCTGAAATGCAGTTCTTCATGCTTGTTATTAGAGAGAGGAAAACTTATTTGCAGTCTTCATAAACTGGATTTCGTGTAAGGCTGCTGATGTATTTTGATAGAAAATGAAAAAATGCCACTAAAACACAAAAATGCTTTTAGTTTGGTTGGAAAATAAATTGTGTGCAGTGAAAAACAACCATCTCCAAAGTAAAGATGGGAATATTTTATAAAGGTACATTAATCTCAGGTGAATCTCGAGTGAAATTGCTTTTCTGTAAGGCCAGAGCTATAAGAACAAAAATAAGAGGAAAATCAGGGCTCATATCTTCTCAAAGGAGAAAAATGTCTGTATTTGAACATTTTCTACACTACTCAGGTGGAGGCACCTGGCAGCATCTCTTCACTGGCTCATGGTGTAACATAAAATAAGGAAAATGAATCACTGCAGAGGCAGAAGTGTGCCCTGAGAGGTGGGGAATGGGCAGCAGAGCCAATGCCCACCCAAAACACCACCCCAGGGGGCCCAGGAGAGCCTGTGAACTTCCATCAAAACAGAAAATGTATGGATTGGGTTCAAGCCTAGGGTTAAACAAGCAGCAATTCTCCATGTGTAATTTATAGGTTACAATGACAGTGTCATCCTTGGCTGTTCCCTCTGAAGTGGCATCCCTCTCCCATGATTCACCCTCATCCCTGTCAGGGATAAATGTGCAATAAAAAAACTGGTGAGAGGCAATCTGTATTTTTCATTTCATACTCTGACACATGAAACAGAGCATGTTTCATCTCAGTGCTTGGGTTTTAAATTTATCCTTCCAACTCTGTGTTTAGGCAAAAAAGCCTCTTTGCTTTTTAAATGTTTAGTTTCCTGTTGTTCATCATCCTTTGTCCCTTTAAATGGGGGCCCATTGGTACCTTTCTCAAGTTGGCAAGAACACTGTGAAATAGAAAACCCAAAGAAATTTTTATTTCTAAATTGAGAAACATATGTTTTAATTTTTTTTAATCTGATAGCAGCTAGAAACTTTGGTTTGGTGAACAAATGAACAGAGTTAACTTTTCAGATGCTCTTCCACAACTATCCAAGTGTCATCTCCTCCCAGACCTCACCACCAGATCCCAGCATCAGGAGTCAGCCCTGGCTGACCTACATGGAAAAGGGGATGAACAGAACAAGACATTTCCTCATGCCTGTGGAAATTGGAGCAGCAGCCTGATTTCCCAGGGAATAGCTGAGCTCAGCATCACCCCATGGGGATGTTCAGCTGTTTCCTCTTCCCACTGTGCCTGGGTCACATTTCCAACATTCCCAATTCTCCCTTTGCCTTGTGGTGGGGTTGAAGGCACCAAACCCATGCAGACAAGTGCCTAAAAGGCAACGCTGCTGCTGGAAAATGCTCTGAGCATTTCTGGCCATCATTCCCACAGAGCACACTGCTGCCACACCCAGCAGTTTTCCAGGGCTTTGCAAGCTCCTGGCCCCAGCAGCCCCTGCCAGCCCTGGAGTGGGGTGGGAACTCAGCGTGAGGAGGAGCAGAAGGGTTTGGAGAGCATCCCTTTTCCAAGCCTGGTTCCCAACTCTGGTTGTGGCCAGGTCTTCTTTGGAAGGTCATCATTCCCAAATGTGAAATCTAGATGGAATTAAGTCATCACTGAAGAACAATCAGAATCCTCTTTCTTTGTCAGATGATCAGCTCCTGTGAAACCCTTCCTACCCAATCCACAGGGAACACATGGATTTCCAAGCCATAATTTGGATTTGTGTACTTAAATCCCTTTGTGGCATAAAAGACATAAATCACAGGGACACTTGGGAAAGACACCCACATTTAAAAAACACATTTTCAATGATGAAAAAAAATTAAAATTTTTGTTTGTTTGTTTGTTTGTTTGCTTTTCCTGCAGGAATCCTTTAGCAAATGCATCTGACATTTCCTGCCAAGCGTGGTCAGCCAGGGATGAACAAACACAGGGAGAAAACTGCTGGAGCTTGCAGGGCTCCTGTAGGCACTCAGAGAGCTGTCCCTAAAAACAGCAGGAAACTGTACAGCAGGACTGACCTGCAGCCCTCTGACCCCCCCCGCCTCTGTAGCACTTAGGGTCTGTCTGTGTAATTGGCACATCCTTATATATATGTGTATTTAATATGTATATTGTATACACATGTTTTATATTTAGATAGATGGATTTAGTTTTGTTTGTTTGTTTGGAGGTTTTTTGTTTGGTTGGGGTTTTTTGGGTTTTTTGGGTTTTTTGTTGGTTTTTTTTCCCAGCCATAAAGTGGCTGAAGCACCCACTGCATCTTGGATATACCCAGAGGAAGCAAGCCACGAGTCTGAGCAGGGATGCATCAAGCATTTAAACCTTCCTACACTGCTCCCACCTGTCCTGAAGGTGTTCTTGAAACTCCTGCAGGAGCCAAAGTCCCCAGTGAAATCCCTGGCCCTGCTGGTCCTTACCCTGTGCCCCACAGCACCTGCTGTGCCAAATTCTATGCATTGCACAACACAATCCTGAGAAAGTAAAACCCTTCCAGCAGTGAAACTCACCTGTGCCAGTGGCCATCACTGGTCCACACCTGGAGCAGGTGCCTGTGCAGTAAGAAGTTGGCCTGAAGGCCAGAAAAAGCCTGAGAATAAAATGTCTGAGCTGCACTGGAGTTCCCAGATGAAACCACTGACATAGGGCAGCCTCAAAAAACAACCCCAAATCTGCTGAGTTGAATATTTTATGCTCAATATGGAACGCTGGAGCTTCATCTTGCCCTTGGCACAGTGAATGGACTGAGTGCAGAAAGTGCTTTCTAACTGCAGAGTGCCCAGTGACCCATAAGAGGCTTCTGCAGCCTCCAAGAGTGTCCCTGGACATGGAATGGGAGGGAAAATGCAGATTTCACGAGTGCCAGTGGAGATTTCTGTTCAGCTGCTTAAATCTCTGAGCTTTCCTCACCAGAAAAGTGCTGCTCGTTGTCACAGCGTGCTGTGCTGTGTGGCCAAGGCTGGCAAAGCAATTACTGCTGCCCTGGAGGTGAAGGGCATGCAGGCACTGCTGGGATGCTTCTGGCATTAATGGACCTCACCACTCCCCATTTGGGAATCCAGCAGTCAAATATGCTCCATCCCAGGCTGTGTCAACCTGTGATTGTCCTTTCTCAGCTCTCTGCAGGCTCAGCTGCCAGAAAACTCCACAGTGACGGCGCCTGATGCTGGCTGGAAGAGATGGATGTTTATTATTGTTAAATATCCCTGAATAAATGTCTGGAGAGTATCATAAGATGAGCAGAGGTTGTCTCACAGTAAGAGGCACTGTACAGAGTAAAGTGTGCAGCCAGAAGGTTCCAGCTATTAAAACCTAAATTCCCAAAGCAGAGAGCTCCCAGGAGTTTGCTTGGGTGTTAAGCAAGGAGGTAAAAAACTTGAATTCATGAACGATTTGTGATGGAAGAATGGCTGATGGTGGCAGGGTGCAGGAGGTGTGGTGTGATGCACAAGGGACTGATGAGGAGGAGCTGTCCCTAGGGATGCATTTCTGGCATGTGGGGTGCATGAGCTGTTTTTCCTGCAAACACAGAGCTGTGCCTGTGATCATACACAGAGGTACATCCACACAGTGCTAAATAAAAAAATGCTCAAACCCCAACCCTGGCCACAAGGCTGGGCAGCCAGGTCTGGCTTTCATCCACAGGAATTGTCACTAATCCTCTGCAGCAGCTTTGTCTTGGTGTGTCATGGGCTAAGCACAAATTCTGTTACATGGACCACCCTGTTCCAGTGCTTCAGCTGATTTTCCTGGCCCTCTGATTTAGTATTATACAAGTATCTTCAGGATTCCTTACAAACCTTGGTTTTTCCATGGTCTGGTTAAATATGGAAACAATACATTAAATAAAGATAATTAAAAAAAAACAAACCCAAACCAAACAAAATAAAACAAAAAATTCCAACACAAAACAACCCCCCCAAAACTAGCTTTCAGTGCTACCCCACAGACACGACTATTTATTATTCATATTGGTCAAAGTTTTGAGTAAACAAGGGATGAAGGAGTGGGTTGCTGCCTTCTCTGAGGGAAAAACACTCCAACAAACAGTGTTTGAATAGGAAAACATCTATTACAAGGATGTGCAGTGACCGTGGAAAATGTGAATCCAGGAGCAGCTTTATGAGGGGTGACTCAGACATTGGTCATCCCTTAAAGAGCAGGGACAGCACTGAGGAGGAGTGACAGGAGAGCACCTGCATTGCAGAGCTGCTGTGACTCAGGCCAGAGTTTCCCCCCCATCCCCGCAGATTTCTGTCCTGTCCTGCAAATCCCATCCCCAGGAGCATCCCAAATCCATCCACTCTGTCTTTCCTTACCAGATGCAGGCCTGGGAGTTTGGGGCTCACACACTCAGGAACTTTTCCCTTCCTTCCCAGAGGTGAAATTTTGGGGGAAGAGAGGGTCCCCTTCAATGCAATTTTGATTCAGGTTGAAAAACTGTTTTGGCCACAAAACTCTATGAAAATTCAGGTGGGTTTCACCAAACACCCCCTGCTAGCATGGTTAGGGTTATGTTGATTAAAGGGAGCTGATTGTCCTGAAAAAGGTGGATAATCAAATTAGGTCAAAAATGAAAAATGGGTTACAATTCTCTAAAAGCCCAAGTATTGTCTTTTTTCCAGTTCCTCTCTTTCTCAATCTTCTTCTTCAAAACCTACAAATGTGGTTCAGAGACTATTCCCACACTTCTTTTAACTTAACCTTGCTCCTGAAACCACAAAGCACCCCAAGCTTGCCCTCCCCTGACACCCCACACCTCACTCCCAGCCTGGCTGGGCTGGTTCCCTTCTGCCTGGGTATCTCCAGGTTGTTCTCCATCCCACAGAGCCACAGCACCAATGGTCTTCCTGTCTCACCAGGGTGACCTCAGAGAGGACTGAAGTTAGATAATTTCCAGAGAAATTAGAAATGCTGCTTGGATGTTTGATTTTTTTTTTTTCCTGCAAACACGATATTGGGATCAGAAAGAACTGTGTGAGAAACCAAAGCATCAGAACTGGCATTTCTCCATCTGGCTTGCACAGCTCCATTTGCATTTTAAAAAGCCAAGTTATTTTGTATTAGGCAAACAGGAAACAGGTACAAAGCAACACTGGGTGCCTACCACTTTTATATGTGCACTGACTGGGTTTCAAGGCAGCAATGGACAGGTACAGGCTCAGAGGGCACCTAATTCCCCAAACACCTCAGCTGCTGCTCAACTCTCCTCTTTCTGCTTTGCATCACTTCTGGATTTCTGTACTAGTCTTGAAGCAATTTTATTCACCTCTGTCAATAAGGTGTGCAAAGGTTTGGGGCTCTGCTTTGAGCCACAGCCCCAATTTTTGAGGGTTCTGTTCTTGTGCCACCTTTACTGCACCAGCCTGGGCATCCTGTGAACAAGACTAACTCAGGAGCAGCACCTTGCAAAGCCAGGGAAAGGCAGAGTTAAAGCCTGCAGGCTGGTATTTGTAGCAGCAAGATTGGGTTTACTGATTTTATTGCAGGGACCACTGCCAGAAGCAGTACAAGGGAAATGGGGAAAATGAGCACTGTGGGACTGCAAAGAGTCACATCAGCCATCTCCTCTTTGATTTTTATTACATTTACTTCTATTTTTTTCCTTATTTATTTTTTTACAAAGTTTGAGCCTCTTGAAATATGTGGAAAACTTTCCAGGGACCTCAATACCTTTGGATGCAGTTTTCAGGGTGTGTGGACCCACCACCACAGTGACAAATGCAATGGGATTTTGGGATTTTGGGAGCCCTGACACCTGCAGTGCAATACAGCTCATCTGGCTCTCCAGGTAAGGTATTTTTTTGCCACAGCTGAACTGAGGAAGGTGTAGGTGATTGTAAAGCTGTCACATAATCACAGGCTGTATCTACTTTTGAGGCAGTTTGATTGAAATTAAACTCTGCAGTGCCTGTTTTCACTTTTTGTCATTATTTATGTCTTTCATTCACGCATTCCTTGGATAAATACAGTGAAATCTCTCAGTGTGCACCATGATGGAAGGCAGGAGCAGCTGGCAGAGGAAGGAGCAGCTCCCAGGCTGGAAAACCCTCACGTGCTGGAGCTTCCTGATGGGACTCTTTGCCCTGCTGACCTGTTTAATTAATTGACTCATTATCAGCAACTCACCCATGAGCCATCAAACATCACCCATGGGAATATTTTCCCTTGATATCCATCCCATTGAGAAATAAAATCCAATTATTTTTCTTATATTTCTCTGGCATATAATTTTTCTGCTGAGTAATACACACAGCTGGATGTTTCCATCTGGCCACAGAATGATGAGAATTGAATTTGCAAATATTACAGCATGTTTCCATTTAACAATCTTTTTTTTTAGGGGAAATATTCTCTATTTAGGCTTAGTTCAATGCAAGACTGGCTCCTCCTAAGGAGATAGGCCTGGTTGGATATCACCACTGTTCACAGGGAACGCAGCAAAAAGGTCTACAAAGGCCACGTGATCCCAGAACACCTGAGATGTGCCCACTGCACCAAGAATGACCTGCAAGGCAGTGGAAAGGTTCAGGACACCCAAAAGACAATTTTTTCAAGGTCCAGTGACCCAGGAGATGAAGAGGAAATTAAAACACGTGGGTCAGCATGACCCTGGGTCAAAATGTTTTGGTTTGAACTAATGGAAGGAGAACTGAAAAATATGGGCAAAATCAAAACGCATTACAGAATACATTGCTTGTAATTTAAAAATAAAAATAAAGTAGAATCAATGGGAAATTCTAACAGTTTTACCAGCATGGTTTATATTTGATGGAAGTAAATCCATCAAGCAGCTTTCAAGGTGACCACAGGATCACAGAACAAGCTGAGTTGGAAGGGACCCACAAGGATCACCCAGTGCAGCTCCTGTCCCTGCACAGCTCCATCCCCCAGAGTCACCCCTGTGCCCCAGAGCATTGTCCAAACACTCCCTGGGCTCTGCCAGGCTGTGCTGTGACCACTGCCCTGGGGAGTCTGGGCAGTGCCCAGACACCCTCTGGGGAAGAACCTTTTCCTGAGATCCAACCTAAACCTCCCCTGACAACCTCAGGCCATTCCCTCAGGTCCTGAGAGCAGGCTGTGTGTGTCCTTCCAGAAGGAGGAGATCTGAGCCAAAGCACTTGGAACCCACCTCTGAGCTGAGCACAGCCCAGGCAGGTGCATGCAGAGGACTTGTCATCCTCACAGAGTCATTTATAGCTGCAGTCATTTATAGCTGCAATCTCACTTTTACCTTGCAGCAGCATCAGACAGACCTGTACACCATATCTGGAGTCATCATATCTCAGCAATACATCCCCTTTCATTTTCTATTGCATGATTCATGCAGCTTTTAACAGAGCCACAGAAACCCTGTCCATCTAAGCGAGCTCAGATAAAGGCAGTGAATTATTCTCAGTGTTTATGAACTTCTATGAAGGTTGTGTCCCATGTTCAAGCCCAGCAGACTGTTCCAAGTACTAACAGCACCTGAGCTGCCACAGAAACAGCATAGAAACAGCAGGGAAACAGGCATGAGGCCAGCTGAGTCTGGTTGGAAAGCAAAACACCTGATTTTAGGGAAATTTGGGGGAGTGGCTGGCAATTGCATTTGTTCTGGACTGCCAAGCCATCACAACAAACCTTTCACGCTTCTCTCTGTTTCTCTCCATCTCTTTTGAATTCCATCATTTGCCCAATAAGGTGCCATTAAAACTATACCACTCAAAAAGAGCTGTTTGGCCACCATCCCTTGACAAAAATCAGTTTGGCAAAACATATTATTTGGCAAGTTCTTTGCTTATAATTTCTGCTCGGGTTGGTGGCTGAGCCAAGGGCAGGCTGACCTGGCTGCAGTAGATGGTGGATTTGCATCATCAACTTTTGCTTTGTTAACATTAAGCATATGCTGAATGATTTATTGCACAGTTGTGAGTTGGGTGGCAGCCATGGGGAAGAGTTTTGTCCAAAACAGGAGGAAAAGCTGATTGCTGAGTGATGGGGCTGAGGATCAGAGCTTGAATGTCCTTGCAGCCTTCAAAGATGTGGTGGCATCCATGGGCAGTGCTGTTTGCAGAGCAGTGAAGGTGTCCAAGCACTCACTGCAGGTGCTTCTCTTTTATAAATGTCTCACCACACCACTGAAACCCCAACCACAAAGGTTTTGTTCTGCTGGGTTAAATCAATCCTCTAATTACTTTTGGGAAAACACCTCTGAAAATTTGTGCCTGTTACAACACAAATCACCAGTTCTTCCCATAAATGCTCTTCCAAGGAAGCTGTTGTGGGATTTCTGCCTGTTCCCACGCAAGGTGCAGGCAGCATCAAACACATTTGAGGGTTCAGTCATTCCCTGGTGAAGTTGATGCTCTGTAGTGGTGGCCAGAATGACCACAGACATATTTTAACCTGTGCCCTTTCAGCACTGTGAAATTCATCTAGCCTTTCAGTAAGGGTGTTTTGCACCTCTGAAGTGCAATGAGATAATTTGTGGAGAGTTCTAGAAAGACTCAAAGTAGAGAAAGTCATCAATGGATTAAACCATGATAATTTTGAATTAATTTTTCCATAAAGGACTAATGAAGTAAACTTAGAAAGTCAGTGCTTCTGTGCTGGGAAATAGAAAAGACAAAATTAAAGATGGAAAATGCTACTTCAAAATTTGTGATGAAGATGAGGGGTGAATCCAGAGCATCCTTTTCCCTGAACAGACACCTCCATCCCAAGGAGGACAGACCTTTAGCATCTCAGCAGGACCAGGCAGAGTGTGGGATCCTGATGCCAATCAGGATTCCAGTGACTGAACAGCCAAGGGTGTCCACACCAAGTGTTCCACTTCCAAAATTAGAATTTCCCCTTCTACCCAGGAGAGGGCACTAAGGCATTCAGGCAAAAAGCATCACTTTAGCCTTAATAAAAACTTGGTCTTTTCTGATGTTGTACACTGGGGGGAAAAGCTGCAGGTTTTAAATCCATTGGGTTGTGCTTCTTTTGATGAGTGTCCTGGGAGGGAATATCTTTCTGATTGTCCTTCTCATGGCTCCAGTGAGCTCTCACTATATCAGAGCAGCCTCCAGCCAGGGATGTTCCTCTGTTTTGTACACAAGGAAGCAACAAATACTCTGAAGAAATATGCCTGTGGCTCAACCACACCAGTAACAAGGCACCAGGATCCTGGAAAACATCTCCTAATCCCTACCAGCCACTTCCTGACTCATGCCCAGCTTGTTTCTCTGTGTTGTTTCAGGGGTTTTCTCTTGGAGTTTGTTACTAATATAAAACCTGGTTGCATCCCATTTTGAACCCTGTTGAGCTCATGGCTGGTGTCCCCTTGGTGCTGCAGGAAAGGACTGAGAATGGATGGTGTTGAGGTAAAGCCAGGATTATCCAGAGCTTCTCACCTCTTCTTGACCCCACTGCTCGCCTTGTGTCACTCACATGAGCAGGCTGGAACCCGTGAAAAGCCAGAGCATGGCTGGAGGCACCAAGAAAATTGAAAACCTCTTTCTGTGTCTGCTCCCCTCTGCCATCTGGATATATGACAGCCTGAACATCCCCTGCATGCAGCAGTTACTCCTGGGGAGGTGTGAGAGCCTTTGGGTGTGTTTGAACTGCCTTGGGACCATCACAATTTCCATTCCCAGGGAGCTGGGATGGGGGAAAAGCTCTGACAGCAATTACTGCCATGTGCCATGACACGCAGACCTGTATTTGGAAGGGGCAATGAGGGCTGGAGAAACAAAGGTTTGAAAGCAAATTTTGGGAAGAGGAATGGCAGGAGCTGGGGATGCAACAGGCTGGATCCTGGGTAGGGGCTGACCTGTGAGTGCAGATTTCAAAAGCTGCATCTCTAAGCCTGGTCTCCAAATCTTGGGAGGGCCTGAGCAAGGATGCTGGCAGAAAAAACAGGAAGAACATATATCTCCAGCATCAGCACCTTCCTTCCTTCTCCCTGGCACAAACTCAAGGACCCCTTTAGCAAACCCAGCATCCACTTGCCTGATTGAATATCCTCATTAGTGCTCCTGACAGGGTGCAGCACAAACCCAAGATTCTTATCCAGGCATTTTTCTCCACCGTGATTGTGATTAGAATTTAGCAAGATGCTTTTTCCAATGATATTATCTTGTATATGTGCTCTGAGAACTGCACCCCCATCAGTGCAGCAAAACTCAGCAGAGCAGTGTGGAAATCAGTTTGAGGAGCCCAAATCCAGCACGGGGAGACAGGAAAATGATGCTTTTTCCATAGGAGAAAATTATCAGTAAGGCCAGGGGGTTAATTTTAATTGGTGTAAATGCACACATTTCCCTTAAGAGCATCTCAATTCTCATGGTCTCCTTTTCCTCAAAGAACTCAAAATCTGTCTCCTCCCTGATGTAAGCAAGTATTTTTCCCTAATTTTTAAGTTAAATGTAGTTTGACTGTTTCTGTCCTCTAAAATTGGCACTAATCTTCTACACTTAGCTGCAGTAGAAATCCCAAATGCTGCATGAGCTGTGGTCAGCAATGCCCCACACCAGAGCAGCTTTGCAGAAACACTGGCCCATTCTACTTCTCTGTATGATCTGCTTGGAGCTTGTTAAATCATTAACAATCATTTTGATAAATCCCACAGAGCTTAGAAGATGAGCTCCTTGGGGCAGGGACCAGTGTGCTGCTGTGTCTACACAGGTCCTGTCACCAACAGGCCTGGAGATAGCTGATATTACTGTAAAACAGGTTATTTGTTCTCATTATTTTTGACATTTTAGCTGTGTCTGTTAAAAATGTCTTGCTTATCCCTCAATACTGCTAGGATGTTCTTTAAGAGGAATACCTTTTAGGAGTCGGGGAGAGGTTTCTCCACACCACCTACTCTGGGATAATTTTGGCATCAATTTAGAAGACCCGGTGAGATCCCTAAAGCCACAGCAGAAGGGCTGTCAGCCCTTTCCAGGCCTGGGTTCGGCGGCTCTCCATTGCCATCTTCAGGCTGGGAGCAGCCTTGATCCTTCCAGAAACCCAGAAATCCCAAACGGAACACAGAAAACTCAATTCCGGTTTACCCAGCTGAAACTGATGGCCAAAACCTTGGAAAAGTTATTAAATGTAAGGAAGGGGAAGGGGTTCTGCAAGGCTGGTACTCAGCTGCCCCGGATAACAGGGGTATTTCCCTCCCTGTAAGTTCTCAAGGTTTTTGAGAGTAAATGAACACCAAAAATGCTGTTTAGCACGCACTGCTTCTTGCTGAGAGTCAAAGTTTTATCAAGTTTTCTTTAAAGTATATAAACTGAAACTACCCCAATGATTTTAGCTCTGTAGCCTCATTNCTTTGCCAAGCTTTTCACATCTGATAGACATGGTGGTGGCTTTGGTAGAGATGATGTTTCCAAGGCTTTCAGGGTCTCTGATGAGTAAAATCACAGCTTGGAGGGCCAAAGAGCTGTAATCACAGAACAACATAGGTAACACATCCAAAAAGAAACCAGAAAAATGTGGAATGATGTAGGAGTCCTGGTCCAACAGGGCCAGCCCAGGTGAAGCTCCTCAGACCCAGCACTGTCACCCAGTGAGCATCTCCATGCCACTCCCCCCCCACAGTGTCTGACCACCATCACAGTACAAAATGTTCTCCTAATTAGATCTGGTTGGAAAATCACCTTCTAGGAGCTTGGAAAGTCACAGAATCATAGAATGGTTTTGGTTGGAAGGGACCTTTGAAGGTCATCTCGTCCAACCCTGAGCTGGGACAAAGGCTGCCACTCAGGAGAACATTCCAGCAGCCAAGCTCCCAGGTCTCATGGTGGTTTGTACAGGTCCCACAGATGTTTATATTTTCCCCCACTGCCTCAGTCCCTGAAATCCCAGCTCTCAGGGCCAAAATGATGATCCTGGTGCCTACCACAGCCACCTTAGCACCCCTCAGTGAGTGGACTCCATCCACCGCGGTGTCCATCGGGCGTTCTTCCCAAAGGGCAGCCACTGTGCAGAGATGGGAGAGGACCAGTCCAGCCTCTTCAGGAAGATGTTGTAGCTGTCTCCATACTCAGTAACCCAGCGGCTCCTGCAGACAACGTGGAGAAGGGGGTAAGGAGAGGACCTGCACCCTGTGCTTCGTGCACCAGGACAAGGGACCTGCCTCCCTTACTGCAGCCTTCAGCCACCCAGCCAGCAATCTGTGCAGGGCAAACAAAAGCACTTTCAGATGCTTTTGGAGCATCTGGGATGGAGCAGAGGGGGAACAGCCTGTCTCCATCAGGAACAGGGCAGATGCTGTACCACACACTGCTGCCATCAGGACCCACCTCCCACCTGGACCAGCCATTACACAGGCACAGCCTCCACCCCAGGTATGACTCCAGATTAAAATCTGCAATGCAGAGCTGAAATGTATGTGTGTGAGGGGAAGGTGGGGGGCATGAAGCAGTGGGGAGGAATTGCCTTTCCATTGAGAAATGAGAGCTCAGGAGCCGTTTATGCCTGTTTTGGTTCATAGTGTGCAGATGAGTCACGATGCAAACAGCTCCTGCCCTGGTTGTTTTTAGAAAGCCCTTTCCTAGGGGAAACCTTGGCATGGAAATGATGAGACTTTCCTCCAGTCCTAGCCCCATGGGGGTCTTCTTTCCACAGGGATGAGGCTGTTGCAGAAGTTTTCTCCCCACTCCTATCCAACCCCACTGAGAAACTTTTCAATAAAAGGCTGATCAGGCTTTGGGAGTGGATTTATCCCTGAGGGAATTTCTTTGGGCTCATTGCATAACATGGACAAGCAGAAATATGCTTGAGAAACACCTTCCAATTCCAAAACCTCCCAGAGTTACTCCTACCCTGTCCCCCACTGCCAGCAGCCACCTTCTCCTCCCTATCCCCCTTCTCCCTTACGTATTGAAGCGGCGATCTTCAGGGAAAATGAGAGCAGGCCTTAAGGGCTCTGTGTGAAGTCCACTGAAGATTCCTCTCCGGCCCTCGTAGTCTTGCTGGTAGATAGTTTTCCAGTCAGGATCAGAGTTGTCTAGTGAAAGAGAGTCCAAATTAAAGAATTTTTTATATCACTGTCTTCTACATTGCACAGTCTGAGTGTTCCCCCTTCCCCTGTGCTCCCTCTGCTGTTCGTGCTTCCAGCACTGCTGTTGGAGTTACCACGATGAAGGGATTAACCAAGGGGAAATGCAGGAATTGCTTCCCTGCTGTAGATAAGGTCATTTAGATGAGATTATCCAGCCCTTATTTTCTATAAGGGAAGCCACACAAGGCAGACCTGGAAATGATATCTTGTGATCTTCCTGTCTGGAAGATACTGACTTGTCATCTGGTAGAGATTTTCCCATACTGCCTATTTCCTTTTCCATCATGCCACTCATCAGGGACTAAGCCAAGGAAGAAACTCATGGCTCACTTAACCCCTAATTGGGACCATCCCCTCTGCTGTGATATCATGTAATATCTTCCCCAAAAATCCCTGTGGGAGCTGGTTTGAAGAGGTTCCATCTCCCACCTGACTCTCCAGAGGTGTCTTATCTGTGTGTTAACAGCTTGGTGTGTGTCCTTCTGATCAGGCAGATCTAACTGGGGATAAACACACAGGGAGGACACACAGAGAAGAGCCCATTGTAGGCAGATTTTCAGGGTATTTTAAGAATGACACACTTCTATAATGAGTCACTGGTAGAGTGTTTTTGTTATTTTCACTGAGGCTGAGGTTACAGGTGTCTCATACGTGCATGGCCCTGTCAGGCTGTTAATGCAACCCAGCAGCAGGTCCTGTCTTATGACATTATTTCCAGGGAGACCACATCATGCGGGCCTGTGGTCCATGGGATGGGCTGGAAATTGGGGTGAAAAAAGCACCATTTACAACACTCCAACCTCTTCTAGAAGGTAACTGTTTTTCTCTGCCCTCTGTAACTTCACCCTCCTCAGACTCATCTGGAATTATATTAAAATACATAAAACCAGGCCACCAGTCATTCTCATGAGGCAGCTCACAGCCTGCATCCACTGACCTCTGATTAAAACAGATGAGCTCTGGGCCTTGGCTTTGTTTTTACCAGCATCGTTCTGCCCTTCCTGGTACAAATCCTGTGCCAGTTGCTGGTAGTTGACCAGGACGGATGGCGTTGGCACCAACTTTGCTGAGACATGGGAGGAGAAGGTGGTGAATTAGCCAGGAATCACCATCAATTACTCACCCAAATCCTACCCTTTGGATAGGGTAAGTGTCAGCTGGAAAAATCAGGGGAGATTTGCTGAGGTGCATCAATTGTGGTTTGTGACACAAGTAGGGGAAGGATTTATCCTGGTGCAAAGCATGTGGAAGGAGCCCTCTGTCTTCACATTGCTCTGGAGTGCCAACAAGAGACGCTCTGCAGCAGGTCTGTGTGTGAAAGGGAGAAAAATGCGCTGCTGGGACACACAGGGGCAGAGCAGGAGAGAAAAGCCCCCAGGACTTTTGTCACTAGCATAAGGCAGCTTCAGATGGGCTTGGCAAGGTGATCTTTGAAGGTCCCACATGTAAGTGGAGTCCATATGGAGACATGTCCATCTGAGCTGCTTGTGCAGACTCTCCTTCTATTCAGTGGAGAGAGAAAACCCACCAGGGCTTACTGCACCTCATTGTCAGGGTGGCATTAAGCCACAGGAGATGGCTGTGTCTTTGCTCCCCTCTAGTCATGAAAGGATCCAGACATTCCACACTGGAGAGATCAGCTCAGGGAAAAGAGAGGACCTCCCTGGCCATGTCTCCTGTTTGCCTCTGGAGCTCTTGCTGAGCCATGACACCCTCTTCATTCTCAAGCAGGACCTCAGAGAAAAATCCTCACTGCTTTAGGATGGTGGAGCATGGCTGAGTGATATTTGGTGACCACTCCTTTTGTTTCGCTGATTTCCATGAGTGTTTTAATCCATGCAAGCAAGCTATTAAATGGAGTGGCTGAGTGCTGGCTACCAACACCTCTGCTGGCAGTCAGGTATCCTTAACAGAAGGCATTTGAACCACCCAAACCCCTCACACCTAACCAGAGTCCTTTTCCCTCCCTGCAATTCTGCAACACAGGGCTGGCTGCATCTCCCTCCATCCCAACAGAGATGTGAAGATAAAACCCTCAGAGACCCTTGCTGGAAGTGGTTTTTCATGCACTGAGACGTTTCTAAATCCCCAGCTCCCTACACCCCTGCTTTGAGCTGTCTTGGGAGCTGCATATTGGTGATGCCAGGGTGCTGTGCCCACGTGTGAACCCTCGCCAGGCTCAGCCCAGTGCCGAGGCATCACCAGGATGCTGCCATCCGTGTGTGCCCAGCCAGCACGGAGCAGGGGCTGGGGCTGGCAGGGGCCCAGGCAGACAGCCCCTCGGGCAGCCGGGCACGGCCAGCAGCCGCTCGGCAGCGGTGCCAGCATCAGGGTTACCCTCGGCTGCAGCCGGCGCAGCGGGAGCTGGAGGGGGCGGGAGGCAGGACAGGTCGTGCATGGGCTCGGCGAGAATCTCCAGCTTCCCCGCCCCCCATCGCGGTGACAGGTCAGAGGGGTGGCACCCCGGCAGGTAGCACTTGGGCAGGTCTTCAAAAGCAGGGTATGAAGGTTTCTGCAGGAAAAAAAGCCCTGTGTGAATGGAGAGGCAGCAACTGGGGAGGGCACTTGCGAAAGCATCGTCAAACGCGCGCTCACAGCAAAGCCCGGGCTTGGGGTCAGCATCCCTGGGGTACAGCGGCCACAGAGCAGCGCTGTGGCTCTCACTGAGGTCCAGAACCATCACAGCCTCCTCTGTCTGCCCATCTGACAGCCCGGGACTCTGCTGGGCCCGGGGTGGGCAGGGGGAGGGATGGCAAAAGCAGTGGGAGAGGGAATGGCTCCAGGGCTCATGGCAGGGAAAGGCTGAAGAGGATCCTGGTGTGGCTGCTGCCTCCAGCCTCTCCAGCTGAACACTGCAGCTCCAGAGGATTTTTAGGGGCTCAGAAAGGGATTCTCCTGCTGTGGGCTCCTCCAGGCTGCTGGCCCAGCAAGGGCCATCCTCACAGGGTTTGTCTATTGTTGTTTTGGATCTCTGTGGGTTTCTGTGTGTCCGTCAGACTCCAAGGTTCCCAGGGCAATCCCCTAATGTTTTTCCATTGCCAGGCTGACAGTAGGGCAGGTGGAGGCTGCAGAGCCACAGGAACTGCCTCTGTCTGGGGGCTCCCCCCACTGAGGATGGCCAGAGTTTCTCCTGAGGTGACTCCAGAGGGACAAGAGCCTCCAGGAGACCCTTTACTTTCTTCCTTAACTCAAGGAGTTCCCTTTCCCCCTGGGAGCGGGTTAGTGCCCAAAATTTCACAGATAAAAACATCACCGTTGGTTTACCCTCTTCAACAAGAACAAATCCTATCAGGGCCAAGAGGAAACCTGAGCCTCCCGAGTACCTCATCATCTCACTGCCCAGTGGGACAGCTTTCTTTGGCAGGCCTTGGGAATTAATAAAGACCCAAAGGGAGCTGCAACCCAAGAGAATCAGGCACAGCTTCCTCCCTTCTTGCCTCCCAAACTACACAAGCACCTCCAGAGGAACTGTGCAGCCTTCCAAAAATAAAATTTAAATGAAGTAAACAAAGGAAAAGGAGAAAAGAAAAAAAAAAAG
>VXBR01002374.1:647347-665922 GCA_013400215.1 Cisticola juncidis
GAGAGGAGAGGAGAGGAGAGGAGAGGAGAGGAGAGGGCTCCCCAGGCTCCTGCCCGGGCAGGGATGGCAGCGGTGCCCCTCTGCCCCGGCGGTCACCCTCACACAATGATTTCTCTGTTGTTGCCCCCCACCACTTTTCCTCCCCAGCCTCAACTTCTTCTTCCCCTCTCTCGTGAGCGTTCGAGCCCGAAGCGCCCCGGCAGCAGGGCGTGCCCCCCGCCACCTCTCCGCAGTGGCCCAGGGCAATCCGCAGCTGTCCCCACCGGGCTGCCACAAGCAATTAAACCAGGGCAGGCGGAGCGAGGCAAATCAGATTAAATAGCTCAGGGGGTCGCTCGCACTGCAAGGAGATTAGAAAAAAAAAAAAAAAAAAAGCAGGAGCCTTCCCAAGCCTGTGTCAGGGCAAGGAGCCATCCCCGTCCCAAGAGCGATGGGGCTGATGCTGGCGCACCCACGGGAAGAAGCGGAGTCCAAGGCTCCGGCACCGGTTCAGCCAGCACTCGTTAGTGCCCTGCCTTAATGAGTGTAATTAGCATCGCTCCCCACCGACAGCTTCACCGGAGGGTGCAAGGGGGATTTCCACAGCAGGGCTGGGGCACAGGGGTGATGGGCCGTGCCGGTGGGGAGCAGACAGCGCCCACCGCCCGTGCCCCCGGCACCCAGCAGGGCTGGCAGCAGAGCTGGCGGTGCCAGGCGGGAGAAGGGCACGGTACCGGGACGTGTGCCTGCACCGGTGAGTGGTAATCGTCGTGCCAGCAGTAATCCTTTCGGTACACGCTCTTGTACTTGTCCAGCGCGGGGGGCAGCTGCAAGGGAGAGAAGGCAAGAACCACTGAGCCTCAGGGGAAGCCTTCAAATGCAGTGACACAACCCCAAAATGCTCCCTGATAGCTCACAGAGGATGAGCTGCTCCTCTGGGCCACCTGGGGCCAGCCCAGGGGCGATGCCTTGCTCAGCTCAGCCCCAAGCAGGGCGGCTGGGAAGGTCCTACACTCTTTTGGCAATGGTTTCTGGGGCTCTTCGTGTCCCAGGATTTCCCTTGCGACAAACTCTTTCCTCCTGCCTTCCTCAAACTTCCTCTGAGTGCCCAAATAGCCCCAGGCAGAGCACTAACACAGAGCTGCCGAAATACTTTGATCAGCTGCTGGGGTCCGGTGTCACTCAGGTTAAATCAGCACACGCTTCCATCTATTTCAGTAACATTTGCTGTGTGCTTATCACATATTTACAGAGCTGGCTAATGCCAGTGCTCATTCTGCAAAGCCATTGGAGAAACTATGGGGGAAACTCTGCCAGGGGACATAAAGCCAGTGACACCTGCACGGACACCAGAAACCCTCACAGCACCTTAGGGAGGGCTTCGTATCCTTGCCACCTTGAGCAAGGATATATTGCATATTCTCAGTCCTTTTTTTTTAAAATTGTGTGTTCTCAGTCCTTTTTTTCTAACATTTCAATCTTTTCCCCCTCTTGGCTTCCCAGACCAGTGTTTGCCCTTGGCCAGGATGCAGAATTCCATAGTCACCAGTTCCTATTGTCTTCCCAGACCCAGCCAAACCCATTACTTAAACACCAGTGAGGATGAGAGGTCCTGTGTGCACTTCACCTTCCATGGCTTTGCATCCCTCATTATCTCCATGGTGAACCAAGAACCTGGACCAGAAAAATCACTCAGTTAAAAACCAGCAGACCAGATCCTCTCCTCCATCCCACCGCAAGGGATGAGGGAGCTGGAGCTGGCTACTGGCAGGAGGAAGGGGATTCAGATGGGGCTGAAATACTCAAACTGGCAGAGTCTGACTGATTTCAGCCAACTGCAGCAAAGGGAAATATACCCAAGCAGGATGGACAGAGATGGACACCTCAGGGGATGCAGCCTGTTGGAACCCAGAAGGGATGAGAGGGAGGCATCCCAGCACCAGCACCCCCAATGTCACCCAGAGGGTGAGCAGGTGTGACCCCTCATGGGACACATCAGTGATGACATCCAGCAATGCCTGTGGGGTCACTGTGTTTCCAGGGTCAGGGGAAACTCCATTGTGACGCCACTGAACTTCAGAACCCTGCAGGCCTTGGTGGAGGGAGGGGAGCCTCAGGGGATGGTGTTGTTGGAGGCAAAGGCACCCAACAATCATGCTGGGGAGTGCCTACCCACTTTTTGAGCTGCAGCCAGCAGTGCTGGGGACACATGGCCAGGAGAAGGACAAAGTCTGCCCTTTGTGAGCTCTTGAGGCACCATCTCCCACTCCAAATCCTGCTAAAGAGGTGAGCAAAAGGTGGGGAAACTGAGGAGAAAAGGACATACTTTGTGAGTGTGCTGAGCAGAAGGAAAGAGCATCCTTACCTCCCTGCATGGAAGGATGGGGAACACTGCAGAATTAGGGCAGGCAGGAATCTCCACCAGGACTCAGAGGGTGGCTGAGAACACCTGAATTGTCCCCTTCAGATGCTGCCATTCTCTTCTTCTGATGGGGCAGCAGGGGATGCTCAAATGGAGTCCTCTGTCCCGTGAATAAGAGAGCAACACCACAGCAGATACACAGAGCAGTATTTAGTCTTTAAAAAACACCAAGTTTTGACCAGGTTTAGATGCATTTCACCAAAAGACTAACCTTGCCTAATTTGGGGTGCACACAAGGAGGACATCTCCCTCTGAGCTGATCCTTCCTGACTTCCTGGCTCATTTAGGACAATTCATGTGACTAATGCAGGTACATAGCTGGGGCTGAAATAAATCCAGAAACCTGGGTTTGGTGAGCTGAATCTCATCCAAGAGCCCTATTTCTGTTGCTACATATGAGCCTAATGCAGCCATAGGTTCAGAAATGAGATTTTCTGCCACTACAGTGATGCAAATAGTAGTAAATGCTGGTGATGAGGCAGGAAGATGATAGCTCCAGGAGGAGAGCCAGTCACAGACCTGTGTTCACAGGCACTGTCAGAATGAGCTGAATTCCATGAGTTATTTCTCACTGCATGCTGTTACCAGTGTGCAACTGGAGCCCAAGGATGCTCTTGCTGTGTGCTGCTGACAGCTCTGCACTGGTGTCAGGAAAGAGGAGAAGCCCTTTGTCCTCACTGCCTTTTATGCAAATTTATATTAGAATAAATAACGCAATGAGGAAAGAAACTATTTCCAGAAATGTGAAACTCTCATGTTCTCCTGTGCTTATATTAAAGGGATTACACTCCATTTCCTTCTTAATACAGCTAATGCTCTATGGGAAGCCCTCAGGCCAGGGATTAAAGCACTTATTCAATTAATTAGGAACAAACTTCTGCCTTAAAGTCAAACACACAAATATCAGTAAGCCTTGAGAGTGTCTTCCTTCCAGGGCAGAGAAAATGGATCTGATTTCTGATGTAAATGAAACCAACTCTGCAATCTAGAATTACCAGGAATAATTAAAAAATAAGAAGAATCACTTTTAAAATATCCCTATTCTGTAACCCAGCAGAGTGAAGAAAGGATAGTCCCACCACCTTGAACTCAGCATTGCAACCCCCATAATGGGGAGCAAATTCAGGTCCTACAAGGATAACATAAATGAGATACAATTTTAGGATATAACATTGGTAACCAGCTCCAAGCTGCAGGCACAGCGGTGTTTGGGAATATTTGAAGTTAGGGGTGAAATCTTGGCCCTGGCAAACACAAAAAAAAGAAAATGCTTATTCAGGAGGATCTGAATTTAACCTAAGGTGTCTGATTCATTGCTGAGATAGGAGACAATTTCCAAAACCTGGCTCCAAATCCTAATCTTTCTTGATGATAGCTCGATCCTTCCGTCTTCTCGCAGGCACAGTTCACATGAAATTAAAAGGCATTTTGCCAGAATAGTTTATGCAGGAGCAGCCCACTATTGCTCTTCTGTTTCCCCTTTCTTCCTCCCAAATATCAAAAGATGGGGCTGATAGTTGCCAGCACAATCCCAATTAGAAGTGGATAGGAACCAAACTCGCAGTTCTCACTTTCCTCTGCCTCCAAGAGAATTTATTTGCCTCCTTTTTGCTAATGTAGCTGTGGAAAAAGCTGTGCCCATGGCTGCTCTCTGTGTAGCTGTCTGCACATCCCTGACACAGAAGATAGTGCTGAAGACCAAACAAACACCTGCAGGAGGAAATTACTCTTAAATAACTGGTTTATTTTCACAATATTCGAGGGAGGTGATGGCTCAAATTCCCAGAGTCAGGAGCTTAAATCATTCCCCTGAATGGCAGTGCCCCTGTTTCTCAGGGCAATGACAACTCCAAATATCCAGGAAGGTATTCAGAGGGTGCTGGGGTTTTTGGCCTCTCCACATTGTGCTACATGCATTCAAAAAAGAAAAGTACACATCAGCCAGGGCCAGAAAGTCAAAGGCAGATATTTATTTGTTTGAGTAGCATCTTGGGAGAATTTGCCACCCAAATGTGTGATAGCTGAGCTCAGATCCTTTAAAATCACATAGGAAGAGCTTGAGTCAAGGACCCCACCTATAATATAAAACAGTGAGATTTGTGTAGCTGACCTGTGCAGATCCTTCCTGACATCCTGCTGCTCATTCTCCCTGGGTTCAGAGGTACCTATGTCCCCCTGGAAAGTCAATCTCAGTAAAACTGCAGTTGCATATAGGACATATGCAGAGATAAATTTCACCTCAGTTTGGCCCTACCTTACCTTTTTTGCTGCCTTTTTCCACCTGTGAAACACAAGAGTCCTCTCTGGGTCTGTACTGCCCTTGTGCAAGGTGCTGCTCTGGGCACTGGCAGGATTTGGGGGAACCCTCTCAGCTATTAACAATTCCATGCACAAAAACATGGCCAAGGAGGACAAACCTCCCTGCCAACCCAGCCTCTGACAAGTGCTGCTTGGGCCAGGAATAAGATTCATTGCCCCCATGGGGATGTTGAAAGAGGGAAGTGATGGGTAAGCAGAACCAGAGGCAGGGTGTAATCTGGGAATCTCCATTTGGGTTATCACCACCAGGAGACAAAGTGCAAAGAGGGGACTCTTCTTCAAGGGACGAGTGTTGACAGCCCATTCTGTCAGCAGGAGGTCAGCCACCCATTTGGGTGCAAAAACATGAACTTTTGTGGCAGTGCGGCAGTCCAGCATGGCACATTTCCCATGGAGTTATTTATTTCATCCTCTCTTCTGCTTTCTTGATAAATTGGTGGGGCATTTATGACATTTTGTGAGCAGAAAAAAGCAGCATCCTTCAGCCTAAATCTGAGGCCTCTGTTGATCTCTTCCAGACACCTAAAGCACTTACAGGACTGAGCCCTCAAAGCCAAACCCCTTGTTGCACAGACACTCCTCTGTGCAGAAGACAAGGGCAACTGGTGAACTCAGTCCAGTGGTGTTCCAAATCCTTTGGGCAATTCTGCTGTAAGCCGCTAAAACAATCAATTGTTTGTCTCTGATAATCCCCCAAAAATCATCCATCAGCAGAGGATGGCTGAAATCTCATCAGTGCCTGTGTGATGTGTCCTGTGATATAAATGATGGCATATTTATGCACCTGTGTAAGGCAAATACATATAGGTATTGTCAGAGAGCCTAAATCTGCTCCCTAATGCCCGTTGTTTAAACAGCCCTTTAACCACATCACTTTTCTCCTCGTTAGGTTAAGTTGCTGGAGGTGAAAAAGTCCTTCCAAAATGGTTTTCACTCACTCACTCAGTCCAAAGTAAACATTGCCTCTGGGACCATTATGTGTATCAGGTATCCCGGGCTTTGTTAAGAGCTTGCCTGCTAGGTAAATTCTGCTCCTCTTTCTCCTTGGAAGAAGCAGGTTAAAACTAGAGACAGTCTCACATGAGTGAAAAAGAGCATCATTACTGAAAAATAGGAAAAAATTCAGAGCAGCTCACACAAGTGACCCAAGTCTGGAGAGTCTCTTGATCTAACATAACTCTGGTTGCAATATGACATTGGCTTGACTTATGCCTGTCTCTTGTGATCACATTCATCACAGATCTCATGGTCTGTGCTGGACATTTTCACCAGCAGCCAGCAGAGCTATGGAGCTAAGAGCCCAGAGTAACAAGCCTTTGCTAAAAGGAGGAATTGTGCATCTTTAGCACACCATGAAAAGCCTCCAGCTGCATGCCCACAGGCCTGGGGGAGTTCCTGGGCTTTCCTTGAGTGTCACCTCGCATTACAACCACATCTGCTTCTTAAAGTCAAGCCTGGCAGGACAATGACGGCTGGAATCTGCTCATGCAGACCCCATCCACACCTGACTGCAGTGAAGAGGAGCTTTCCCTTTGACTGCTCCAAGGTTTGGGCTGCTCTGCCACCGAGAGATTCTCTCACTGCAGCCATTAGAGCCGTTCTGCTGATCTAAACTTGTCGGGGAGAATAAAGAAACCACCTGCTTCCAGTGACAGGAAAAGTAAAGTGAGATCAAACAGCAGCAGGAGGAGAGAATTTAAGCAATGCAAGAGGTGGCTGCATGTCATTTCAGAAGTCACCTTTTGGCTTTGATGTGTGCTTAGGAAGCGGGCACCTCTTGGATCAGATGGCCAGGGGAGAAGTGTGCCACCAGAGCCATCCCACCTTGAAGTCTCAAGTGTTTGCTTTCCCCAGGGATCCTCCTGCTACTTCCGTGGCTGTGTAAATCATCTGCCCTAAGATTTCCTTTAGAAAAGCTGAATAATACAGGTTAGGGAGCAGGGAAAAGGGAGCAGGGAGCAGGACTTGTGTCCTCCCCTAACGCCAGGATCATTCCCTGTGATGAAGTTGAGCCCTCTCTTTTAAAAATGTATTACACATGCACAGGTAGGTTCCTTAGGGATGAGGGACTTGTTATAAAAGCTGCAATGCAAATAAAAAAGCCCTGTCCCTGAAAAGCTCACAGTCTAAACACATAGGACACATCAAGACTTTGACTGGAAGGATTTTTAAGATGAAGCATTTTGAGACAAAGCAAGCTACAGCTCACACAGAAATTCTGTGGCAAAACTGCGGATAAATCCCACTTTGCTGAATCCTCACTTCTGCTCTTAACAGCTCCTTGGAGCACTGCCTGGGTTTTGCTAACAAAGCATTTGTTTCAGCAGCACACTTTGGGGAAATAAAACGCTGTGCCATATTCATGTGGCAAGAATGTGCAGCATCTTTCTGAAGGCCAAGATCCATATCAGGTGTGAATGCAGATATTCGCCAGCCCTGGGCATGCACCAAATGAACCCTCTGCATTTAGTTTGTTGATGCCTTCAGTGAGTGTTAACAAGTGGAAAAATCACGGGGGAGAGAGAGCCTGGTCTCAGGTTACCCCATAAATTGGTTAAGGCTGCAGAGGGGATTACAGTCCCAGAGCCATCCTAAGCACGGGGATGTCATTACGGCAAAATCAAAGGTAACCGTGGGGCTTGGCAGGCAACTGTCAACAGGCACGGGAAAGAGCCAGCCTGGGAAGGAGCTGCACGTCAGGATGAAATTCAGTCACCTTTATTTTCATTTCAGGTGAGGGGTCAAGCAGAAAAGCTATCCCCAGCGGCCTTTATTTACAGTTTTCAAGGGAGCGGCTGATGAAGCATTTAGAGAAAGAAGGATGAACCTGCTCTCCCCTCACTCCCAGAGACCTGCCTGATGACAGACAGGGGATGCTGGAATGGCCCAGGAGCTGGGAAGGAGCCTTTTATGAATGAAATGGCCGTGGTGCTAATGCTCACAAAACTCCCAGTGACTCAAACGGGGCCAGGACTTCATCTGAAATATTTACAGTGAGCCTGAGGAAATTATCTTCCCTCTCTATAGCACAGGAGCTCACTCCCAGCATTGGTAACAACACAGAGCCCCATAAGCAGATTTCAAAGCATTTTTTCAATTTTTTCTTTTACATTTTTTCTCTCCATCCTCCCTAGGCAACCAACCTGAATTTCTAGAAAACCATTATATTTTTTTTTCCTTCTAGACACGTTGAAAATTTGCTATAAAAACCTTGTGAGGTTTTTGTATTTCTCTGGATCTCTTGCTGTTGAATGAATAGAGAAGCTATAAATGGTTTTCTGTTGCCAAGTCAGAGTAGCTACATCCATGCTTGAAAAAATACCAGGGACTGTTCAGTGTTCTTAGCTCACATCCACAGAGCCCAGCCAGCACTCCCAGTAACAGACTGGTCCCATGGAAACAGCCCACTGGAGAAGTTCACAGCCTCTGAGCCACGCCTGGGGATGGGAGAGCTCTGTAAATCCCAAAATGTGCCTGGTCCCTGCTAATAACTGGGCAGCATGGACTCGTGCAGGTCACTGCCTGTGCCCATGGCAGGGTCCTGCTCAGTGCAGAGGTGGAAATGCAGCCACTGAGTATCTTCTGGGCATCCAGTGTTCTCCTCTGCTGCTGTCAGGTACATGGAAAATGACCTGCAAGGGAGTTTTAAGTCCTTGCAGCTTCCAGCTGACCAGCACAGGGAGGAGGGAGTGATGGCATCACACAAAAACCCCACAAGGCACAGCTCCAACTCCTCCATGGACTGTGGGCTGCAGCCAGGCCTCCTGCCGTTCCCAGAAATCCCACCCAGACAATGAAACAAGCAAAAAATGGAGAAATTTCTCCTTTTCCACTCAGGCACTGGAAACCTTCCTTCACCCTCCCTCCTCTTTACAGACCTAAACCCAACCAGCAGCCAGTTTTGCAAGGGTTAACCAGCATGAAATGAATGTGGAGAGACAGTCCAGGACTGTAATCACTTATTATTTTCAGGTAATGTGCTTTATCTCTGACTAATCTCCTCATCTGGAGAAACACTCAGTGCAGACAAGAGTCACTGGGGTTATCTCTGATGATGGGGCTCCACGGGCTGCTGGCTGCCAGGACCCAGGAGAGGCCAAGGAGAGGACTTCAATTATGGCCTGAACTATGCTCTGCTAGCTGAAAGGCCATTGTTTAATCTACTAGAAATCATCTATTTTAGCAGATAAAGGGATTACTTGGGTTTTCTTTTCCCCAAGAACAGCATGTTATTCCAACTACTAATGGAACATTCGGTATTTAATTAAAGAAAAAGCACGGGGAGAAGCAACACAGGCATCAACATCACTTCTGGGGAAATTCAAATTGATTGTCACCCTTTGATGCTGCTCAATCACCTCTATCTCACTCACCCTTCCTACAACCCAGATTAAATCATCTGGTTCTCTCCATCCTGAACATTTTTTTTTTTCCTAAGGGATCCCATCCAAAACTTTGGGACCATGAGATGTGAATTCACCGCTCTGCAGGAATCTCCTGACTTGTAAAGAGCCAGATTACGCTCTCCCTGTCAAGAGGAGAGTGTGGAAATTTGATTTTGCCTCTTCCACACTCTTGGTTGCTGTCTGTCAGGGCTCTGCCTGCCTGGCCCATTAGAGTGACCTGGTGACACAGGTCCCAAATTTGGAAACCCAAAGTGGCTTCACCCCTCGTGGATGAACTGGAACTGCTGCATGCAAAAATCTTCTCTTTGCGCCTTTTCCCTCACAGTTCCCTTGGCTTTGCCATCTCCATTTTCAGAGATGTTTGCCCTTTATTTTTTGTCACACAGTCTAATGACCATAAAGGGCAGTTACAAGTTATTCTCAAGTGCTCCTCTGTGCTCAGCAAGTACAGGTTCCTTTTTTATATGGCCTTCACCCCTTCTACCCACAGACTGTGGACCCAAAGGGTCTGTGGGGGAATATTTAGAGGCAGATGCAAGTGTAGGGCATAAAGGTCCACATCTCTGATGAGAAAATTGTAAACTAACAACAAAAAATCCAAATGAAAAGCAATAAACTCATTTCTGTTAACATCTGAATGTTAATCCCCTTCCCTTTACCAGAATAAGGAACAAGCTATGTTCAAAGAGATTATCCATCCATGCAGCACTCAGAGCTTCCTCACAGAGATGACTTTTTGCACACCTTCCTGCTGGCTGTCCCAGTCCTGGCACACTCCCCAAATCGGTGACACTTCATTGCAAACACCAGCTGCCTTTTTTTGCTTCACCTTCCCAACCATTCATTTCTTTGCACATAAAGCAAGGACAGGGACCAACTGAGCAGCCTGAATTTTTGCTTCCATAATTTTTATGTGTCTTTTTATGGCTGTTTCAGTTGATCTACACACTCATGTGCCAGCTACATCCTCCTTCAGATCTCTGGGAGGGATCTGCTGCTGACCTTTGTGGTGAAATGCCTCGGACAAACGGGGCTGTCCATCTTGTCCACCCGGCTGCTGCCTGTCCCTGCAGTTCCATCCTCTCTCCCTTTCCTCCTGGTCTTTTCCTGGCTCATGCCAAGGTTTGATCTGCATCATCCATCACGGGACACGGCAGCCTGACTCTGCACCTCTGCACATCTGATGAGCAGGCACCACCACTGGAGATGGGATCATCTTCAAGTTTTTGATCTTCTCCTTTGCCCAAAGTCTTTGGTGGCTGTAACTCCGTCCTTCACTTTCTACAGGCAGCTCCAGAAGTTACTGTGAATTATCAAGCCACCCTGTCTGCTACCAGTTGTTGTGTTGAACCAGTTGTTCAGCTTGTTCTTGACCAGCACTGCTGACCTCACCTCTTCATAATGTTCTTCAGCAGCTCCTCACACATATCATATAGCCCTGGGACACTCCACACACCTATTGCAACACACAGGGTCAAATGACTCTTTGAAATTGTGCAACTGAAGGATGAAGTGCTTCTTGATATCTCTGAACTTGCCAGGGATCAGCCTCTTGCACTGGTTTTGCTGCACTGTCCCTCTTGCTTTGTGGAAATTAATCTACCTTCTGACTCCTGCAGCAAGGAGCACAGAGAGGAATTTGCTTGGGTGTCAAGAAGCACACAACGTTTGGAAGGTCTCTTGTGGGAACTCACCTACTAGGAACCCTTTTTCTTGTTTAAGGGATCTTTTCTTTCCTGAAAACATGCAGGTGTCTGGTTGGGCCAGTGACCCATGCCACAGCCACATCAGTCCATTCCCAGCCCCTCAGAATTCTTCAGTCTCCTGACCTTTAATAGAATTACAGAATGATTTGGGTTGGAAGAAACCCTAGAGATCATCCAGTTTCAACACCCCTAGCATGGGCAAGGACATTTTCTACTAGACCTGATTGTTCTCAGTCCCGTCCAACCTGGACTTGAACACTTCCAGGGATGAGGCAGGATCTCCAGTCAACCTCTGCCAGAGCCTCACCACCCTCACAAAGGATTTCTTCCTAAGATCCAATCCAAACCTGCCTTCTGTCAGTCTAAAGCTGTTCCCCCTTGTCCTGTCATGACATGTCCCTGTGGAAAGTCCCTCTCCAGCTTTCTTGTAGGCTCCCTTCAGTTACTAAAGGCGGAGGTATAAGGACACCTCAGAGCCTTCTTTTCTCCAGGCCAAACAATTCCAATTCTCTCAGTCTTCTTTGCACCCTTGCTAGCAAGATTTTCTTGTCAGCCTGCTTCTGAATCATTACAATCTCCCAAACACTGAGAATCTCCAAATGTCTTGATGGGTCATCTTTAAAATCTCTGGTAATATTCCTCCCATCTCGTCAGCCTGTCCTTCACAGAAAACAGGGAATCTCTTCAACATTAATGCAGAAGACACCAGGGGAAACCCAGATCTTCATCTTATTTTCCTTGCTAATTTTGGTCTTCCTAAATGCCCCTCAGAGCTTTTCAGCTCTGTTCGCTGTTTGGTTTTTGCACTTGCACGTCTTTTTGCTCATGTAGAGCCTGTAGAGCCCCATGAGAGCCTGCAGGCCCTTGCCACATCTGTCCTGGTCAGTATTGCCTCTGCCAGTTTTTGACATGTGCCAGTCAGTCACAAACATGATTCACTGGCACATGAGTGGTTCACTCCCAAGGTCAGGCTTGGGCACGCCTCGACTGGCAGCAAAATCACCTGAAATTCTTCAAAGAAGCCAGGGAGGTTCTTCCTCAGCATAGGTCATAGGAGCCCACAGAGCTGTGAGCATCAGGGAACCTCTCCACAGCCCTGAACAGAAAGGCTGATTTCTGTGAGGCGACAAATCTTGAGTTTACCAGGTCTGGGTTTTTATAAGTGTGATTCCTGCTGATGCCTCTCTTGTGTTTTGTATTTCTGCCTTTAAAAAAAGGCTTTTCCATGTGGTGTCACTCCCTTGTCTGTCCACCTGATTTTCAAAGGCACATAGGATTATGCCAGAACACCTTTGGCTCATTAGCAGTGAGATTTTACCCAAACTGATCTCAGAATCCTTTTTCTGCTGTCCAAAGCTTCCATTAGCAGCAATCCTTTTGCTGGACCACTTCCTCTCATCAGACACTGACCAAGCTGGAGACACCAGACAGCCAAGAAGAGTGAACAAACTTCAAAATGTTTCTTTACAGTAGCCTTTATAGTGTCACTGTGGTCAGCTGTCTGTGTGACCAGCTGAATTGAGCCCCTTCTCTCTGTCCTGCCTCAGTTCTGGCCCCTGAATCCTGCTCTGCCTTTGTCCTTTATCCTCAAGCTCCAGCTCTTGCACAGATATTTACAGACTACAAACAACCCATAATATTCCCTTCCTGTAAGTAATTAAAGAGAGTTCCTTGAGAAGCTTCAAGGCATAGCTGCACATTGTGTGGTGGTGTCTGCTCACAAATGTGGACCCAATTTTAGTTTAAATCCTGTAGGGTATTTCTATTGTATTTAGCTGGATAATAAACAACTTCATCTTTGCTATTTTACCCTGCTACCCATAATTTTATAGGTGACTTCACAATTTCATACAGCATCAACATGGAGTTATTATAATTTCGTATTTGTGTGCCTCATTCACCCCAAAAGCACAACAAGAAACAACTGATTGTTCTCAGGAACCACAATAACCTTAAAAAAAATTAATTTTTGATACAGTCTCCATCACCTCTTCAATATCAGCTTTTCTTCCTAAATGTGTCCTTTTGCTTTTCCATATCAAAAGACACCCAGCCCCTTTGCCCCCCGTATCCATGCTCTGTGTCAGTGAACTGTTCTCTTCCTTATTTAACACTCCATAGCCTAAATTTTAGACTCTTTCACATTTGGTAGACAATGATCCTTTATTTTCCCCTTAAATTGATGACAGAAACAGAATAATGAACCTATTTCCACCAAATTTCCCTGAGAAGAGATTCAAGGATTCCTTTTTCACTGTGAAATTTTGAGATCTTGGTGTAACCAATTGGATCCACTTAATTTGCACCATGGTGATTTTATACCAATTTGTAAAATCCACCTCCAAGACGGAACAAATCAAACGCTTTCAGAAATCATTTACATCATGAGTTACTCCCTCTTGCTGGAGAACAACAGCAAATTAATTTGACATGGTCTATTTTCTATCTACACACACTCATTGGCATCAGTTTCATTGCCTTCATCTAAGAAGGAAATTAAGCATTAATTAAGAGATGCACCTATATAGTTTTTACCTTTAACAATGAAGGGCTGAAAGTCTGAGCATCACTAAATCATTTGCCCAAAGTTTTTAAATAATGAGCCAATATCAGCTTTCTTAGTGCTCTAAAACCCTCCCAGTGTCCCAAAATGAAAAGCCAGCATTAATGGCCCACACAATATGTTCCTGGTTCAGAGAGTTCTAAAACCCTTGGCTGTGAATTACCAGGAGTGGCTGATCATAAAATACTTCATTTATGTGGTTGCTATTTAATATAATCCCTAGTAATTAATGGAGCCCAAAATGCTCTTTCACCAGCACCTGAAACTAACACTCTATCTGATTTTTTATGCCCCAGACAAACATGGAAAAGAAATACTAAAATTTCATACTCCTCCATTTCCTTGTGGTGGTGGTGATGGCAGCCACTGCCTTTATCTACTAATAATTTTGTTTATTTTTACCTTAGCCAACCATAAATTCATGTTTTTCTGTTTCTATTGCTCATTCCAGAGTGGAGGTGGCTCATTCAGATGAATTAGGACCAAAAGATTTTGGCCTTTACCTTACCCTATAGGTGTGATCACTATGGAATAACCAATCCAGAGCACCAAGCTCTTTTTCAAATATCCCATTACACACAAAAAACATTCTAAAAGCACGGAGATGTTTTATTCCATCCCAGGTCAATTTCTTGCTTTAGGCAGGAGGGAAGAAGCCCCTTGCTAAACATTCCTCCCAAAAAAGACACAACCCAATAGTACCAAGTCAGGCACACGTGATTGCCAAGTGGACTTTTTTATTGTTGCAAAAATAAAACGAGGAGGGATTAAATTCATGTGGTCACAGTGAGGATTTTAGAATACTTTTTATGAATCTTAAAATCTGCATTCCTCCAGGAGAGGCTGAAGGAATGCAGGGTGCTGAGAACTTCTGCAAATGTGTTTCCAAACCCCTGGAGCGTGTTCTTAATCCAGCCACTAACAGGTGACTTCCTTCTGTCTCCCACCAGGTTCCTTTTCCCCAAAAAAACCACAAAAGTCAGGCTTCTTTCCCAGTTTTGCTAAAATCACTTCTGATGCACAGAGTTACTGAAGCCTGGCCACATCCCTCCGTCCCTCAAAACTCTGAAATTCCCACTTGCAACTGTCTCACTCCCAAGGTGTCTATTTAATCCCACTTTTATTAGGAGCACAGCTCTGGGTAGTTTACAGGGGTGACAAACAATGAGGCTTTTATCCAAACTTTGGCTAATCAGTCACTAACAAGCTCTCACTCAGGAAGGGGCTGGGCAGGCCCAGGCTAAAGCTAACCTGAGGGGATAAGAAAAAGGGGAGAAAAAAAAGGGTTTGGGAAGAGGGTGTTCTTCTCCAACCGGATTAGTGCCCCAGTCAGCCACAGAAACACTTGTGCCAGCCATAAAAAACAGTGAGAAGTGGACACAGAGCAGACACTGGTCCTTTCAGCCACGGTGTTTGCAGCCTAAAGGGCTGCAGCAACTACAGCTTGTGATGAACTATGATTTATCCCTTGCTTTGTGGCCACGTCCAGGGGCTCCACAACACTCAGCAGCATAGAACTGCACTGAAAAAGTATCAATATAAATAATCCAAAATGTTAACCCTCAGTTTGCAGCCTGCAGAGTTTAACAGAGACCGTGAACTCAAAACCAAACCAAGCCTGTTGTTGGTAGCCTGAGCATCGTGGGGTGAGGACACCTCCCCAGGAAACATCACAGGGCCTGAAAAATAAAAAAAAAATAAAAAAATTTTAAAAAAGGCTTGAAAATCTCTGATCTTATCATAAGGTAAACTGGCAAAATTAGATTGCCAGAAGTTCACTCCAGGAGATGACCAGATACAGAGAGGGAGGGATATGTATCATTCTCCTTAGGTAAGGGATAAAAATTACTTTAACCTGTGTATACGTACACAGAACACCCTTCCCAAATTCACAGCAGTGAAACATCTATTGCACACCATCAGATATTCTATGTTAGCCATTTGCAGGACAAATCAGGGGTTGAGGGAAAATAAGAGATGTTCTTGTAGGAATAGGGAGGAATATACTTGGCTCTAAGGAAGGGAGGGATACTAGATCTGAAATTTAATTTGAGCTACTCTTAGACAATTCATTATTGTTCTTGAGGGTGGAGACACTGGAGTACTTTGAGAGAAAAGATAATTTTTCCATCTTGCCTCTGAGGAGGAGGAACTCATTCCCAATTTCACTGATCACTCTGGAGAAAGATATAAAAGAATTTTTACTGAGCAGATTTTATGTGGACTGTGGAGTTGCCACCTTGCCAGCCCTGGGGAAACAGCAAGACTTAGATTGCAAATGCAGCCCAACCAAAACCTGCAGAAATGTGGAGCCATTGAGGGGATCCTGGTTTCTCTATCCTCCTGGTAAAGCCAGCAGAAGCCAATATTGTATTCTGTCCCCAACACACACCCTGTGCCTAGAGCTCACATCCTTGGGAAATGGGGAGAGGTCCAGGGGGTGCAGGTCTCTGTTCCACTGCTCGGGTCTGAAGCATTTCCAGGTCTGTGTGTTTAGCTGCACACACACCTGAGATCCACACCAGGGAA
Organism: Cisticola juncidis; assembly: GCA_013400215.1. NCBI lineage: Eukaryota > Metazoa > Chordata > Aves > Passeriformes > Cisticolidae > Cisticola > Cisticola juncidis. The sequence goes on from VXBR01002374.1 coordinate 663,272, forward strand.
GTGGAGCCTGTAGCTGCATGTTCAGAGGAGCAGGGCCTCAGAGGCACAGACAGTGTCTCCCTGCAGTGCTTGCTGTGTGCATGGCAAGGACAAGCACAACACCTAAACCAACAGTGGGGACAGCACCAGGCAGGGATGGGGAGGATCTTGCACTCCTGCAGCACTTGGGAAGCCTTGAAACCCTTTCCAAGGTTTGGCTGGAGAGGTTTGCACTTAATCCTAGCTGGCTGGGGATACAGCTCAGCCCAGCTTGAGGTGCCACAGGCTTCTCTACCCAGCACACCCCACTGCCCACTTACACAGCCAACAAAGCTGCTGAAACCCAGCCCCAAATGTGCTCCCAGTGATGGACAGTAGCCTCAGACTCTTACCTTGAAACTGATTCCAGGTTTGTGTTTCGTCATCTCTTGCCAGCTCCCCGGTGTGGTTCTGCAAGGCAAAGGTCTCCCCGAGCTCTCAGGGAAAAAGCAGCATTTAGAAAGCAGAGAGGCAGAGTGCTGGATCTCCTCATGCCTTGGCAGAAGGGAGCAGCAACAGGTCTGTACTGAGAGCTGATGATGTTTCGAGGCAACACTGCATTCTACTTGCAGGATAAATGCATTAAGAAAATTAAATGTTTTTACAGCCGTCACACCATCAAAGCTTTATCCTCTCCACTCTTTAAATTAAGTGTTGGTTTGCATATCCATGCCATCCCAGCTGTGTAATAACCTCTCTAAAGCTATTTTTGTTTCACATTCCTTACTGTTTGGTAAAGCAAGCTGGAGTTTTCTGAGGACACGAGTTTTTATTAGAGCTAATTCAGCATTATTTTCTAACCCGTTTCCTTTGTTGGGGGCAGAGAAATCAGCTAAGGGAAGCTCGAAGGCAGCACCCCATGCCTGTGAGGGAAACTGCCTCGCCATAGCCGGGCTGTTCCTCTAGATGGCTCTGCCTTTGCCCAAAAACATCAAATCCTCGGAGCAAAAACCTCAATTCCGAGCGATACGGCGACACCACTGACTGCTCCTCTCCCTGCTGCAGCCATCGCGGGGGTTTTGGCCAAACGGGTGAACACAGATTTGTTGTAATTTTAGAGAATAATATTTTCGGCTCAGCCCTTCAGACTCAGAGGGAAACTGCTTTTTAAAAGTCTGCCTGTTTCTTGTCCTTTCAATGCCCTTTCTAGCTGTGATTTCCCCGTAAACTGCTTGGTTTGGATGCCTGTTGTCCCGTCAGGCTTCAAACCGGCATTTTCCAGCGCTACCCTGCTCTAAAAAAGATGAGGAGCTGTTATAAATCTTAAAGAGAAGGAAGCTGAGAAGGGAAAAGGCACCTTGTGAAGCGCAATGTAAACTTTTCTCCTGCTGTTCCGGGTACCCAAATACACACGGGAAGCTCTTTCCCCAAGGGATGCAAAATAAAATCAGCAACAGCAACAGTGACGGCAACAAAATAACAACAGAAAAAGAAAAAAAACCACGCACGCACACACACAAAAACCCAAGGAAACAAACAAACAAAAAAAAAGCTAACAACCTCCCCAAACATCTCTCTTTACGATTAAAGGGGAAAACCTCAAATCCTAATTCTTTAAACCAGACACTTTTAAGTTACTCCCCGTCTGGGAAAAAAAAAAAAAAAAGGCTTCTTCGTTTGTTGTAAAACGAAATTCGAAGTTGAAAATCCTTCGACTACTATATCCCTGCTTAAATCACACAGGGGATGAAAATTCGGGATCGGAGTCAGCTCGGGAAAGCTTCACTGGTTTACGCTGCTTTTCTAACTGTTTTGTGGAAGTCATAAAATGTAAAGACTTTTCCCAAACGCTCCTCTCTGCCCCAAATCCTCTTGTCAGACCAAACCACCCGGCGCTTGCAGAAAGTGCTTCATGTATACACCAGGAAAGGGCATTTTTTGGGCATTTTTACCAGCAAAAAACTAAATAACAGCTCCATTTAAGAACAGGGGATGAAATGTACCTCTCATGTATCTGCTATTTAGACAGTCTCTAAATCCCCGCGCAGCATTGACCGTATTTTTGTTGTTACACGTGTGCTTTGCCCCAGACCAGAAGATTTGCCGGAGCTGGCCCCTGTGTAGATTCCAGGGTCGTTATGAACACCGAGAGCTTTTTCTCTGCGAATTGATGCGCTTTCAGTCAGGCTGCCCCGGAGTACTAAGGCGAAAATAACTTATTCACTAAATCTCGTCCCGCGCCCTCCAGCCCATTCCGCCCGCTGTACGAGCGAAGTCGCCGGTGTTTGTTTGTTTAATTTCGGGCAATTCCTTATCCAAAGCAATTCCTTATCCAAAGCTAATGAACTGCCATTTCAGCCCCGGCTGTTGGGAGACGGGCGAGACAAAACTACACTTGAAGAACAAAGTTTCAGCGAATTCCTCCCTTGGCGTTCCCGTAGGGAGCCTCAGGGATGCTCATTCCCCTCCGACCTCCGCGGCGGGGCCGAAGGGATCGGGCGCGATCGCATCCCCGAGCACCCCGGCAGCGCGGACAGCTCCGGGGAGGGGGCGGCCGCTGCGGGGGCGGCCGGGCAGCGCCGGGAGAGACCCCCAGGTCTGGGAAGGGGGGCACGGGCAAAGCACGGGGGGTGGGTCCCGCTCGGGGATGCTGCCCCCGCGCTGCCTGGAGCCAAATCCCTGGCGCCTCCCGC